>CM067220.1:94949999-95549999 GCA_034190945.1 Octodonta nipae
AAATAGTATAAAAACAACTGGTATTAGCTAAAAGCAACATAAATCCTGACAGAACGAGTTTACTAAAAACAGCTTTTGCAATTAGTATAGTAAATTACAGTCAATCAAAAGTTAAGAAGAATGCTTCAGATGCAACAGCTTAAAAACGTTAGACTCAAGGTACTGTGATCCCCATCTTGTCACTGTATATTTAACTCATTGAACTAATCTGGGCACTAATGAAGAAATATGCTTGTTAACTGTGAAAACTTGATATGTTAATAGAAAAAACAATATAGCCAATTATTAAATAATACGAAGAACACATATTGATTATTTATTAAGTTTTGAAAAAATATCTGGACCATATGAAATATTTTTTTTAAATAAATTTTTATGGTAATTTAACTTCATATTCTCAATCTCTGAGGGATAAAATTATTGATTAATTCCTTAAACTCAAAAAAACATCGATTTTTACATTTTTCAGATTTGAACAATCCTGTCCAAGAAATATTTTAACTGTCATAACTGTTAATATTGGGCATTTCCAACTAGAGTATAACTAAACAGTTTTTATAAAATTTTGGTCGAAATAAAATCTTTTTTTAGTCAGTACTTATAAGACACACATTAATATTAATGTTGTTGTTTTAAAACATGAAATATTTGATTTGCCAGCTCCCTTAGGCGAAAACCAGAAGATTTGTTTTAGTAGCCGAAAACTGCCGATTTGCCCACCCGTAAGCAAATAAGTTAAATACGCCCAAGCAATCTGTGGCTAAGTAATTAAAATAAAATTGAACATCTCTGTTCCAATATCACTATTCAATTATTGATGTCTCTATACAGAGTCTGCTTAGTGGTAAAATTGGTCTAACCAAGGGTGTATTAAGGAGGTGGGCCAACGTCAATACCATTACTTTGATTTTGCAGTGCAACAAATTTTTATTACTTCATTGATTATGCGAAAGAGGGCACTAACAATAAGGAATTGCCGTTCTGATGTATTTACAGAGTATTCATTTTAATTCATTAGAAGTCAGTTTCTGAGATAATTTAATGTATAGGAAAAAAAGCAATGCAACCGGAACTATCAATTCATTAAACATCGAAATTCTCCCAGCTACATTTTCTTATTAATTATCTCGGAAACTGTGAGTCGCAGACATATGAAGTAGTTATAAAACCTACCTTATATTTTTAAGTTTTAAACGAATTCATCATAGACAGCCACTAGTATAACTGGAAGTGGCCAACAATTTGAAATTAGTGAAAAAGATCATCATTCTGGAAAACACCTTTAATAAAAAATTTCAAATCTCAAACATTTGTTTATACAAGAAATACCTGGGCGACCAAACTTCGCACATGATTTCAATGTTCCGCCAATCTGTAGATGACATATATACCTAGGTACATATAAAAATCCACCTCTAGGAGTCACAAGACCTTGTCGTTGGTGTCATACATCTAATGATCCCGAGAGCAATGGCGGCGGGAACTCCGGTTCCTGGTAGGGTCTCCCATGGCGGTAAGGTCGGAGGGAAGGGTGTACGATGACTGAGAAGTGACTCACAGGAGAAAACCTGTCCAAAAATCCGAAATACAAGCTGTCAAGCGACCCGTGCCGAGGGATGGATGGCCATGCGTAGTTGGTCTAGAACGGAGCCTCTGAGATAACAGGTGACCTCAAACAGTAATGCAGCCTTAGTGGGGTAAGGGCGCTCTGCCCCACCGGACAAGCAAAACGACCCAACTCGTGGGAATAGTATGGGTATAAAAGAATACAATAAAAAATCTGATGACAACAAGAGCAAAGAGCAAATAACAGACGCAAACAAGGTTTGCGAGTAGACAAATAGATAAGATACCGAGTACCCAAAGAAGGAACTCACTAGATAATCAAACGGCGTACACGATAAAGGAAATAACAGGAGGTAATACGAGCTCGAGTAACGCAGGCGGTATGGCAAACAGAACGGTGATGGATCTATTGTGGGACGATGAAGAGGCAAAGTCCACAAAGAGAAGGCGTAGTCTTGCAGACGAAGACATGGCGGGATTAAAATTGGCGAAACTCGTTTCTGACAAATTCATGTTCAATAAAGTAAGAGGATACATAAATGCAATTGATACAGAAACCAGGGCACTAGGAGAGTTAATTATGGCTAACACCAACACCAAGGTTGAGATTAAAGAAAAAGCAAGAAGGTTAAGAGTATAAGCAGCGCGCTTATGACGGCCGATAACACAACACTAATGGGAAAAGTTGAAGATTTATTTGGATCGAGGGACAGAAAGGAAGATGTATCGAAAAAAAATATGGGTACCCAAACTTCGCAGACAGTAGAAGAACAACTACAAATGGAAATCGAGAGTTATATAGACGACAATATGAACAAAGAAGACCTAGAACAAGTACTACAAATGAGATAGCCAGAAGATAAGTTTAAAGTTCAAACAGTGAAGGAAGAAATCACGAAAAGTGAGGAGGACAGGGCGTTAATAGCAGATTACATGCAAAAAGATAACAAATTAATAACAAGAATGATAGGGGAATCGAGTAAAGTGACAAACTATATAAGACTAAATAAACTAAAGGAATCAGAAATAATATTCAAAAAGACATTTAGGACAATAGGGATTGAGGAGCAAGAAGAAACAGAAGAGCAATATACTTTTTACGCGAACTATGCAGACGAAGACGACAGATATATTAAAAATGGAAACAAATTTAGAACGGTAGTGAACCTCAAAAAGATGTGTATCAAAAAAGAAATTAAGGAGATACATATAGGCATTATTGGAACGGAAGAAAGAACGGGAAGAAATAGAAAGCTGGTACACTGCGCCTTCAATGACTATGAAGGGAAAGTAGTGCTCCATGAAAAAATAGAACGAAAAAATAAAGAGAGGAATCCGGAGTACGAAGCTCTTATAATTGATGCAGGGGAACAGACATATGCAGACCTGGTAAAGCAAGTCAAAAACACATTAATCAATAAAGGGACAGGAGATAAAATTAGAACCATTAGGCAAACTAGAAACGGTAACATACTAATAGCGACACAAAAAGGAAAAGGAAATGCGGCTCCTATAGCGGAAGTGCAAAAAGGAGCACCTGGAAAGATGCTGGTAAGGAACCTGGCCGAGGAGAAAAACAAGAAGAAGGCGGTCAACATTGTCAATCTGGACATCACAACGGAGAGAGAAGACCTTGAATTGGAACTTAAGACGAAACTGGAATGCAAGAATTTAGAACTCAAAGCTCTTAGACCGCAAAATGGTGGTATGCAGATGGCAACTATCATAGCGGACGAAAAGACAATTGAAAAACAAAAACTGTTGGAAATGAAAGAGATTAGGATAGGGCTGACAACAGGCTTAATTAAAGAGAAATGCAGACATGCTTTAAATGCTGGGAAAGTGGGCACGTGGCCAAGGAATGCAAAGGGGAGGATAGAATGGGCTGGTGTAGAAACTGCTGCAAGACGGGCCACAAAGCAGCTGATTGCGGAAACGAAGAATACTGCTTTAAGTGCGAATCGAAATGACATAGATATAATGATGGAAAATGTAAAAACAGGAAAAAACAGCAACTAAACAGAAATACAGAAGAAAGAAAAGATGCAGATTCGGATACTGTAAGTAATCTAGGAAGATCGGCGAAAGGCCATGATGAGGCTAACGAAATAGCCCTCAAAACTAGAATAGACGTAATAGTAGCTAGCGAGCCAAATAATTAGAAAAAACAGAAAATGGATCGTAGATAAGCAGGAAAGCATTAGCTGTCGAAATTAGGAATAGAGAGACGGGTATTGAGGAATACGAGACATACAAAGTTTTCATAGTTATTAAACATAGAGATGTCAATATAACATGTTACTATATTGCTCCGAATATAACAATAGAAGAATACAGAAGTAGGATAGATGATATAGCACAATCACTAAGGAAATTACCACGGAACAAAATCATGGCATTGGGAAACCTCAACGCAAAATCCCCGCTATGGGGCGCTCCTAAGACGGATGCCAGGGGAGGAACAATAGCCGAATTGGCTGCTACATACAATTTAGAGATATTAAATAACGGCAACCCAACTTTCGTTAGAGGTAGTACACAAACACACATAGACGTCACCATGTGTTCGAGCAACATGGTACGGCACAGTAAGAAATGGGAAACCATAGACGAAAACATATTACAGACCACAAATATATTCTGGTCCATCTACAAGAGGGGGGAAAGGCGAGAGAAATCCTAAAAACAAGAACACAATATAACATCGAAGAATATGAAAAAATGTTTAACACAATAACCGGGAAATAAACAAAGAATTGACACCAGAAAAAATAACGACAGAAATCAAAAAATGCCTGAAGGCCAACAGAAGGCAGATAAACAGAAACGAAAACAGAGAAATCCCATACTGGTGGACAGCTGAAATCTCGGAAGCTAAAAGGAAGTGCGTAGAGATACGGCGGAAAATCACAAAAGAAACAAAGAAAAAGAGAACAGAACTACCGGATATGATGGAGGAAAGAATAGGAAAAGGAAAGAATGTGTGTGAACGTAATTGTAAATAATTTTAAATGTGTAGATGTGCCCAAATGCAAATTAGTGTCTTGCCCATAATTGTCTATTGTAAGTAAATTTAATTTTTATATAATATTCATAGTTTTAAAATAATTGTAACTTTTAGATTGAGTTTGACATGTTTGAAAAAGGACAAAATGTGTCCGAAACGTAACATTTAAAATTAAATAAACAAATGACCAAAAACCAAGAAAAATTTATATATTCGAAAGTATTGTCAATTATATGCAATTTGTAGACATTGCATAGCCAATATGTATTGTAAGTCATCTATCTTGTTCCCAGATTTGTGTCATAGACTGTGCATGCAAGCAATTCTTAATGACTTAGATCATTTACCATCTAGATATAGCCTGTTAAGCATAAAATCGGGGCAACGCTAGAAAGAGAGAGGAATAGAGACAGTAAGAGGCTATTTCACTTAGTGGGTGGAAGCAGCCAATGAACAACATGCTGAACGTATTTCATTGGAAGCAGCTCCCAACCGAGTGAAATAGCCTCTTGCCCTCTCTATTGTCCTCTCTCTCCTTAGTCTTACCACGACATTTGTGCACTGCCGGCTATCTCTGGAAAGTAAATGCTCTAAGCTTAATGACTTAAAGATGATTCACGTCATTGGTGCTATCTGTCCCTACCACATCGAGAAACATATCACCAAATTCCTCATCTATGCGAGATAGAACGAATAACTTTTACAGTTTTGTTCAATGGTTTTGTCTCAGAGCATATACGTCTGGAGTTAGCATGCAAAAAACAAATGTCGTGCCAGTAGTAAAAAGAGAAGGCGATAGAGAGAGCAAGAAGCTATTTCACTGGGAGGTGCAGCCAATGAACTACATACTACACATAGCTCATTGGATGTAGCTCCCGGTTGAAATAGCCTCTTGCGACTCTTGCCCTCTCTTTCTAGCTTGGCACGATATTTAGTAAGAGCAAGTATTTATGCTGCCTTAGATCATGTACCTTCTAGATATAGCCTGTCATGAACAAATGTCCTGGTAAGCCTAAAGAGAGAGGGGACAATAGTGAGGGCAAGAGGCTATTTCACTCGGTTGGGAACTGCTTCCAATGAAATACGTTCAGCATGTTGTTCGTTAGCTGCGTCCACCCACTAAGTGAAATAGCCTGTTACTGTCTCTGTGGCCCTCTCTTTCTAGCGTTGCCACGATTTTGTGCTTGACAGGCTATATGTAGGAGGTACATGATCTAAGTGCAATGCAGATTACCTCCAGAAGTACAAGCTCTATGGGTTTTGTTTTGGCGCGAGTGTTGGTAATATTATAAAACCGTTACAGTTTTGAGACACATAAAGTTGAATGTCCCTAAACAGAATATAGTCATTCGCACTTTTTGTCAAGAAGCCGGTAATCTAATTATTAAACTATTTAAAAATTAATTACTATAAGTACAAATATTTGTAAAATCACTTCTGTTTCCTTAAGTAAGAGCTTTACTTGTATAAAAATGCCAAAACATAAGTCAAAGAAAGATGATTCTTCGGATTCCGATTCAGGCCCTGAAGATGTAAGTTCTATTTTATTATAATCTTTACAGTGGTACATTGTTTATTATAATTTGTAGAGAGGTCCCATCAAGAAAGCGAAACCAGAAAAGAAACCTGAAAAAAAATCTAGTGATGACGACAACGGCTACAGCTTAGGTAAAAACAGATTCATGAAGCTATCTGAATTCAAGGGTAAATGGTACGTTAATATCCGAGAGTACTATAACGCCGATGGAGAGTTGAGACCTGGCAAGAAGGGGATCATGCTTACTATGGAACAATGGCAAAAAATGAAGGAGCATATTGATGATCTTGATGAAGATATCAAGAAGAATGTTTAACAAGATTCTTATTACCTTAATTCTAATATGTAAGTTCAAAATGTATTAGTTATGAGTTTATATGTATGTTCAGTTAAGATTTGATCCAAGAATAAAGTTTAAAAGCAAACATGATTTTCAATCCAATAAAAATACAAATATTGATTTGTTATATTCTTGAAGGTAATAGAATAAAATAGGTTTTTTGAGAACATTGTCAATGATTCAATTGTTTGAATAATTTTGATTTTCAGACAATCAATTATTGGCAAATCTGGCATGTTTCATAATCAACTTGTAGATTTTCATTTCGAAACGAAATACTACAAGTTACAAAACTATGTTACAAATTTAATATGAAACAGGCCCCTGACCTCTATATACAGACCAATAAAGTATTTAAAGCTATACCACATATTTCTACATCTATTGATTTGAAATCTTTTTTCTTTGTATATAACATGCAAGTATTTAATGGCTGCATTTGCCCCAAAGTACATGTGATTACAGACTAATAAAAGGCTATAGTATGTATTTCCAGGATTTATAAAATTGTATAAAAAAATTATTTATTGTAATGAAAAAGATGAAACTGATTAAAATTGAATCTTGTATCCCAAACATTTCAGATAGGTTTGAACCCCCAGACCCCTCGCTGGCTACAGCCTTGGACTAATAACATTAAATTTTAATGTAATGGTGTTACATTTGCATTTGTTAAATTTTTTGTTGGATGTTGTAGATGTATGAATGGAGAATAATTTATTATTTGTTGGGCATATTTCGGTAAAATATATATGTGGAATAGTTGTGACCTGTCTAGTTTGTATTTTTATGATTTCTTAGGAAATTTGAAGGAAGGTTTATTATGAAATGTAGCAATTTTCCAGTAATTGTTTAATTACAAGAAATCATAATAATATATGTGGAGTAGTAAATAGAATATAAAGGATTAGATATGTTTCCTACCTGTGGTTTACAAAGTGTTCAATCATGAATATGGACACTAGGTTCTGCCCCAACAGGAGAACAAGCCAGATTCTGAAATGACACCAGCACATACTCTAAGGAGTTTATCACCAAAATTATTCATGGTGCTATATTAGTTTGCAAATTTAGTAGTCCGGAAACCACAGGAGTTTCTTCACCATATTCATGGGGGAGGAAGGCAAGAAGAGTGGAATACCCAGCATAGTCATGGAACGAGAGAAAAATACAAAACTAAATTTGAGTTCAAAATTATTCTATTGTCAACATTTTAAAGAGGACAACTGCCTCCTTTGTTTGCCCCCGTAAATACTCTTCTGTTGGGAACTAATGACCCTGAAACTCCATCATCGCGGATTTGAAAAATTAAAATAGAATGGTTTGAGAGCAAGTGCCACTGATGCGGTGAAAACGCAGAATGAAAAATGTCTGTATAAACTAGAAGTATGATTCTTTCACACTTTACTCATGACGCTTGTAAAGAATTTTGGAACAAAAAGGTAACTACACTAACTAATTAATTAGGTACTTTGAATCCAGCAGGCTTAAGTGAATTATGATTTTAGACTCGATGCAGAATCATAATTTCATACGTTTTTGTCAGTGTAGAAATCTGAGTAAAATAGGTTTCATGCCTGATGGTCAAACGAAAATTGGAACGTAATACACCTCCAGTTTACACAGAAATTTTTCAAATCTGTGATGTCCGCGCTTGAGTGTCACCTAGTCCCCAACTATTAAATTTGTTTTTCAAGTCCGCGATGAAGAAATTTCAGGGTCACTGTCTTCCAGAGTATTCCATTTTAATGTGAATACCAAGTGGAGATGTCAATTTGACAATACACTTCTCCTCATCTTCTTTGGTGCCTCATCACTTCTCCGAAATACAAGATCGGTCGTTTTCTGTTATGTTTAGAGGTGTTTTTGACACATTTCCCGAACCATATATGCACACATATATGCACAGATCATACAAAGACATATATGGTAATGAACAATAGACAAGTTGTATTTAGCATATCTACTTGCAAAATCCGTTTGCTGAATTATAATCTGTTAATACGCTGAGTATTGAAAAAAGCACGCGATTATTCAAAAACTACTCATCTGACAGTGTCTACCTTCAACTTATTTAAAGAACATATGATAAACTATTGTTTTCTTCAAGATTTGTGCCCCAGGTTCAAAATTGTCTAAATTATTAATTTTTCAACTAAGGCAAATTTTATCGTTTATCACATATTTTCTTGCTGGCAAATACTCCGACAGGATTCACAAAACTGAATTTTGTAAATTTTTCACTCTTCTACATCTATCCTGGTGGCTGCATTATAATATAGTCAAAATCTAGTTTTTACGTCATAAGAGAAAAACCAAACACTGTCTATTCTTCAATTCTTTAGTAAACCACAACATGAGTTTAGTTTAATTATCCTACTGTTAAAATAACGACGTCTTCAAATGAACAAGCTAAAAAACTAAAAGGGTTCATAAGATCTCACGTCAACGAAGAATAATAGTGGTATGTATATCATTCGTTTTACATCGTCAAAAATTAAGAAATCTTCGAGAAGTTAATCATTCTAACAAAAAGCGCGAGTACAATAATAAACAACCGGCCGAATATAAAAACAAGATTTCGGAAGAGTTAAGAGTCCGACACACCTCGTTCTTCTCTGCTGTCTGTAACCGACGGTCAAAAATGTTGAAAGCACGATACGTTGAAAGGAAGCACGTTGATTTATAAGTCCACAGACAAAAATTTTGTTTTGCACTAGTTTATCACGATGAACCGCTCATTAGCACTGGCAGCGATTTTAGTAGGAAAGAAAAAGAAAAAAATCTTCACACCCAGGGAAATGACTGATAAAGGTCAATAAACACTAATAGAAAGTCTCTGTTCCAATACATAATATGAGAAAATGTTCTAACCAATAAACAACAAAACAATAAAAAAGTGAATATACTGCACGTCACTATCGCTGAAAAATGCCCAACCAATAAAACTGTTGAATCCACACACTCGTGTTTATCCAAACGGCATGATATATAACCGTCAAAATTCAGGCTCTGCCTGAAATTTTCGAACGACGTGCAAAAATAAGGTTCTTGTCTATACACTTCGTTATTATGATATTTGTACCCGAAGATTTTTAACCGTCGGCTAAAAACAAAGAATGAGGTGAGTGGGGCCCTTTAGAATGGAATACTATACAGTCTAGCATAGCAGAAGTAACCATCGAATTCTAGTATTTTCGGCGATACCTATATCCAATTCTCTTATGAGGCGAGCAGTTTATAGTGGGTTTAATAGATAGAATGAAGCGATCAGCTGTTTTGATAATAATCAGTTTTGTTTGTAAATAAGTTTATTTTGATTGAATAAAGACATTTAAACTGAGTGTGAATATTTGTGCATTTGACCCACGCAATCTACTGCAATAGTTTAGTCACAAACAATAATGAAGTAAAGCCGAAAGAAAGAGAATAAAATCAGTAAATAAGAGATAATACAATAATGCGAATAATAATAATCAATACCGCAGCACCTGTGGTGTTCGCATTGGAGTAGCACCTTGGTATCTACCGCCAGTCGTATGAGGCGACTAAAGGGGCAGCTGTCCGCCGCCTACTTTTTTTTCTTTTCATCTGGGAAGTGACAAGCCCACGGGTCCTAGTTACCTGAGTCATTAGGATCAATTAATTGGTGACACCACCATGAAAATGGAACTAAGGAATAGGTGCCTAGGAAAAAAGCCGCTGATTGGGGATAGCCAGGGCACATTTAGAGCCGACGCTGGACATGACAGCATGCAGAACGTCTGTGGCAAGGTGCTCAAGAGGCGGACCCCTGTCGTCCAAATAACCACAACAACACTCACAAATACAGTCACAGCAACAACGTAACCATCACCAATGGAATCAAAGAAGTACGAGAACTCCGGTCGCAGAAAGTGTTGCACAGAATCAAGTGAGACTGAAAAGACACGCATGAAATGGACTAGCGCCATGAATGAATTTCTAATGCGCACGTTTTATAGAATGATGAACCTTGGCCAGGGCAAGCCTGGATATCGTCTAATAGTTCCTCAAAGGTTCTGTTAAGAGAACCCAGAGCTTCAAGATAACCGAACAGATAATCGCTGATCAACACAGTGGCATCTTGAAAAATGGGCTTATTTCGGCAGAACTACTGGACACAGTGAAGATCGAAGTTGAGTTGAATATTTGGTCGAAATACTCCAGATCCAGAGCAGCAAACTAACGCTAACCTGCTTGAGAATTAGAAATTAAAAGAGCTCTCTTTCTAAACTAAAATTTTCAAAGAAAATGGCAATGCAGACAATGAATAAATTTATCTTGCCAAACTATGTTTTAGGTGCTAATACGTTAGAATTGCTACCCACAATCTGCTGAACATTAGGACACGAAATAAGACCAAAGCAAGAGCCTCCTCAATTTAGACAAACACCTCTAACACGATCTTGGCAAAGGAAGCCTGAAGGGACATTCGAAGACTGACCGAGTACCAACGAGAGTTTAGAAACTTGTCAATAATATTATAGACAACTAGCCATTACCCGCGGTTTCACCCGCATACAGAATGTAGAATTCTTTGCAAAAAAATAGCTTATGAAATATATGGGCTGTCTAATATAGCATTTTTTATATAGAACCACTTAACATAACTATAAATCTATCAATGCCGAATACATTTCTCTCAAACTGCTAGTGCTTATGGGCCACATTATACAACAATTTTATTCAATATTTATTGGAACCACCTTGTATAATTGTAACTCTGCTTCACCTTATAGTGCAACCATCCTGTATATGCTGATGTTTATTTATCACTCAATATAACATTTTTTAATTACCTAACTATAGTTCTTTTCTACAACCCCTTGTATGCAACTTTTTCTAAAATGTTTTAACAATTTTTTATACACACTATATAGCTATAATTCTAACCCACCCTATATTTAGACCACCTTGTATGTGCAACGACTTATCGGCCACCCAGTTTAACATGTTTTGTACCACACTGTATAAATATAAATCCATCAATTCCCAATAAATTTCACCAAAACTGCAACTGGTTAAGGGCTGCGGGCACCCTATGTAACAATTTTTAAATATTAAACTACTTAACTCTACTCCTTTCTATATTTCAAATATCCGGTCTGTGCAACTGATTATGAGCTACGCTATTTCACAATTTTTCCTCATATTTTTTAAGCACAGTATAAAATATAATTTTCTCTCTTTTTTTCAATCACAGCGTGTACCGATAACTTGACTCCGCCACATATTTCAGGTACACCATATATGCAACTGGTCATACTCTACCCTAAATAAGAAAATTTTTCTACCTTTTTACCAACACTGTATAATTATTATTCTACTCCACGCTATATTTCAACAACCTTGTATATGCAACTACTTATGGGCCACCCAGTAAAACATTTTTTCACCACCCTGTATACTTAGAATTCTAGTCTAGAATAATATTGAAGCCCATAGCTGTTCCAGTAAAACGGCCATCAAGCAATACTGGAAAACACAGCTTTCTAAAACACTTTTCCATAACTCCAGCAAGATCAATAAGATAGAGCTTCCATTTTTGAATTGAAATAAGATGTAATACCAACCACATACACCGGAAGTAACATCGAATATAATGAAAAATCTCCATAAGTGGAAATTACCAGAACGAGATGTTAAGCAAAATTACTGGATAAAGCTGTACACCACTCACGAAACATTAAGACCTCTTATAAATGACCTTATTATCCATCTATACAAAATTCCTAGTTTCCTTACGCATGGTGTTACATACCTCTTACCAAAGAAGAACCAATATACGCAGGACCCAGCAAAGTGGTGACCAATCAGTTGCCTGACAACCGCATACAAACTTATAACATGCATTAATCATCGCCTTTTCAGACATTGTGAGCCGAAGGTAAGTACTAAAGAGCAAAAGTGATTTGTAAAAAATTCGATGGAGTGCAAAAAACAACTAATTATGTTGACTGCAAATAAGCCCTCGCTATAGAACGAAATATCTCCATAGCATATGTGAACTACAAAAAGGCCGTTGATTCAGTTCCACATGATGGCTCATTCAGGTACTGAAACGCTATGAAGTAAATAACTGTATTGTTAACTTTTGAGAATATGTTATGACCAGGTGGCAAACCAAAATCCTTCTGAATGAAGCCGACTGTTCAATAAACACTGACCCTATTCCAATCAGGGTACATTCTAGGGAGATTCTCTTGGCTTGCTGTTGTTTTGCCTTGTCATGAATCCTCTCTCACACAGACGAACTGGACTACATTTGGGTTCAGCCTCAAACACAACAATGTACAAGCATTAAAGATAAACCATTTGTTATAGATGGACGACATAAAGCTAACGGCAGCTACGAAACAACAGCTACATGTTATGCTTAAAGTAGTAGAAGAGTTCACTAATTGCAATTTGGCCTAGACAAATGCCGAACTATTAGCATAGATAAAAGGCAAAATACAGCAAGGCCCTATGAACTGAAAAATAGTACCTCTATTGAATCCATGGGGAAGGTAAAACTTATAAATCCCTTTAAGTAAAGCAGGCTCAACGAATTGATCAACCCACCATAAAAAAGGACCTTACAACATTTGCCTGAAACGGCAGGTTTTATACTGGCAATTCAAGATCAGGTAATTCCAACTAAGAACTATCGTAAGTACAACGACCTTTCTATAAATAGCAGCAGATATGGTTGCTAAACAAGACAAAAATAATGCACCAGGAACTATCACCGAAAATCATAGTCGGTAAGAATATTCTACTACACAGAAGATCAGTATGGGGATCTCGGAAACTAGCGAAGATAGAGCAATGGTTAAATTGGAAAAGATTTGCAGTTTTACTGGCCCAATTTAATGGCACTTTCGGATTTTTGTAAAAGTAATGGCTTACTAGATATATTGAAAAAACGAAATTCTGTCGATTTAGTCAAATCCCTCTAGCTCCTTTGTTTTTGATTTTATAAAAAAAGTGTAAATATCAAAATTGAAAGGAATTGTATCCCGAATATGATTGTCATGACCTCGTTTGCGTGACAGCTCTAGTTTTCGAGATATGACACAAACTTATCTTTTTTTGAATGGAAACCATAGTTGGCTATGACAACAAAAAATCGGACATTTTTAGAGCTTCTCAACCATATAATACTGGATATAGTTATTCATAAAAATAACGGAGGTATGGATGCTTTTGTCTCTTATTTTCACTTTTACCGTAGGTAGCCATGAAAAAGATTGTTTTCACTTTGACGTTTCCTCATTTAAGAGTAATTCCATTAGTAGTGCTGAACTGACAGTCGATATTGACAAGTTTTCGTGATAAAATGGAATATTCTAACGAAGAAAAACTGAATATGGTGGAATGTTATATCATATGCCATAAAAATTCAGTTCGTGCAGCTAAGGAATACTTTCATAGATATTTTAATCGTCGTGAACCTGCTCTATGTACATTTAAGAGGCTTTACGATAGTTTACGCAGTTATGGATCTTTTACTAAACCACCAAAGGAACGTAATCAAATTAACGAAGCAGCACAAATAAATGTTTTGGCAATGGTAAATCAAAATCCATCTACATCAACTCGTGAGATTGCAGCAGAAGCTGGCACATCTCAACGAACTGTAGTTAAGGTACTGAAAGCGCACAAGTTCCACCCGTACAAAATTTCAGTTTCTCAAACTTTGCATGCTGGTGACAAAAATCGACGTATTTTGTTTTGTACATGGTTTACAGACATATCTCGGCTAAAGAAAACCCGTTCCATGTAGAACAAAGACGACCCCAGGTAAAATTTGATTTTAATATTTGGTGTGGTATCATAGGGTCCACTATTCTGGGGCCTTTTATCTATGACGAACCACTTACTGGGGAGCGCTACTTGCATTTCTTGCAATACACTTTTCAAGACATGTTGCATAATTTGAAGTTGAGAACTCGTTCAAAAATTATGTGGTTCCAACATGATGGAGCACCTGCTCATAACTCGTTATTAGTAAGACAACATTTCCATAATATCTATCCAAACTTTTGGATAGGAAGAAATGGCCCACGCTAATGGCCACCCCGGTCTCCCGATTTGGCAGTTATAGGTTTCTATTTATGGGGTGCGCTAAAAAACAAAGTATACAAAACAAAGTATGAGACAGTTGGTGACCTAAGGGAGGCGGTATTACAAGCAATTGAAGAAATTGGTGCAATTTTTGTCTAAATAACAATGGTGGACTTTTCGAACATTAATATATATTATATTTATATATATCATATATATTGTCTTGCGTACAAAGGAATGACACCTCGAAGAGAGTATTAATTGTAACCATTATTATGTACTTTAATTTCTTAAGTTTTTAGTAAGTACTTACTTATTTAGTTTTTTCGTTATATCTGATATACCTAATAAAAAAATCGTTCAATGTTTTTTGGAATAGTTATTAATAAATCAATCTATTTCATGGCTAACTATGTTAAAAGTGAAAATAAGAGAGAAAAGCATCCAAAACTCCGTTATTTTTATGAATAACTATATCGAGTATTATATCGTTAAAAAGCTCTAAAAATGTCCGATTTTTTGAGGTCATAGCCAACTATGGTTTCTATTCAAAAAAAGATAATTTTATGTCATATCTCGAAATCGAGAGCTGTCATGCAAACGAGGACAGGACAATCATATTAGGGATACAATTCCCTTCAATTCTGATATTTACACTTTTTTTATAAAATCAAAAACAAAGGAGCTACAGGGATTTGACTAAATCGACAGAATTTCGTTTTTTCAAAATATCTAGTAAGCCATGACTTTTTACAAAAATCCGAAAGTGTCATTAAATTCGGCCAGTAAAACTGCAAATCTTTCCCAATTTAACCATTGCTCTATGTCCGCTAGTTTCCGAGATCCCCATATGATCATTAAAAAAAACTCACCCTGTATATACAAACCCCTATCTGTTTTAGAAAATAACAACTACAAACTGTACTGGGACAGCACGAAACTGACTAATCGAACTGTTGCTCACAATAAACCAAACATAGTCTCTAGAAAAACTACTTTAATTGACGTAGTAATCCTTAATAACAATAATATAAATACTGGACGTGCTAAAAAAATAACCAAATACAGAAATTTGTAAATTCAAATAGAGACAATGGAAATGAACAACATATCAACAACAGGACTAGCCCCAAAACATCTATTAAACAATTTAAGATATAGGAACAACCCGGGCAGTCAGAGAATTTATGGGAAACTGCAGCTACGACGCCAATCATGGGTCAGTTAACATGGTTTATTTCTCAAATGACTTCAAAATTAGACTACAAAACTCGAAAATAGTTAACAAAATTATACACTGCATAATTAACAATTATGTAGTATATACTGCGTACCTATGCACAAAATAACTTCAAACAATTACCACATATTTAAATAAAAGAGAAATTATTATGCCTCATAGTTGAAGACTTGAAATATTAGACAATTCAAGAATCACTTCTGTAAACGTAGGTCGAGCTTTTAAATCCTATAATATATAATTCGCCTTCAATTTTTTTTATGTATCACTAGAATTCCTCCGCACAGTTTATTTTGAAAATGCTTAATAAACAATTACTGTGCGAATCATGACTTCACAAGTTTTTATCAGTGTAGAAATGAGATGCCGAGTATTTTGTGTGTATAATAATGCCCCTGTTATCCTTAGAGCATTTAACTCCTAGAGTTAGCCTGCAATATGCACAAATATCGTGGCAAGGCTAGAAAGAGAGGGCAATAGAGACAGTAACAGGCTATTTCACTTGGTGGGCGAAACTAGCCAATGAACAACAAGCTAAACGTATTTCATTGGAAGCAGCTCCCAACCGAGTGAAATAGCCTCTTGCCATCTCTCTTTTTAGACGTACCAGGATACAGGGGCGGATCCAGGGTTGTCATTTGGGGAGGGCTTGATCTCGTTTGGTAGGGGCTTGACGTCACTGAAGGTTGAATTTAGCACAATAAACACTAAAAAAGCATACCACTCAGATGATTTTGGGGACGCTTCAGCCCCTTAGCCTACTCCCTGGATCCGCCAGTGCCAGGACATTTATGCATTGCAGGCTACCTCCATGTGTATAAGTTCTTAAGCTGTAATCCCCCGGACTAATCGATGTTTTCACAGCGATTCAAAGCCATTATTTGTGGTCATTATCTCCCGGACTATAACTTTTTAATTCGAAAATTTGTCATATTAATTTTCGTAATTTATTACATTTTTGGCGATTTTCTCAAAACCTGCATGTTACAAGTCATAGAGAAATATATGAGATTATCTCAGAAGATCTTCCTTTTTAACTGACTTCCAAAAAGGAGGAGATTATCAATTCGTCATTTTTTTATGTTGAGCGGTTATTGAAAAATGGCTTGGGCAATTTTAATGTTTTAAACTACATTTTATTAAGGAACATTACAGAAAGGTCCCTCCCATATAATTGTCTACTTATACCATGAAATTTACGGTTCTCCAGAAAATCAGAAAATAAAGTAAATAAGGGACTAGATTTCAGCGA
This sequence comes from Octodonta nipae, assembly GCA_034190945.1. Lineage (NCBI taxonomy): Eukaryota > Metazoa > Arthropoda > Insecta > Coleoptera > Chrysomelidae > Octodonta > Octodonta nipae. The sequence continues at coordinate 94,967,012 of CM067220.1, forward strand.
TTTTCAATGAATCTTCACTGTTTTCTTTAAAACTGCTCAAGAAATTTGAATATTATAGATTGTATTATATAGCATTTTTAACCGGCTTCCAAAAATGAGGAGGTTATCAATTCGTATACAACTTTTTTATGTATGTGGAGCGATTATTCAAAAACGGCTCGGGCAATTTTGATGATTTAAACTGCATTATATGAAGAAACATTACAGAAAGGTCCCATATAATTGTCTATAACATGAGATTTGTGGTTTTCTAGAAAATAAGAAAAAAAGTAAATAAGGGACTAGATTTAAGCGATTTACAATGAATCTTCTTTGTTTTCTCTAAAACCATTCAAGAAATTTGAATATTATAAATTGTATTCTCCAAAGATATGTTCCAGCTTGATTCCGTATATTTTTCTATAACATAAAACTTACCATTTTTCTGAAAATCGGAAAAATATATGCAAAAAAACTGTAAACATCATGGTAAATGTCAAATTTTTATATGCGATCACTCCTCTAGTTTAAATGTCAAGATTTGCCATGAAAGTATGTCGTACATGGTGTTTGTACTGATTTTCATTTTGATGCCTTTGAAGTCAGTTTATTTTAGTAGTGAAGTTAACTAAAAGTCGCTTGAAATTGCAGAAAATATTCCATTAGCTTATTAAAACGAAAATTTGTTGTTCCGGCGATCTCTTCTGTGTGGAATACGGTTGAAGGTGTGTGCGTGCGTGCATGTTATATTAGGTGGTACATAAGCAATACAATAGTACAATAATGACGGTTGAAATATAAGTTGGAATTGAATTAGTTATACAGGGTGGTTCTAAAAATGTTTTATTGGGTGGCACGTAAGTAGTTGCATATATAAGGTGGTTGAAATAAGAGTGGAGCTAAACTATATTTATACAGAGTGGATATTTGCGTTATAGGACAGACAATAATTACAGTTATACAAAAGGCTTTAAAAATTGTCAGAAGTAGTTGAATATACAGGATGGTTGAAATATAAGGTGGAGTATAATTGCAGTTATACAGGGCGGTTTAAAAACGTTTTATAGTTTGGACCATAAGTAGTTGCTTAGACAAGGTCTTTGAAGTAAGGGTGGGGTAAAATTATTGTTATTCAGGGTGTATCAAAAATTTGTTATATAAGCATAAGCAGTTAGGATATTTGAATTATAGGACGTAGGACGGGGTATAATTATAGACATGGATTAAACAAATTTAGAAGTAGTTGCAAATACCGGGTGGTTGAAATAAATGGTAGAGTAAAATAATACTAAAAAAGTCATAAAATGTTGTTCAAAAAGGTGAATTTTGTTATATAGGGTAGACCATGAGCAGTTGCATAAATGGAATACTAGACATATAGGGCGAAGTAAAGTCATTGGTATACAGGAATGATTTAAACATTAGAAAAATAGAAAAACTCGATAGTGTGGAGATGATTTATACTTACACAGGGTGGTTTTATCGTTAAAACCACCCTAGCTATATATATCAGGACCATTGTAATATTGTGTTGAATTGAATTATAGTTGTACAGGGTGATTCAGAATATGATAGACCAGTAAGTTATATAGGGGTGACCAGTACACAGAAGCATACCTATAGAGTGTGGATGCAATATAGAGTGATTTTGTTACATTTATAGAAAGTGGTCCAAATAATAAAACAAATGAAAAAATTTAAAAAAAATTTGGAAAATATAAACAAAAAATAAAAAATAGAGAGGGAGAAAAAGGGAGAAAAAGGGAGAAAGATAAGAATACGCTAAAATTTTCAATTGAAATGTACCTTAAATCAGATAAAAAGAAGATATGTCTGAAAATACTGATTGATTGCATACGGTTTCTAAACGGTTTTTTATTTTAAGTCAGATGAAGTCGGTTCTGTTTTAAATATATAATATATTTTTAAAATGCACAAAACATTCACGTATTTTGTGTTAAAATGCTCAAGCTCAAATGTTTTTGAGAAATCACATGTACCCTCTGCTCAGCTGTTATTGACTTTTGAAGTCTACTATAACCTCAATTCCTCAATCATGAATTATTAACTTATTTATTCTTATTTTGCTGTGAGTTTAAATATTATATATTACATAGGTATTGTCAATCAAACTCAAATTAACAATGTTCTCCAACTTGGCCAGAAAAACTTTTTTGATCCACTTAAGAAATTACTCAGCTATATGTGAATCGGTTCCAAAAATTACCGGATCTTCTTACGCACCGCAAAATAACTGCGAGACTAAAGTATTAAAAGTCGCGATCATTGGTTTACCTAATGCAGGAAAAAGTACATTTATAAATAATTTAATGGATAGAAAAGTGAGTATTGGATATGAAAAGGTGATAAATTAATAAGTAATGTTTATTTATAAGGTTTGTGCAGCATCTCAAAAAGTACATACTACAAGAGGCAAAACCAATGCTATATTTACAGAAGGTAAGGCACAAATTGTATTTGTAGATACCCCTGGACTTGTGAGTGACAAAGACTTAAAAAGGTAGGTGTATTATGTAGACCAATTTGATCAAATATACTAACATAATTAAGAATATGTTACTGAAACTACTGATAATATTAGCCAATGTAGAAAGGTTATAATTCAGTCAGTAGTAATTATTTCTTGAGATTCAGTGAGAAAAAAAAATTTGGAAGAGGTAGAGACTTAAACATACACATCTTTAAGTAAAACGAAAGGCACCAGAAGTGACATGGTACAACTAATATAACAGTATGATACTAAGTTAAGATATTATTACTGAAAAGATACCTGACACACATAAGATCCTCTTATTTCTCTCACTTGACAGACATTACCCAGTAACATCCTTCACTTGTTTTATAAAAAAAATTACAGTATTTGCAGATAATATTAAGTCAAAGTGTAATGAGGGCAATTTGTGGTTAATTGCCTGGTACACTAGTTGCTTTCTTATAAAAAAACTCTATCACATGATTAACTGAGAGAAAGCTGATCAATAGATTTATCAACTAGTTCTCCTGTGTAATCTGAATATATATTTCAATATACCTCTCTGTTTAGTGAGTCGTGACATTTACTTCTTATCAGGAATTGTCAAACTATATCTTTCAGTAGACATTTGTAAATTATGTTGAAATGGCTTGACTTTTCATAATTGTCAAATTGTTTGACCATTTTGAATCATTCACATATTAACCAGAAAAACAGTTAGTCCTTCGAGTGACTTTTTCTATTAAGCACCTAATCTTGTTGGGAAGTTACACAAATTGCTTTACTATATGTCAGTCTTTAAATACTTTATCTGTTTTTCACCTCCTCAAAGATGCTGAAATTAGTTTGAATATAGTTAATTAATAATATTGTTTTATTACAGGCTCAAACAATATAAACATGAGGTAAAGTTACATTGAAATTGTTGATATTTGGTTGTGAAATATAAATTGCTGTCATGTGACATCGAGAGACATTTATTCATTACTCTTTAAAGAACTGTGGCAATTAAAACAACTTCTTATGACTTAATACATATACTTGTCACCTCCTCTTTAAATAAAGCAAATTTTGAACATGAACTCTTTCTCAACAAACAACTGACAATAAAGAACAGATCCAGACTTAGTCTGAGAAATTATTTGCTTTATAGTAAAATGCTAAAGCTTGTTTCAAAGCAATCAAATATTGACAGTAGGGTACACACACAAAGAAAGATTAATCAGTGCCTACTTTCGGCACTGAATACCGGTGCCGGTTTTCTCGCTGATACGTTCATAAAGAACGCTGGTTTTGCTAGTAAGGAAGCTAATTTTGTGAAGGCAAGATATCAAGTTAGTCCTCCTAGAAAAACATATTGCATTTTTCATTAAATATTGGAAATTATTGATAATAATAATAATAATTTTAATTTAATAATCTGCTATTTCATGCCACAAACATGATGTAATGTTCCTATTGCTGTGGGACCTTAGCTGTTTGTCCCACAGCACAGACCTTCTAAAAACAGCAGATAGGAGACATTCAATATTCATTTTGTTACATAAAACAATTTATATTAACGATAATCTATATTGTTAATTCAAGTCCGACTACCAAAATTGATACTGGTAAAACTGCCGGCGCCGACACGCACTTGTAACAGGCGCTGACAAGCTTTGTCTGTTCGCTCTCATTTAAAAGCAAAGTAAATTCTCAGCACTTATAAGCGCCGACTGCCAGTAAGCCGGTAACCAGCTTTCTTTGTGTACCCTAATGAGTTATGTAGGTACAATAAATTTGTTATGTTAGAATGTGAGTCATAAAAATAAATCATTCAATTGGTATTTGGAAATTAATTAAATAAATTGAGTAAATTAAATCGTTGTCCTTCCAAAATAACTTTTTAAAAACAAAATTTATTGAAAAATTATTACAAAACTTATTTCAGACTGATACAATGCAAGCGAAGGCTCAAACAAGAATGATCATAATTTAATATTTAACGTTGAAAACAATTGCGATGAGATGAAACTTGATATCAGCTGCAGGTGTGCGTTTTGTCGTCTCATGAAGTTCACTGCATGTAACTCCTCCCTCCTTAAGCTGCGAAAATAGAGAAATTTGTTTTCGCAGATGGGCCATCGGGGTTTTCTTCCAAATTTTCTTCGGTTTTCTTTTTTGACATTGGGCACCATGGACAGGGCTTCTTCTTCTTAATTTTCAGAAATAATATGATGGCTACTGCAATAGATAGGATTATTAAAAATGTACTGAATATCGGCAATGTGTAGGTGGTCGATTTTTCTTCCTGTACGGGAATCAGCTGTTTGGCTACGTTGTTGATTTCGTATAAGTTTTCGAAATCTATCTTCGTGATATTGGTGGCCTGGAAGTCTCTTGATTTTGAATTAATTTTGATTTCTAGTTTGGGCAGGATTAGTGCTTTGCCTTTCTTAATTTGTTGATTGTTTATGAATTTCTTATCAGTAATGCGGACTTCACAGTTTTCTGGTACTTTAATTAGGCTTGGCGTAGAAATATCGAAGTATTGATCTGTATTGCAAATTGATAGTATTCTCTCAGTGTTTAGTGGCATGACAATTATTTCTTCTTGGCTGATTTGTTCGATTATTGATTCTTGGGCGTTAACGGTTAACAGTGGGCAGTTTTCGGATGATCCTCCATTTATCAATTGGATTGTACAATTATCTGCGGGCAAATAGTGCTGCTGGCAATAGTAGATGTTGTCCAGTGCAGGGCATTCATGTTTTTCGGGGGTCGATGTCTTCTGGTTTCGTGCCAAAAATGGGTATTCGGGTATAAACATTTGGTGATTTTGGATAATCGGGAAAAGGTGATAAAATTCATAGGGTTTTGGATCGATAATTGGAACATGAATAGCAAATATAACTTTATTACCTGAAAAATGAACTTGAGTTCCTAAAATTTGATAATAAGACAAAGGATTCTCAAAATGAGGAATTTCATCAACTTTATATAGTTTTTCTAAGTACTTTATCATTTCCTCTATATCTTTTACTGAGATGATTGAATTATGAAGTGTGTTAAGTTTTGAAAATAGAATGGCACTTTCTAAATTGTCTAAAAATGTAACAAGATTTTGGCAATCTAAATTTATTGAAGAAATCACACCTTGAAAGCTAATGTATTGACCAATATCTGTGATCTTTTGATCCATTGCTACTTGGAATCGATTTAGATTTTTACTAAAATTTTCTTGATTTTGGCTCAAAGTTGTTATTGACTTATTATAATGATTTATTAATTTTTTAAATAAGGTTGTTTGTAAATTAGTTTCTTGAATGATCGATTTTTGATTTTCTGAAAGCACTTTAATCGCGTTATCGTATCTAATGCCATCTCCGGCATCAAGATTTCCAAAAATCCATTTATTTACTTTTCCAAGAGCATTAATTAGTCCTCTTTTTTGTCTAACAAAGGGGTGGAGATTTGTTAATTTCTTGTGCAAAGTTTCAATTAAATATTCTGTTCTGCTTAGGAGATTTTGCGCGAGAGCATGATAAGATAATAAATTTGTCGCTTCCACTTTTTGGAAATTATTTGAAAGAGTTTTGAAGTTTTCTTCAAGTTTTGCCGTTTGCTTTACAATTACTTCTAAATCTACATAATGTAAAAATCTATGCTTGCTATATATAATTCTAGCGTTTCCTAATTTTAAGGGTAACAATAAGCTTTCTAAACTAGTAACGGTTATTTTATTTTCACTACTTTCTACTAGGTTAATTATTTGAAGGACCAGGTGAAGGGTCATTATCTTCGTCTTCATTTTGAACCTGTAACAATTGTTTAGGATTATTACGTGGTTTCCTGAGGGATTGTTTATGATAAGTTCCCTTTTTTGTTTTTATGTATATGCCGTCGTCATCAAGTATTTGGGTTTTGTCGAATTTTGGTAGTTTTTTGTCGCGGAATTTTGTTTTAACGTAAGCCGCTTTGTCTTTAAGATAAGTCGGTGGATCTTGTCGTTTCAGGTTTCTTTTGGTAATTATATTTTTTTTATGCTGAGCATTTCTTTCACGGATTTTTTCGTAAAGTTGTTTTGTGGCTTGTTTGTGGTTTTGGACATAGGTTGATAAAATTAATTGATCATTTAGGTCAAAAGGGTTCGATGTACTTAAGTGTCCATGTATGATTTCAAAAGGGGTGAGTTTCGTTACCGAATGAATGGAGTTGTTGTAAGATAAAATGGCGTGTTTCATAACTTGTTCGCTAGTTAATTCTCTATTAGTTTCTCTAATACATCTATAGTGTTCGATAAGTGTAGAATGAAATCGTTCTACTGGGGAATTAGAGTTGCTATTTTTCGCGGTGGTAAAATGTAATTCGATACGGTGTAGTTGACAAAAGTTTTTGTCTTTGTTCTTAAATTCGGAACCACTATCGGACGTTATTTTGAGGGGTAGTCCATGATGGGTTATAAAGTTAAATATGCCATCTACTACTGATACTCCAGTTGTAGTTTTTAAACGGTATGCTTGTCCATAACGTGAAAATGTGTCAATAATAGTTAAGTAGGGTTCTTTGGAAATTTGGAAAACGTCTATATGAATATGTTCAAAGGGTTTTGTCGTCGTGGGTGTTAGATTGAATTTAATGACAGGGGGATTTCGATCGTACTTGTTTTTCAAACAGGTTTCGCATTTATTAATGAAGTCTTCGATGTCTTCTGACATTTTGGGCCAATAATATTTAGTTTTTAGTGAATTTGTTACTTCATTAATACCTCTGTGTCCAGTTTTGAATACGTGATAATATTTTATTTTTTCGTTTTGAACGTCTGTTTTGATAAGGTCAGTTAAAAATTTGGGACAGTGAATTAGTTTGAATGAAGAATGCCGGAATGTGTTTTGAATCACTATGGCAAAATTTTCAGGGGGTAAATTTCTGTGAAAGTATAAAGCGTATGTCTGTTTTGGGTCAAAGTATTCTTTCGCTAATTTAATGATATTTTCGTTTATGAGTCTGTTCGGTAATGTAGCGTAAAGTCGGGTGTTTTCAAATATTTTCTCCCTTCTTACGGTCAAATCTGGTATGTCTCCTGTTGTTATTATTATTTGATTTTTATAAGTATTTATAGGTTTATTGGAAATGGGAATTGTCAGTATTGGGTTTTCGGCTGAAGTGTGAACCGTTTGAAGATCGTCTTCTTCTTCCTCTTCTTCTGGATTTTTCGGGTCTAGTAAAATGTTGGAGTGTACTGTGATTTTTGATGAATTTTCTTCAGGTCCGTCTAAAATTTCTTCGATATCTTCGTTGGCTAAATTGGGTAGTTCGTTGCGTGTTTCAAGTTCTTTCGAGATAATTTCGTCTAAGTCATCTAGATTCACGTCTAGGGATGCTGTTTCGATTGGGTTGAAATCAATCGATGTCGGATTTCTTGACAACGCATCTGCCGCTTGATTACTAAATGAAAAATTTATTTCATTGTCTTGACCTCTATATTTTAGGGGAATTTGGACGTGATTGCCTATAAGTCTTTTATTAGTTAAGTCGATGTTAAGATTCATATTTACTAAGTCGTTGAGGCCAATGACTCCATCGAAATATTCGTGAAAGTCAAATAGAAGAAAGTCGATGTAATACAAACAATTAAATTCAGGAAAAGCGGGTACATGAGCTTCGTATCTGATGGTTTTGCTACCAAGGGTAGTTTTAATTGTTACGTTTGAATCAAAAATACAATTTGGAAAAAAGCGTTCTACTATCTCGGGTTTGATTATTGATTTTGAGCTTCCTGTATCGATTAGTAATTTCATTTTCAGGTGATGTATTTCAATATAGGGTAGTGTGTTGCTAGAAAGGGCGTTAATTTCTATGGTTTCTCTCTCTTGTTCGAGGCTGGTTTGGGAAAATTTTCGTCAGTTTCGGTGTTGTCGTTAGTATTGGAATTTGGCATGGGGTTGTTTTCAAAGTCTGAAAATGATTTTTCAGTTTCAGGGGGATAATTATCATCATAATAATTTTCTTCACTTGGGTAATGGTAAGACATGTTTGGGTTTTCATAGTCGTATTGGTATTCAGGATAATAGTCATCATAAGGGTAGTATTGGTATTGGTTGTCATTATAATAATCATTATAATGTAATTCCTCGAAGGTGAAATTAGGTTTTCCAGTACTCTGGAAATGATTATAATTTCTAGGTTGGAATTGGGGATATTGTGGTTGTCTATTATTTCCTGAAGAGAGTCTTGAATTAATTGACATAGGTTCTGGCTTTGGCAGATTTTGTCTATGACTCGGGTGTGGTTTGAAGACATTTATATTTTTTGGTTTCCCAAAAACTTCTTCGTTGGTGAAGAGTCGTCTTTGCGGAACGGGTCTCGGTTGTAAGTAGACTGGCTGTCTCGGAAATTCAGGTCTTTGATTAAAATTAGGAGGAATGTTCTGCATGAAACGATTTTGATTAAATTGCGGGGGATAATTATTGAAATTTCTGTTTTGGAAATTGAATTTATAGGGGTTCATTTGGTTAACCTGAAAGTTCGGTTGTGGAAATTGAGGACGTGGAATATTTTGAAAAACATTGTTATTAGGGGTAAAGTTTTTCTTTACATTATTAGAATTTCCATATAAATTTTCAAAATTTTCAAATTCTGAAACGTATGCTAGTGCATCTTCAAGAGTAGTGGGTTTCTTTAAATGCAAATTATTTTTCAAAATACCGTCGCAACCTGCTATAAAGGTATTAAGGGCTGTTTTATTATAATGATTAATTTGACAAAGTTTATCGTTATTGCTGAGTGTAACGTCATTACTTATACGTTGTACAAGACTGCTTCGTAGGAGCTGTAACCTACTTCCAAAATCTAAAAGATGTTCATTTTTATTTGGTCTAGTTCTAGTTAGTTCTTGAACTAAACAATCTAAATCGCGTTTATCCGAAAAACATTGTTGCAATGCGTCTTTTAAATCAGGCCAGTTATTGATTTCCGTTCTATTACCTACCATGAATTCTGCTTTGCTTACTAATTTTTCTTGAATACTTTCAAAAATATGTCTGTTTAAGTCATTATCATTATGCGTGCTGTATAACAATAACAAATTTTCGCACCTATTAATAAATTTATTTAAAGTATTACTGTTGCCATCGTAAGGTTTTATATTTTGTAATTTAGATTTTAAGAGATCCCAATTGATGGTCGGTGTACTTCCTGTTGGTGTCATTTCGTCTGAATCTTTTTCAAAATTCAAAACGCTAAGTTTATCAGACTGATCTGAGTCTGAAGATAAACGTTCGCGAAAGCGAAGGTTTTCAAACAACGCAGATATGCCCTCTACGTTCATAAACTTAAAACTAAACTATTCTACGATTTTTCAAAAAATATTTTCTTTATTTATCTTTCAATATCAATTCAATTCTATTCAATTATATTCAATTATATTCAATATTTCAACACAATTATTTATTTCATCAATATTTCATTTCAAATCAATTCAATATATTTCAAAAATCAATTCTTAACAATTATCTTTCCAAAAGTCCTGCGATAGGGTTAAGGAAAGGCAAGATTGGAAATTTTCGACACTTACCGGTGATTTCCAAACTCCGACTCTGTTTGACCTCCCTGTAGCGCTTGGTTTTTTATTGATATCTGCCTTGAAGGACGAACTGCTTTCCTGGATAGATTACCAAGTTAGGATTCTGTCTCGAGAAAAGCTGCTTTCTTGGATGGATTACCAAGTTAGGATTCCCTCACGAAGAAAGTCTCTGTGTTCTTCTGGTCGGATTGCCAAGTTAGGATTCCAACACGAGAAGATGTTCTCCTGGATGGGTACCACAGATGGGAACTCAACACGAGAAATGTTCGATCTGCGTTTAAAGTGTTAAAACACTAAAATTGGCTTCGATTTTTACCGCTCGATGCGATTTCGAATCAATCACACAGATCCTACTGACTGCGCCAATTAAATCGTTGTCCTTCCAAAATAACTTTTTAAAAACAAAATTTATTGAAAAATTATTACAAAACTTATTTCAGACTGATACAATGCAAGCGAAGGCTCAAACAAGAATGATCATAATTTAATATTTAACGTTGAAAACAATTGCGATGAGATGAAACTTGATATCAGCTGCAGGTGTGCGTTTTGTCGTCTCATGAAGTTCACTGCATGTAACTAGTACACACAGTTACAAATGGATTGTAAAACTGTATATGTTAGGCAAACTTTAGAATTTAATGCATTAAATAAAACGTGTAAAAAAGATATAAAACTATGTTTTAAAAATCATAACAATAACATGATTATCAACATTTTATTACATAAATAAAATGTTTAAAATTTTAAAATTGAAATGATATCTTTATTGGCATATTAATTTATTCCTGAGTCTTTCATATTGCTTGAGAGACAAGGGAACTTACCCTGATGCAAACAGACATATAAACCTACCAAACTTATTATAAAGCAACTGAATAAGACCTTTAAAATTTTCATTTTTATACACAAAAGTTACAGTAATGTGGTACATGAAATCACAAATAGATAGTATTTATAGATGTATTAGTTTGCACCAATCTTTCTAAATATCTGGAAATCAAAAAAGTGTTTATGGTGCACATTAAATTCACTGAAACTATTGAAAAGTCAGAATTTCTTTAAATAATTAATATTAATATCCGTTAGGAGTTTCAAAGCATCACATGAGGGGCCAGTTTCAATCACAGCCCAGAAATTGTGCATAAAGAAGTATCACTACAAAAATATTAAATTTGATCCCTGTATATAAATTAGGATTTACCCAACTTTATTTGAATTATATTTTTATACATACATGATTTTGACTTTAAATATAAATGTTTTAGACAGGGAGGCCTGAATTAGAAGTTTAATCACAATTTTCAGAGTCCAGGCTTGTGGAGTACTGAAAGGTTCTATGAGGTAGGTGTTAATAAAACGATAGGTTACCATCGATTTTTTCACGAATTTTTTTGGCAAGATAATAATCAAAAAATGTTGTCTTAAAATGATCAAAAAACAATGGCATGACGCCTGCTAGGGGATAAACGAATTAACACTTGGAAAATTGTGCGGAAAATTTCCATCTTTATTCGTTTTTCCAGATATGTCCCTAGCAGGCGTCATGCCAATTTTTTTTATCATTTTAAGATAAAAATTTATAGTTGACAGGAAAATCATTCAAAAATTAAACATTTTCCCTACATTCATTTTAGATTTGGTTTCACTAAATTCACTTTTTAAAAAAATATATTTATTACAAAAAATTAATATGTTTAAGTTACAAAGACAATATTATAGGTATGAAGTTATATGAAGATAATGAACACTGAGAATTGTTTTCGGTTACATTTATAACGTAAAAATGCTGACGCTATGTCATCAGTTTTCATGTGAACAAAGCGTCTACGTGATTTCTAAGAATTCTAGGAAGTTGTAATCTGATACTTGTGTGAAGTCAATTACGGTTCAAGCACCTATGGTAACTTTAACGTGTAAATTGTAAGTTAGTGCACTTCTCATATAACAACTCCCCTTATACATGAAAAGTTGATGCTTTACATCAACTTTTTAATAAAAATGAAACATCTGTAAATAACAAAATATCGCTAGGAATATCAAATGGTAGTATTAACATTACAAAGGTAATTCGAAAATGAAATTAAAATTGTTAGTATAAAATATGTTAGTGTCAATAATAAGTCAAAAATCAAACTTATATAATAAAACGATAAATGGTTAGTAAATAAAATAAAAAGGGTAATACATAAAATATGGGTAAACATACAAAAATACATTGTTATAAATGAAATGTTTATACAGTTGTCTCTGTGATCGGGTTTGGTTTTAATACTGGCCTTAGTTTAGGCAGCATTCTTAGAGACGATGAAGGCGTCGTCGGTTGGTCGGTATTTTCTTGAGCTTTTGGGCGCTCTTCAATTTTCTTTTTGATGATGTTGAAAATCATGATCGCTGAAATGATCATGACGACAGCTATTGTCGTATACGTAAACCAAGAGATGTTCTTGGTTAGGAAAGGCTGATTTATAAGACCATCTAGGTCTCTGGAGTACTGTTCTAACTTATGGTTCGCAACGTCCAGTTCCTCCACGTTGATGCTGCTTATGTCGAAGGGTTTCAGCTCGGGAATTTGTACCTTTTCTGGAACTGTATCGCAACAGTTGTAAGGTACTGTAACTGTGTGATAGACTTCGGAAAGGGCTGTTTCCTTTCCAGACTCAGCCTGGACCTTAGTAACACCTACAAAGGCACTACACTCCGATTGAAGTTTTAGAATGGAGTTGCGCACTAGAGTTAAAGTTGTTGAGTTCTTTTGATTGCAACTCACCACAACACGTAAAGGTTCGGAGGTCACGACAAGCCACATATTCTGTTCAAGTTTTTGGACACTGTAACCCTGACTAAAAATTACTGCACTCCTGCAATTGTCCGGCACATTTTGAATACTTTTCAGAAGTTGCACCTCGCACGGTGCGTTAGAGTCTATAGGATAGGCGTATAGGTCGGGACACAATTTTCTTCCGATAGCAAGCGGTTTACACGCGCTCAAGTCCTTGATTGAAATAAACATTAAAGAGTCTGCGTTTTTCGCGAGGTACTTTTGAGTAAAAGACAAAAGGTGATGTAATTCAGTTCTGTCATCGTAAATTGGGATAGGGTATAATCGGAAAAGGGTGTATGGTTGTTGTTCTACTAATGGAATTCTTAAGACTAAAATAAGATCAGAGTTTGTTTGGAAAGCTTCTAACTCGATAATTTCCAAGTATTGTCCAATGCTTGAGTATTTTATTGGTAGTGGAAGATTGTTTTTTATTAGGTTTTGCGATATTTCTTGCAATGCCGTAATGAGATGTTCGGGCGTTAAAATAGATGTGTGTATAATTTTAAGACGCGCGAAAGTAATTGAATTTAGCACATCATTTAGGCTATCTTCCAAGTAAAGGTAATTCTCCATTAGTTTCTCGCATAATTCGAGCAACATAAGTTTCGTTTCGATATAGCCGACTTTATCGTTAATTTTTCCGATTGTAGTTTCTAGTTTTTTCATATTGCTGTTAAAGAGTTTTTCGTCAATTTGCAGTTTTTGGACGGTCTCGTTGAAGTTTTTAATGACAGAGGTAGTTACACTGATTTGGTTTTTGAGTAAATTTTCTATTTGTAATTGACCTTGATTGAGCCTAGTGATACTATCAGTAAAATATTTACCGTCATCCGCGTCTAAGTTTCCGGTAATTGCTTTGAAAAGAGTACCTGCGCCATCAAGTATGCCGCGTTTTGGTCTTTTGGTGTCCATATTTATTTCGATAAGTTTGTCCTTAATTGTGGTGGATATTTGGTTTAGGAGATTTATATGAGTTTGTACATCTGAGCGGAAGTAATTCATTGCGAAAGATTTATAGTTAACAGTTTCGATAAGTGTTTGTAAAAGTCTATTATTTGTCGTGAAAACGTGTTCGAGGGCCGAAATATTTTTGTGGACCAAAAGTGTCCATTTATTGTTAGAAACTGTTATTTGGGCTTCGTTGTGGTAGTATATCCCTAATGTGTTATTTATAGGTTCGACTTGATATTGGGCTACTGCTGATCCGAACAGCAGGCACAACCTGAAACAGAAATTAACTTTCTGAGAAAGGTTTCATCCTGTCGAAATTTACTTTAGTTTTTTGTTTGGTTTTTGGATTTAGTAATGTCGCGGAATTTTTGTGCATCTCCAGGATTTCGAAAGGACCATTGAATTTATTTTGGAGTTTGTCCTTGATTTGGGATTCCTTGATATAGACTTTATCGCCTATTTGATAATTCGGGAGATTTTCGGAAACATGTTTATCGAATCGGGCTTTCGCTTTGTGCTTTTGAACTTCTGTTCTTTCACGAGCGATTTTATAATAGTGTGTGATACGGTTGTTGAGATCTCGGATGTATTTAGTTATCAATGATTGTTGGTTGTATAGAGTTTCGGGAGTCCTACTCGAAGTATGTCCGTAAACAAGTTCGTAAGGAGTGAATCCGTGAGTTTTGTTTGCGGAGTTGTTGTATGCGATGATTGCATAAGGAAGGATGTTGAAGGGGTGTTCGTCGGGATTTCAGTAATGACAAGTGGGCTGTCGAGATTTTTCCGGTAAACTTTTGCTCTCTGGCAAGTTTGACAGTTTTTGATAAAATTGTCAACGTCCTTAGTCAGTCCTTGCCAGTTGTATTTTTCTTTTATTCTGCGGATAGTTTCATTGATACCTCGGTGTATATTATTTTTGCCGTTATGGAATTGGTCGAGAATGATAGGTATTTGGTCTTTCTCAACCGTTTGGACAATATTTTGGCAAACTTTCCATTTGATATCGATTTCGGAAAAGATAAACGAAAGCATTTCCAAAATGGCCAGATCAATGTTATTCTCAACACAGAATACTTGGTTTTCAGTGAACACATCTCTACTATTATACAAAGATGCGTAAAGAATTTCGTTGACTACTTCTGGGTCAGAAGGGAGAGGGACGATGTAATAACGTCTTTTTCTGACACTTTTGCTAGCAAAGACATTTACTCTAGGGGTACGGAAATCAGCATTTTCCTCGAAAATGTCTTCGATGATGTCATGGTGAAAATCTTTCATGAGAGAGCCTTGGGGAAATACTAAGATGTTTTTGTTTTCTCGGTCTAAGAGTTGGCAATTAGAAAATTGAATTTTGTCGTAATCTATGAGCGAGACGGTTTGATATCGCTCGACAAAAGTTCTAAATTCTTCAGAGATTTGTTGGAGATTAATGGGACTTCTTGTCTGGGGTTCTTGTGAGTCATCGTCAGTTTCGTTTGTTGGGAGTACTGTAAATGGTGTTAGGTGATTGTTTGCTTGAAATGATATGTATTCATTAAAGTTATTAACTTTAATGCGAGAGAGAGCGTCGGCATTTTTATTTACTTTGCCGGGTTTGTAAATTATTTGATAGTCGTACTCCTCGAGCTTAAGGCGCCATCTTGCAAGTCTACTTCCAGGATCCTTTATAGAAAACAGCCAAGTTAACGGGCGGTGATCGGTCAGAAGTAAAAACTTACGGCCAAAAATTATCGGACGAAAGTGTTTAACCGCCCACACTATTGCAAGGAGTTCTCGTTCTATGGTTGAATACCTAGTTTCAGCATTGCAGAGAGTTCTGGAGGCATAGGCTATGGGTAAATCTTTACCTACGGGGCCTTGAGAGAGCACTGCGCCGATAGCAAATGAACTGGCGTCGGTTGTAAGAATAAATGGCTCTTCAAAATTAGGATATATGAGTATGGAGGTAGAAGTAAGTGCTCTTTTTAATTCGTCAAAAGATTTGACGCATTCTGAATCGAACTGGAAAGGTATGTCTTTTTGAAGTAATTTTGTCAAAGGTTTCGAAATCTTGGCGAAATTGGGGATGAATCGCCTGTAATAACCAGCTAACCCTAAGAAGGACTTGATATCTTTTGGGTTTTTTGGTTGGGAAAATTTAAGATACAATCTACCTTTGAGGGGTTAGGCTTCACGCCTTCGGGAGTTATAAGGTGGCCATAATACGCGACCTCTTTGCGAAGAAACTCGCATTTGTCCGGTTGGATTTTTAGATTGGCTTTTCGCAATCGTTTGAAAACTTCAGAAAGTCGGGCTATGTGCTCATGTATAGTCGGAGAATAAACGATTATGTCGTCCATATAGACTAAACATCTCTCGTTTTGAACACCTAAAAGAATATTATCCATTACCCTTTGGAAGGTGGATGGAGCGTTTTTAAGACCGAAGGGCAATCTAACGAATTCAAAATGACCATTATCAACTGTGAATGCTGTTTTTTGGATGTCTTTTATATCGATTTCGATTTGGTGAAACCCTGAAGCTAAGTCGAGAGTGGTGAAGTATTGGCATTTGCCAAGTTGGTCAAGTAAATCCGAAATGTTCGGTAGGGGTATTTGTCGTCAACAGTAAGTTCATTTAGTTTACGATAATCGACGACGACACGCCATTTTTGGGTACCAGATGCGTCTAGTTTTTTGGGAACTACCCAAACTGGGGATGACCATGGCGAATTAGAGGGACGTATAATGCCTTGGTCAAGCATCTTCGATATCTGACTTTTTACCTCTTGTTTGTGTATTTGTGGGTACCGATATGACTTTGTGAAAGAGGGTTTCGCGTTATTAGTGTCTATTGAATGTTTAATTTCGTTTGTGAAGGTCAGTTGGTCACCTTCTAAATAGAATATGTCGGAATATTCGAGGCAAAGTTGAGAAATAAGTTCGGCTTCCTCATCGTTCAGATGTTCTAAACGAAGTTGTTCCATAATTGTAGTTTGTCTATCAGGCTGGGTTAAGTTTTGTGAGTAATTTTCGGAAAGAATGTTTACGGAAAAATTGGTTATCGGTTCGAGTTCCAAATTGTCGAAATTAACAGTTTTGGGAATAGCATTTGCATTTAAAACTGAAGTAAGAAATTCGCCTTTTTCATTAATTTTAACAAGGGCACGGGGAAGATAAACTTTTTCTATTTCGGCGGATGATAGGAAAGCCTCCGTATTAGTGAGGTTACATTTTAATTTACATATTTGTTCTGTTCGGGGTTCTATAGAGATTGTATTAACAGGGATGCAGTTATTGAAAGTTGAAGGGTTCTGAGTACGCATGACCGTATCATCCGTAACTTTGTAGAGAGGTAAAGTTTTAAAATTAGTCACAAGTTGTTTGTTGTTAAAGTCTATAACGCAGTTATAATGTTCAAGGAAATCTGAACCAAGTAATCCGTCGAATTCAATGTCGATGTTGCAAATATATACCTTGTGTGGGTCGGCGACGTTGAAAGGTACAAGGGTGGATTCGTTTATTAAGATTTTCTGATCAGTGATTCCTTGGATGACTACGTTTTCGGGAAATCGTTGTTTAAATCGTTGGCAAGTTTCGGGCTTAAATATTGACAGTCCTGCTCCGGTGTCAATAAGGAGTTTGTATGTATTGGAAGAGTCGGTGATGTAGTAAAGGTTTTTCGAATTGACCGAAAGAAGTGGCCTTACAGAAAATTCTGTTCGGGAAAGTTTAGGTTTGGATTGAAATTGTCCAAGTTCATCGTTTGAATTTGTGTTTGAAGATCGGAGATCTCGTGATCGGGAGGTTTTGTTTCTACCGGGGTAGTCTGAAAATTTTGTCGGGAAGAAAACTGTTCGCTATCGTAATATTCATCGTATTGTTGGTTATAATTATCATTACAAACATTTTCGCTGGAATGATATTCGAATTTGTCGTGTTTTTGTGTATCAGGGTAATAATAGTCTGGTACGGTTTTGTATTCAGTTGGCGTTTGAAAGTTCTGTTGCTCATTGTAAGAAAAATCATAGTTATGTTCATGCGGATCGAATTGTTCGTTTTTTAAGTGATAAGTTTTCTGTTGTTGTTTGAAAAAACTCGGATTTGGTCTGAAATTACTAGAAGTTGGGGTTGGTCTACTTGTTGAGGGTTGTTGTTGTTGGTGAGAAAACTGAGGCCTATTATTAAAATTCGTAGGTTGATTAGCGGGCTGATTCGGATAATATGGGCGATGGCCCGAGTAATTTGAGTGAGAATTTTGGTTAGTCTGGGATTGTCTCATTCTGATGAGGCATTCGCTGCTGAAATGTCCTATTCTTTTGCAAAACGAACATTGTTTTGGGGGTGGACCATTATTCGGTTTACGAGTCTGTTGGGGTGCATTTCGGTTGACTGAGAATTTTTGAGTTTCCAGATTGGACAGCTGTAATTCTCTTTTAATACGGGAAATGGCGGTCAGGATATCTCTGGGATCACTGGCTCGCACAATTTGGCCAATTTTCGGCTCTAGACCCGTAAGTAGGCTAGTTAGAGCCATTGACTCAATTAAGTCAATCTGGGCCTGTTTCTCCTTTACAGTTAAATTTTGTTTATTGACAGCTGATAACATTTTTGCTTGATGTGTTTGAAGCCTAGCTGAAAATGTCAATGGAGATTCGTTGGGTAATTGCCTCATTCTTTGTAGGTCTTGAATAAGGGCGCAGAGATCCCTTGGATCTCCAAAATGGTTTTCTAATAGACTTTGAATATCTGCTAAATGGCTGGGGTCACGTGAATTAACTAGTTCAGCCGCTCGTCCACGGAGCTTATTCTTAATGTGGAGAATTAACAGAACTTGTTGATTATCAGATGCCATATTATATGCGGTATTGCAAGAACAGATAAATGTGTTTAAAAATATTGGGTTCCCATCGTATTCGGGAATAATGGCGAAAATTTCTGAGAGCTTGTAGGGTTCTACATTTTGTGCTACAGCTCTAGTTTCTGGCATTTTGTAATTTTACTCAAGATTGTGCAATATTAGGAAAATACAAAGCTTGGGAAAAGCGAAGTAAATAATTGCGATTGTAATTAAAATGAAGAAAAATATGAGAAATAAATTTTTGTTACTGGTTCTAAAATAAGTATAAATTAAATAAAGGTATAAACGTAAATAAATATTTAGAATATCTTAAACAATCAAAATAAAATTTCAAAATTCGTTCTTGGGTAAATATTTAGGATGGTTCATTTAAAATAGGAAAAATGATAGAACTGTTTGTTCAACAATTATTAAATATTGTAACTTTTTTAAACGCTTACGTGATTATTCCTATCATAGGACTTGTTCTATCCGTCACTAAACACTGGTTAGCCGCTGCTTGTTCCCTTGTTGAGCTCGGTAGTTGGTGTCCAAGTAGGTTCTTTGTATCCGCGAAGGTTAGGAAACCACCGTAATTAGTTAGACTTTCTTGTTCTAATTACGTCTGGAATATCCTACTGACTGCGCCACTTTTAGATTTGGTTTCACTAAATACACTTTTAAAAAAAAATATATTTATTACAAAAAATTAATATGTTTAAGTTACAAAGACAATATTATAGGTATGAAGTTATATGAAGATAATGAACACTGAGAATTGTTTTCGGTTACATTTATAACGTAAAAATGCTGACGCTATGTCATCAGTTTTCATGTGAACAAAGCGTCTACGTGATTTCTAAGAATTCTAGGAAGTTGTAATCTGATACTTGTGTGAAGTCAATTACGGTTCAAGCACCTATGGTAACTTTAACGTGTAAATTGTAAGTTAGTGCACTTCTCATATAACATTCATATATCGATTTCAACCCTTAGACTTATTTTTACCCTCCTGCAAAAATTTCGTGATAAAATCGATGGTAACCTATCATTTTATTAACATGGCAGTGCTCGAATCGTCGCAGTACATACTTTTTTTTGTTTGGAAAATCTAATTTTCACAGGAAAATCCCCTAAGAAACTCTAGGATTGTTCCATGAATTGTAAGTACCTCATAGAACCTTTCAGAAGGCTATTTTAGTATGCAATGAATACTATTGAAAAATCAACAATAACGGCAAAACGCTAATTTTGAATTATTACCAATAATAATTAATTCCAAAGTTAAATGTTTTATTTAAATTTTTCATTACTGTTATTTAAATTTCCTACTATCTGTTTTCTTCTCCTTCCATTTATTTATATTCTAATTAATTTTAGATTTAATTTGGAAAAAACATTCATTAGAGACAGTAAAAAAGTATCAAGAGATGCTGATATTATAGGTGTTATTCATGATGTAACAAACATTTGGACAAGAGAAAGATTAGACATAAAAGCCATAAAACTTTTAGAATCACAAGAAGACAAGCCCAGTTTTTTAGTACTAAACAAGGTAAAAAAAATACCTGGAATATTTACTATTTAATATTAAATATATCTTTTGTAGATAGATGCTTTAAAATCGAAGAGAAAATTACTAGATTTAACTAGACAACTTACTGAAAATTATGTTGAAGGTAAATTAATCCCAAATTCAAAACCGCTTAAAAA
Organism: Octodonta nipae; assembly: GCA_034190945.1. Taxonomy (NCBI): domain Eukaryota; kingdom Metazoa; phylum Arthropoda; class Insecta; order Coleoptera; family Chrysomelidae; genus Octodonta; species Octodonta nipae. Next base: position 94,987,355 of record CM067220.1, read on the forward strand.
AATCAACTCAGAAACTAAGGGATGGCGAAAGTTTTCAGAAATTTTCATGGTTTCATCATTAACTGGTAATTTTGAGTTTTTTAATTATTTTATATAGGAATTGAAATTTGAAATCGATCAAAGTAAAATTATTAACATATTGTTGTTTAGATGTCATCTTCAGAGTATTTTTACAATTTGATATAGTGCTAATCATCTAATATTTGAACATTATTTGCTTTAGGTGATGGTCTTCAAGAAGTTAAAGACTATCTCATCAAAAATGCCCAACCTGGTGAATGGATATTTCCCCAAAACACATGGACAGATCAAAGTACTCAGCTCATTATAGAGAGTACAGTTAAAGCTGCTTTATTGGATTTTCTTCCACAAGAAATGCCATATGATATGCGAGTACAAATGGAATATCTCAAAGAGCATGATGACGGTAGGGATATAATATATAAAACCATTTATATGTGGTATCTTTAGGCCTGCTGCTTTTGCTATTCATAACTATTCAGTTTAATTATTTATGAGCGCCTAACAGTGGTATGATTGTAAAATATTTTACTAATTTATTTTGGGCTCAGATCAATGTACAAAGTTTTATATATTCACCAACGAATGTTAATAAACCATTTCAGATTTCAATTTCAGCAAAAAATTAAAATAAGTAATATTAAGTAGTATTGAAAATTAATGATGTTATTTTCTGTCATTAATGTTTGTGTTATCTAATACAATAACTTAAAAATTGTTATATTTCTTTATCTTCAGGCTTACCTGTGATGCAATTAAAAACCTACTTTTAATAATTCCAACAAAGTTCTAAGTGAAAAATTTAGGAAAAACCCTTGTTCACAAAGTCATTTTTCGTTCAAATTATAGGTGTACTGTCACAAAGTACAGTTTCAGATTTCAACAGTATTACACAATTTTTGCAAAAAAAAACAAAGAATAACTGTGTTAAATGTTAATGAATGTGCCACATCTTTATCTGCTGATTTATCACAATTGGTTGTTGGTTATGAATAATAGGCCATAACAATATTGTGGCGAGAATTCCTCCGATAATTCGTGGAAGCGGCATTCCTCCGATAATTCTGGGACTCCGAAATGTTGTTCGGCTGGCGCATCGAATCGGCGACTTGGTTTGATGTATTTCTCGAAGACTAGTCTGGTCTCGGCGGCTCTTTGACATTCTGGAGAATTACGAGAAGAAATATATAAATAGGGAGAGCTGAGGAAGAATTCATTCGAGTATTAGACTGCTGTATAGTTGTAAATATTTCTGTGAATATAAATTAAAGTAGTGGAAATGAATTATAGTCAGTTGGACTGTGTTTATAAATAAATCCGAGAACTGAACTGAACCTGAGTGTGTAAATAAAAACATTACAGTGTTGACAGGTATAGGTGTATTTGTGGAACTTTAGAAGTGAAAAATAAATAGACTGACAATGTTTAAAGTGGTGAGTTTGGACCAGTTGAAAGTGACCGATTTAAAAAAAGAACCTGAGGAAAGGAATTTAGAAATTAGTGGGAAGAAAAGTAAATTAATACAACGGCTGCGAGATACCCTAATAAATGATGGTAACGATCCCGATACTTATTTGTATGAAGTTTCTGGTAATGGAGACATGAGTATGCTATTAAAAAAATGGAAGAAAATTTAAAAGACACATTGCAAGATAATTACTAGAAAATTCTAAAACATTAGAGGACAAATTGGTAGAAAATTCTAAAACCCTAGAAGATAAATTACTAAAAAATTCTAAGACCCTCAAAGACAAATTACCAGAAAATTCTAGGGCCCTGGAAACATTACAAGAAAATTCTAAATCCCTATAAGATAAATTATTTGAAAAACTACATGAAAATTCTAAAACCCTAGCAGATAAATTGGCAGAAAATTCTAAATCCTTACAAAATTTGAAAAGCTTGGTCCAGGAAAATTCAGAGCTGCTTGAGAACAGAATAGTTGAAAATGAAGCTTGGATGGAAGAGCTAAAGCAGACAATAGTCGAAAATGAAACGCGGATAGAAGAGCTAAAACAGATAATGGACGGTGAGATCAGCAAAATAAGAGAACAGGTAGTCACAATACAAAAGGGAGAAACACAATAAAAAATTAAAAGCAGAAACAGTCCAGAAGTAGTGGATTCGAAAAGTGGCCTCGAGGGGACAAGACACAAAATGAAACCTCCCCAATTTGATGGAAAATCGCCATGGGCTAATTATAGGCGCTAATTCGAGGCTGCAGCAAAGTTAAACGTATGGTCGGCAGAGGAGAAGGCAATAGCACTAACCCTCGCCTTAAGAGGGGATGCTACAGATGTTTTCAAACCTTGAATGCCTCTGAGCAAGAAGACTACGAACAACTGGTCATTTAGAGCACGTTTATCACTCCCAACTGAAAAATCGCCACGAGAAACAAGAGTTTGAAGCTGATATTGCCCGTCTGGTTCGCCTTGCCTATCCAGCCACACCGGAAAATGTAATAGAAAGGTTAGCAGTGCAAGCATTTTTGGATGAACTTCGAGACCACGATTTTACGCGGACTATCGGCAATTACACTATAAAGAAAGACAGCTATCCTCCCCCAAGAATAGACGATACCCTAAATACGTTGGCTGGATCGAAGATGTTTTCCACCCCGGACTTGAAGAGCGGTAATGGCAGGTGAAAGTTGCTAAAGAAGACCGAGAAAAGACTGCTTTTACCATCGGCTCAGGACTTTACCAATTCACAGTCATGCCGTTTGGGTTGTGTAATGCTCCAGCGACGTTTGAAAGATTTATGGAAACAGTGTTATAAGGGCTTTCATGGAAAACGTGCCTGGTGTATACGACATTATCGTAGTTGGAAAATCGTTTGAAGATCACGTAAAGAACCTGGAGGAGGTGTTTCGGTGACTTCGATGATCCGGACTAAAGTTAAGCTCGAAGAAGTGTCAGCTATGCCATGAATAGGTGCAATATCTTGGACATGTTGTTTCCGCAGAAGGAGTAGCTGTTGATAAACAGAAAATCAAAGCTGTCCAGGAATGTCCCATACCAAAATATATCCACCAGTTAAGAAGTTTCCTGGAGTTATGCACGGACTATCGTCGGTATGTTGCAGGATTTGCCAATATCAAGCCACTTACGAGACTCACAGAGGGGAAGGTGCGGTACCAGTGGGACGAGGAATGCCAGCGATCATTCGAGAGCCTGAAAAGTACCCCCATTTTAACTTACCCTTTACGAGATGGGAACTTCCTCTTTGATACTGACGCAAGCAATGTCCTGGCTGTGGTAAAGGGGGTTGAACATTTATACAAGTACCTAAAAGTAAAGTAAAAGATTCCTCCTGAGGACTGATCACGCAGCACTGAGGTGACTCCTGCAATTTAAAAACCCCGAAGGACAAGTGGCAAGGTGGATTGAGAGGTTACAAGAATTCGACTTCGAGACTGTACATCGCGTTGGGACAAGCCATAAGAATGCTGATGCCTTATCGAGAAGACCATGCCCTGAAGGTTGCAAACGTTGTCAGCAAGCTAAAAAAAGGGGCTGCTCTGTGTAGAACTATCGCCGTCGATGTTCATTGGCAACCTGAAGAGATTCAGAAAGACCAAAAATTAAATCCAAAGCTAAAAGAGGTTATCCGGTGGAAGGAAGAAGACAGCAAACCTACGTGGCAAAAGATTTTCCTATACTCACCAGCCATAAAGTCATACTGGGCCCAGTGGAACTCCCTCATCTTGGATATTGGACTTCTGAAGCTGGTCCTGGAAACTCCTGAGGGCAAGGACAGAAAACAGATTGTAGTCCTCAAAAATAGGAGACCAGAGGTTTTGCGAGAACTACATGATGGTACAACTGGAGGACATCTGGGAGTAACGAAAACCCTGGGAAATTGAGAGAACGCTTCTATTGGGTAAACTGCCAAGATGTTAAGGATTGGTGCCGGAAATGTACGGTTTGTGCAGCAAGTAATGGGCCTCAAAAGCGAGTTAGCAATAGGTTTATTTCCCATAATATCCAAGTACTAATGATCCGCAAGAGAGGTCTAGGGGGCAGCTGTCTGCCTGCCTGACGATGTCTTTAACTTGAATTGTGATATTTTAAATTTAATTGCCAACAATTCCGATAATACAAAACCCCATTTGAAATAATACATGAAATATTCCTGTAATATTTTATGAAATCTCTGTGTCATATTTCATAATATATTTCAAAAGATATTTTCTTGTAGATACGAAAATAGTTTAAATGTATTTTAGTGAACTATTTAAAAATATTTATATAATATTTCATGTTTGTTTTGAAATATCATAAAATATTTCAGAAATCGTCGTATTTTCGCTACAAAATAAAAAAGTGAAATATTTCTTGAGATATTTCATGCTGTGTGGGTAGTAATTAATTCAATTAAAAGTGTTGATATTACCTAAAGAAATTACCCAAATGGAAGACCGACAGTTAATACTATTGGGTAGAGCGGCGTTTTTATTTCTTATTCATTAAAATACTGACATTGTATATATTTTTAGGGTCAATTGTTACAAAAATAATTGTAAAATGTCCTAACCCCAGAAAAGCCCATTTAGCTGCTGGTTCTAGTGATGGGAGACTTAAACAGATAATTCAGAAAGTCCAACAAGATCTTCAAGAAACCTTTCATAATTATGTTAATGTTCAAATTATTTTTGTATCTTAATAAATAGCTAAAATATTGGTTTATTTTTTAAACAGGTTTCGTATGATCTTCCAGGTATAAAGTTTGATTGGCATTATTGTTTTACTAGTCTGTGTTGAACATCTGTTCTGGATAACTTACATATTCCATTTAATGACTGAATTGAAAACAATTGTAATGAAAATATAAATCTCAATGTTTCATACAGTTCTTCTATCTGCATGAAGAAGAAATAATTTGGTCAAGTGCGAGTTGGACTCGCATACTTAGGGTTCCGTACCACCTTCAAGATTCTAATATTCCAGTTTCAGACAAGCAGGGAATGGGTGCATTTTCTTATATTTACCCTTATATGTTTTAAAGGAAGCGTTTTAAATTTATAAAAAATATATACTTTGATTTTCCACACATAGACTTTTATTTTATCTGATTCAGGATTCTCTTGATTTTTATCAGAATACATATGTATTTAATTTCCTAATTTGGCCCCCAAAAATTAACATTTGAGTTTTATTTTACTAATAAACTTTCAGAGAAGTCTTTTATAGTCTACTGTCTGAGTTTTGAGGCTCTGTAAATTGGAAGATAAAGGGCAAAATAGGTCAAGTTTTAAATTATAAATTATTAAATCTGTTATTCAAATTATTAAAAAATACAAATAAAATATATTTTTCAAAATTTAAATAGTGTAGTTTCTAAAGTGGGAATTAAGTCGACGTTTAATATTTTTGTTAATATCTTTTAAACAAATGATTTTAAAATATGATATATTTGCAATTCACATAATGAGCCTTTTATATGATATATTACATGATGCGTTTGAAAATTGAATCTTTATTTTCCATTTAATTCTATAATTTGCACCCCAAAATGAATATTAAGGGATTCTCCTTATTTTCCAGTAAAGTTCAGGTGAGGGACTATACTTCATTTTTTTCAAAATTTTTCAGCTTATGGTTTCGGAGATAGGGGGGAATGGGTAAAAAAATTATATTTTTGTTAATATCTTATTTCATTTATTTTAAAAATATGAAAAAAATATATTTGTTTTCTTCATCATGAGCCCTTTCATTTGATATATAACATGATGGGTGAGAAACAATTTTAATTTTATATTTTCCATTTAATTCTATAATTTGCCCCCAAAATGAATATTAGGGGTTTTTCCTTATTTTTCCAGTAAAGTTCAGGTGAGGGACTATACCTCCATTTTTTTTCCAAAATTTTTCAGCTTATGGTTTCGGAGATAAGGGGGGGTATTTTTTTATATTTTTTTTATATCTTTTAATTAATTTATTTTAAAAATAAAAAAATATATTTGTTTTCGTCGTAATGAGCCCTTTCATTTGATATATAACATGATGGGTTAGAAACAATTTTAATTTTATATTTTCCATTTAATTCTGTAATTTGCCACCCAAAATTAAAAGTAGAGGTTTCTCCTTATTTTTCCAGTAAACTTCAGGTCGGAACCTATACCTCTAATTTTTTCAAAACTTTACGTTTTATAGTTTCGGAAATAAGGGGGGATGGGTAAATTTTGGTATGTTTTCGTTAATATCTTTTTAAATATTTTTTTTTAAATATGAAAAAAATAATTGGGTATTCCTCAGAATTAGACCTTTCATTTGATATATTACATGATGCGTTTGATTTTTTTTTATTTTTAAATTTTTATTTAATTCTATAATTTGCCCCCCAAAATTAATATTAATGGTTTCTCCTTATTTTTCCTGTAAAGTTCGGGCAACGTTCTATATTTCCTATTTTTTTCAAAATTTTAGGCTCAGTAGTTTCGGATATCAGAGGGGGGAACGGTCGATTTTTTTTAGTTTTTTCCCCAGAAGTACCTCTAAAATCAATTTTTCTTTTACGATATGTACTCCTGATCGGGGCACCAAACTGTACATTGATACCAAATTTCAACCTCTTCCGTCCAGTAGTTTAGGAAAAAATTGCTGTGATGTGACAGAGACAGAAATCCGGAGTGATATTATAACGGTATCCATATATTGTATATACGGAACCCTAAAAAAGGAGTGATGTACAGAATTGTTAATAAAAGAGGAGGGCAGAGCAAATTGGTGCCACATTTTGGAAGTAAAGTTTCCCGCTCTTTTTATATCGATGTCAAAACTCGGGGTTCCCATTAAAAAAAAAACAATCTGATCTTGAAAATCAATCTCAAAGTCTAAATCCCCACAGTCCGAATAATTTAGTAACTTCTGCAATTAATTGTCCATACTTCAAAACGTATTGAGGATTACATCCAAACTTTTATTTTTTGTTATGGAGTGTTTACAATGTTAGATAGGTTTATTGTTTTAAACTTATTTCATAACAATAAACGGTTTTTATAGAGGATTACCAAGCTTAGAGCATGAACTTCTGAAAGTAGCCTGCAATGAATAAATATCGTGCCAAGGTTAGAAAGAGGGCACCAGAGAGACCAAGAGGCTATTTCATTCGATTGGTATGTGCAGTCAATGAACTACGTACTGTACATAGTTCATTGGATGCAGCTCCCAATTGAGTGAAATAGCCTCTTGCTCTCTCTCTTTCTAGCATTGGCACGATGTTTGTACTATACATATATATATATATATATATATATATATATATATATATATATATATATATCTTATCTATGGTTTGTACTTTTCAGTGGAGGCTACTTTAGAACATAAAAACTGACATCTTTTTATTCAAAGGAGGCTAGCCATTGAGTAAAAGCTTAGAGCATTTACTTTCTAGAGATAGCCTGCAGTGCACAAATGTCGTGGTAAGACTAAAGAGAGAGAGAGGGCAAGAGGCTATTTCACTCGGTTGAGAGCTGCTTCCAATAAAGTATGTTGTTCATTGGCTGCGTCCACCGACCATCCACCCACTATGTGAAATAGCCCTTTACTGCCTCTATTGCTCTCTCTTTCTAGGGTTGCCACGATTTTATGCATGACAGGCTATATCTAGAATGTACATGATCTAAGCAACACGACGAAAAACCGATAAGCAACTGTATTGGACGTGCGCGTATTAAACGGTAACTCGTCACTGCGTACGCCGATTACCGTTTGAAAATCGATTCTTCGTTCAGTTGAAACCTTGGAGCATCTACTTACTAGTTGTGCATAAAGATCGTGCTAAGGCTAGAAAAAAAGGACAATAGAGCAGATAAGCAGCTATTTCACCGGACCGTGCTATTTCACTCGATTGGGAACTGCATCCAATGAGCTCCTTGACGGCACCTACCATTCCTTAAAGCATTTACTTTCTAGAGATAGCCTGCAGTGCACAAATGTCGAGGTAAAACTAAGGAGGAAGAGGGCAATAGTGAGGGCAAGAGGCTATTTCACTCGGTTGGGAGCTGCTTCCAATGAAATACGTTCGGCATGTTGTTCATTGGCTGCTTCCACTCACTAAGTGAAATAGCCTCTTACTGTCTCTATTGCCCTCTCTTTCTAGCGTTGCCACGATTTTTTGCCTGAAAGGCTATATCTAGATGGTAAATGATCTAAGTACCATTCGAGTGAAATAGCCTCTACCCTCTCTTTCTATCCTTGGCATGACATTTGTGCATTGCAAGTTACCTCCAAAAGGTGTGGTGTGTGCTCTAAGGTTGGAACGAATCTATGATTGAATGATCTGTCTTTATTTCTAACCACACTGCATTGATCCGTGCAGTGAATATGGAGGGAGTGAAGTATTTGTTCTCTCTTCTCTATTGTATGATCTGTGGTATTTGTGTTTATAACATAACCAAACATTTTTGTATTTTTTGTGAAAATTGTGAATAATAATTAAATATTCTGATTTGTACTTGATAAGAAACATGTCTAGAATTTGTTATATTCCAAACTGTAAATTGAAAAATGATGATCCGGGATGCTTCAATATGCACTTTTTCCAGTAAGTTCGAAAATAATTATTGATAGCTTATTATTATTGCTGCTATTTCTTTATGTGCCACAGAGTTCCGAGAAATCAAGCTTTAAGAAAAAAGTGGGCTGAAAGTATTAAAAACCATTTTAAGCAAGATGTGCACTTGAAAAAGTATACCCATATTTGTGATAGACACTTTGAACTTAAGTGCCTCAGTTATGGTCCTTTGGGTAAGATTCTGAGACTTGCCAAAGGATCTTGCCCAACAATTTTTGACAATTATCGATGTAGAGAACAGTATGTATTATTATTTAATATGTTAATTTATCTGATGTTAATTGCATAAATATGTAAATAAAATTATTCTAGACAACAAGGATCTGTAAAGCAAATCATCAAGAAAATACAAGACACATTACATATTTTTACAATGTATTGCAGGGGTCCATAGAAGGACATATAAAAATATGAGGTATTAATTCTGACTGGATATTGTTTTATAGGTAACAAAAAATTTACAGATAATGTTTTTTATTTGCAAGCATTTAATTAGAACTATATGTCATTTTCTCTTTCATAGTAAGAAAACAATACATTAAAACAGTTGACAAAATAAGGTACATTATTTTAAACCAACTTGAGTATTCTAAGGATCCAAGTTTTTGTTGCTTTCATTTATTAAGATTTTTTTTACATTTGGTCTTATTATCATACTCCTTTCCCAAAAATAGATTGTGAGTGTTTTCCAATATTACATGTGTGTTACCTAATATTTGTATATTATTGAAAATAGTATGCTAAAATTTCTTATATGATCAACAAGCTGGTAAGTTTGTCAAAATAGTATGTTATGCTACAAGTGTGCAAATTATAGGAATCTCAATAAAAAAGAAAAATGGGCTCAGTTATTCCTAAAAATAACATTAATTTTTAAATCACAATGAAGACTATATGACACTGATTCATGTAAATGCTAATGATATGGATACACAAAAATTGTTAAAAATGTGATTAGGCCAGTAATGATTTATAGAAGCTTCTGAGGTAATAACAGTTTGTGCAGGAATTGAACTTTGCACATTTTGAGAAATTATAAATACTTAGGATGATAAACTTTATGCCAGCTCTTAAAACAGCAATACCTATTTTCAGTTTTAGGAACAAGTAATGTTTGAACCATCATTTTATTATTAACTTTAGGACAAAACACCTAAAAATAGCTAATATTTCGAAAAGAAATATCTTCTAACAGATTATATTTCTATCTGGAACCATAGTAAAGTACCTGTTTTCATTACTGAACTTGACACACATTGTACACTTAATTAATGTTTTAACTCAGTTGTGCAAAAACTGTATTGGATGTTTTGTAAATTCAGTCATAAGTTCATGTAGAAGTACTATGATTTCATGTTACCAATTGGGGTTTTTATGTGATATGAACAGAAAACTTTTTAACGAAATTTGTCATTGCTAATTATTTGTAAAAAAATCAATTGTGAAAGCCATTACTTTGTGATAGTCAATGATGATGATTAAATGTAACTAAATAAACATTTCATTATTCCAAGAGATTAAGGTTAATTAAGGATGAGGTATCTGACTTTGATCACTGAAAATATTTAGTGAATATTTATTTTTATTAATTTCTACTTTTTCAAAAAAGGAGTGTTTTTCTACTTTTTCATTCAGTAAATGGTTGGCAAAGGTTGATTTGTTGTACTTCTGATTCTCACAGATCTTTGAATGTTCAGACCAACTTGACTTAAATGATCTTTGTATGTGGCTGATATAGAAGTCAGGGCAACTACCACACATTAACTTGTTATTTTGTATGTATTTGGCCAAATGAAACTAATTTTGGTACTTTTCTATCATTAACACTAGTGTTACAGTGTTAACTATTTATAATAGAATAATAAATAAAAATAACCAAATTTTTACCAATTAAAATTATCTCCTGACAGTTTCAAAGTTGGTTTACTACTAATAATTAGTATTGCAATGTACTTCGTGGGTTCAATTGAAAAATTATAACAACTAATATTTACTTTCACTTTCTAGAACATTTAAAACAGCTGATTCACAATACATTTTCATATAAGCTAGTCGTCGCGGTATCTCTCCTGGCGATCGTGGCGTTCTTCTTTTATATCACCAGCGTAGAATTCTCCAGTAGAAATCAACATCGTTCCTTCCGCTGCCGAGCCTTTTCGAGAATCGTATTTTTTTATCTTGAAGCGTTTGTTGTCGTGCTGAAATGACACAGGGTCGGCTTTGGGTAAATTTCGTAACACTGCCCCCCCTTTAATTCTGATCGTCCCGATCAGAAACATCCCCTCCATGGTAGGGAGCGAGTCGATCTAAGTGAACCACCTTCAATTTAGCCTTGGGGTTTCGACGGATCCGGTAGACGACATCATTCAGCCTCTTGACCACTTCGTATGGACCATCCCAGGCGGGTGTAAGCTTTGGGGATTTACCCTTGCTCCGTTGGGGGTTGTACAGCCAGACTTTGTCCCTCTCCTGGAACCCGGCTGAATTGGCCTTGAGGTCGTATCGCGTCTTCATCCGGTCACTGGTGGCCAACATCTGCGTTCGGGCTAAGTCGTGTATTGCCAGCATGTTATGTCGGAGCTGGTCGGCATAATCGTCGATGTCGATGTCGCTGGTTATTGCTGACGACCTTGGATAGGTGTTGTTCCAAGGTCCGGTTGAATCTTTCCACCATTCCGTCTGACTGTGGGTGTAATGGTGTTGTTCTCGTTTTCCTGTTCCCAACATCGTGCAGACCTTCTGGAATACATTCGATTCGAAGTTTCGCCCCTGGTCTGAATGTAATTCCATCGGGACGCCAAACCTGCTGAATAGTTGTTCTACTAGCACCGTCGCTACCGTGGTTGCCTCTTGGTTGGGTATCGCATATGCCTCAGGCCATTTGCTGAAGTAATCCATTGCGACCAGAATGTATTTGTTCCCCCTCTCAGACTCGGGAAACGGACCGGCGACATCGATGGCAATTCTCTCAAATGGGACGCCCACATTGTACTGCTGCATTCTGCCCTTGGTCCGGGTCTTCGGGCCCTTACTGGCGGCACATGTGGCACATTTGCGGCACCAAGCTCTGACGTCTTCGAAGTAATTCACCCAGTAGTACCGCTGGCGAACTTTGTCTAGGGTTTTATTCATGCCCAGGTGGCCTCCGGTAATTCCATCATGTACTTCGGTCAGGATGGCTGGTACCTTTTTCTTCGGAACTACCAGTTGGGACTTGGTTTCTCGTCCATCAGCGCTTTCCCAAACTCGCTTGAGCATTCCATTGTCTACTCGTAGAGAGTCCCACTGAGCCCATAACGATTTCAGCACGCCGGAGTATCTAGCTACCTCGTCCCATCGTGGCCTGGGTGCCCCTCTCATTTAGAGTGACAAGATTGGTGCGATGTCTGGATCAGCCATTTGGTTCTGGATGCACTGTTCCGTTGTCCAGTCTTCATTGGCCTGCACTCGGATCTGCCTGATGGAGATACCCTCTCGCTGTTCCATCTTCAGACAATGCTTGCATTCCGCTCTACAGGGTCTTCTGGATAGGGCATCGGCATTATTGTGCAACCGGCCGGCACGGTGTTCCACCTTGAAGTCGTATTGCTGTAATTTCTCCATCCATCTGGCCAGTTGTCCTTCCGGTGTCTTCATGTCCAGCAGCCATTTGAGTGTGGCATGATCTGTTCGGATTAAGAAATGGCGACCATACAGGTATTTGTGGAAATGGTCTACAGCCCTTATTATTCCAAGAAGTTCTTTTCTGGTGACGCAATAATTTCTTTCTGGCTTCGAGAATCCACGGCTGTAGTACTCGATCACCCTCTCTTCACCATCTTGCACCTGGGATAGGACGGCCCCCAAACCTGTGTTGCTGGCGTCGGTGTCTAAGATGAACTTGCCGGACTGTGTAGGAAAGGCTAGGATTGGGCTGGAACATAGTGCTGCCTTCAGTCGCCTGAATGATGTTTCGCAATCCTGATTCCAATGGAAGGTCTCTTTATCAGTGGTCTGCCGATGTAGAGGGGCGGCGATGGTGGCAAATCCCTCAACAAAACGCCGGTAGTATGAACAGAGGCCCAAGAAGCTTCGGAGTTCATGTTTGTCTCTTGGAACTGACCAATCACGGATGGCTTCTATCTTGTCTTCGTTGGTGCGGATTCCTGACTCGGACACTACGTGGCCCAAAAACTCTACTTCTTTTTGAAACAAGGAACACTTCTTCGGATTGAGTCTCAGGTTGGCGTTATTAATTCTGGAGAATACTTCGCCCAGGTTCTTCAGATGGTCGTCGAATGTCTGGCCCATGACTAGAATGTCGTCGAGGTATACTAAGCACGTCCTCCATGTTAACCCGCTCAGTACATACTCCATTAGTCTCTCAAATGTAGCGGGTGCATTACATAACCCAAAGGGCATGACCGTGAACTGAAACAGCCCTTTACTGGTGGAGAACGCTGTCTTTTCTCTGTCGTTTGCGTGTAGACCAACCTGCCAATATCCACTTTTTAGGTCTAGTGTGGAAAACCAACGGGAGCCTGCTAGTGTGGTCAAAGTGTCATCGATTCGGGGTAGTGGATAGCTGTCTTTCTTCGTGACATCATTCAGCTTTCTGTAATCCACGCAAAATCGGGTGGTTCCATCTTTCTTTTTAACTAGCACGACGGGAGCAGACCATGGACTGATGGATGGCTCAATAACTCCATTTTGTAACATGGACTCGATGTTTTCCTCGACTGCCTGTTGTTGCCCCAATGGTAGTCGTCTAGGTGGTATTCTGATGGGTTGAGCCTTTCCGGTATCTATTCGATGCTGGATGATGTTGGTGCGACCGGTAGTTCCATTTTTACTGTTAAAAATTTGCCAGTGTTTTGTGATAAATTGCTTGGCTTTCTTCTGGTTCTCTGGTGTCAAGTGTGTCAAGTGGTCAGCAAACTGTTGTAGGAACTCTTTATCGGGCCCTGTCTCATTCACCGACGTCTGGTACTCTTCTTCGCAATTGATGATGGTCTCTACTGGCTCGAAACAAGCTATCTCTTGACCATTGGCAATTCTAATGTCGTTGTTGGACAAATTCAGGACTCTGATTGGTATATCTCGTCCGGTTTTAACTATAGCCCGTCCAACTAAGTAGTCATGAGCTGAGTGTACGGGCTCCACCATTCCAACGCAGCTCCCAGGATTGCTGTCTAGTTGCCCATGAATAATCTGTTCTGTTCGACCGGGAATTCTAGCTGAAGACTTTGCCACAATTTTTATGGGCGTGAATGATGTGTTGACGGGCCGTGTCAATACAAATTCCTCATTCAGGAACCGAAGAACATCATATCTCGGGTCGAACATAAATCCATGCTGGCTAATTAGGTCCATTCCCAGTATAAAATCGTCCTCAATATTCGCTACCAGGACCCTATGCCGGATCATGTTGTCCCCTATCTGTAGCACGACATCTGCCTCACCCTGTATGGACATGGACTCGCCGGTGACTGTTCTGAGCTGGATGTTATTGGTAACTGGCCGAATTTCTGATGCTCTCAAAACCCTGGACTTGGCAATGGACACAGCGGCGCCGGTATCGATGGTGATGGTAACTGCTCGCCCGTTGATGGTGCCTCTGATGACTAGGCTGCCGCTATCTCTGCAGAATCCCCGGATGGATAACGTTTTGGGGGCTGGTGGAGGGACAGTCAGCATTCGCCCCCCTATGCTGACTGAATGACGGTCCCTGGGCATGTGGCTGTTTTGTTGGTTACCCCTGGTCGGTGATTGTTCAAGTGGCCTCACTCGACAATCACGTTGGAAGTGCCCTGTCCGTCCGCAGCGGTAACATGCCCCTCTGGTGCCAGTTCTTTGTGACCTTTCTAGTATTTTGTTCAGACCAGCCAGCAGCGCTTGAAATGGTGACTCTGACTCTTGGTTGAAGGAAACTGCTCGGACCCTCGGCTTGGACATGTTCATGACGGCCTCTACTTCCAAAGCCCGAAGTAGAGCTTCACTACTTTTCTTGACGGCACTCAGTCTTAAATTTCTTTGTACTTCCACATCTCTGATGCCGTTTATGAAACTCTGTGTGGCCAACTGGTCTTTCGTTTCCTCTGGTAAGTCTGGGTAGGACAAGTGAACTAACCGTCTAATTTCCGCTTCGAATTCTTGGAGGCTTTCACCGGATTTTTGCGTTTTTCCACTGAGTTGGACTTGGTATACCTGGCTCAAGGATTGATTGTCGTAGCGTTTGTCTAGGATAGCGATGATCTTGTCGAAATTGCCTTGTTCATCGACTGGAATGCTCTGGAGGAGTTCTAGGGCCGGACCTCTTAAGGAAATTACCAGAGATGTGGATTTTTCATGATTATCCCATCCATTAGCTGTAGCCACGGCCTCAAATTGCCGTTTATACATGGGCCAAGATGAACTGCCGTCGAATGTGGGTGGTTTACTAAAGGAACCTTTGGTACTCACGGTGTTCTGGTATTTTCCTCGCTGTAAGTCCTGTTGCATTTTTTTAATTTCTGTTTCTAGTTTATTTTGGATGGCACGGATTTTATCTTGTACTTCAGTGTGTACTGTTTGCTTGATGGAACTGATTTGATCTTGAACTGTATCTTGAATTGAACTGATTTCAAATTTTACCTGACTTTGGATGGAATCAAGATCATCTACTTTTGTTTCAAGAGTATCCACGGTATTTTTTATGGTCTTAATGTCATCATTTATCTCTTTTATATCTGACTCAACTATTTGCATTCTTTCATTAACTGTTTCATTAACTTGTCCTACTATTTGCATTAATTGTTCGAATTGCAGTTGTCTTTTCTGTTCAGTTTCGTGTCGATTTAATTCAATTTGATCTTGTTTTTGTTCAAATATTTTAAAATCATTTTGTCGCTGTTCATTCAATTTCGAGAATAATCCCTCAATCAGATTTTGTTGTTCACTTTTCATCGTGGAAACAAGATTTTCTAATTCTATTTTACGTTTTTCATCGATATTAGTGACAAGATTTCCTAACTCAATTTTAATTTTGTCATCAAAAGATTTTACTAACCTTTGTTGAATTCCTTCTTGATGTTGTTTCTCCTTCTTGTCACGTTTTTCTAGAATCTGTGCTATTTTTTCGTCTAGTCCGTCCGTAACCTGTTTGATCATTTTTCTGGTATTTCGTCGGTTTTTTCCATACTACGAGTTTCCATGAATCAAATTACGATTTTAACTGACTTAATCCTTCACTTCTAACACCAAATTGCAATGTACTTCGTGGGTTCAATTGAAAAATTATAACAACTAATATTTACTTTCACTTTCTAGAACATTTAAAACAGCTGATTCACAATACATTTTCATATAAGCTAGTCGTCGCGGTATCTCTCCTGGCGATCGTGGCGTTCTTCTTTTATATCACCAGCGTAGAATTCTCCAGTAGAAATCAACATCGTTCCTTCCGCTGCCGAGCCTTTTCGAGAATCGTATTTTTTTTATCTTGAAGCGTTTGTTGTCGTGCTGAAATGACACAGGGTCGGCTTTGGGTAAATTTCGTAACAGTATTATATGACTGATAATATGAAATATGCCTGGTGTTTTTAGTAATTCAGACAAAAATTCCCTAGAAACAATGTAATCCAAGAGTAATGGCATATTTGTTCAAAACAATTAACAACAAAAGCAGAGTGGTTGTTTACAACCCCAGGGCCCCAATTCTTGAAACCATTTGACTGCTTGATGAGTCAACTTAAGACATATCTCATATAAAAACTGACAAATGATGTTAAATATATTGGTCAGTTTTTAGATGATTTCAAAACATGAATGTTTGTGTGTTATGTGATTTCTTTGTTGATTATGCATTGATTGCTAAAGATGCTCTTTTCTTGAATTGTTGAATAGGTAATTCCTTGAGGATAGTCCATTTAAATTTAAAAAATACTTAATTTTTTGTATTATTATTTCTACTCAAAAACAATATCCACAGCCAGGATATGGCATCCTTTGGGCGCCTATACTGAACAAAATTAATGTTCACAAAATTGGATATATGCTGGTTGCCTAGCATATTGAACCTTTATAGAGGTGATAGATGAATATGATCTAAAAACAAATTACTTATTGCCTCAATACATAGTGTCACTGTTTTTGAGACAAAATTGTTTTTCACTTAGCAAAATTACTGATATTAACACCAACATATTAACCTTAACATTAACATTTCTTAATAATATAACAGTACGTATGTTGTATGAATAATTTAAAAAGCATTTATAACTCATCCCCTTTCTATTGATATACATATGTCATTTACACAGGAAATGTACTTAAAAATGACTTGATCATTGTTGATTAGAATTTTTCTCCTAGTTGGATGTTAATTCAATAAAAATTTACTGTTTATCTATCTAAAATTTATACTTTTATGTTTTTTAGGTTTTATTCTTATAAACCACAAAAAGTAACTAGAAAATGCCACAAATAGTCATCAAAAAACAAATTTATTCTGTCAATCAAATGTCCTCATGTCTTATGTGTACACTTTTAACCAAACCATTAGAATATACCGATTGTCCAAATGAGTTAAATCTGAGGACCTACCAGACCATGGTTTTGATATATATCCTAACTGTTATCTGATAATTGGGTGGTTGTCATTGTACATCATGTAACAAGGTAGAAACATTGATGAAAATTGTCGAATTTTACAATCTCTACCCTGCAAAATTTTGATTAATCTGGTCAAAAAGTAGATTTTAAAAATCATTGATCTTCAATACCACAGTGCAGTAGTAATTATCAGAACTGCACTCTTAACAGGATTTCCTTCTTCAAGTCTTGTACTGGTGTATAATGGAGGGGATATTCATCAAACAAACCCAAAACTAAAATAAATGATTAACATCTCGAAATCTTGAGTATATGTTAAAATATTCAGAATAATAAAACTGATTCAACATTTGCTACTCTTTTTTTTACTGCAGGGTATACTTTTACAAAATTACAAGAAATTTCATCTGTTTGAAATCTTTTATGGTCATTCATTAATTTGAATCCGTTTGAGAATGACAGTGTATGTCAGAACTATTCACATTTTGTATTTATTTAATTAATAAATAAATTAGTGATATTAAATGAAGGAATTCTTTTTCTACAATCATACATGTTTTGTCCTTAGTGCGAAGGATGATGTTTGTCATCACAATAAAGTTCCAAATTACAATGTGATTTTTATTCTCAAATTATGTTCGATATCCAATCTGTTTTGATACTTATGTTTTAAATACACCAACGTCACTTCACAAGTAAAAATGGTGACAAAAGGCATTAAAAATCATATTGTCTTTTCGCTTACACTTGGATTCTCCATTTTATAGCTCAAATAACCCAATAATACTTATTAATTTGATCGCCAGTATAAGTACCTATCAACTATTTGTGGATAAGTTTATTTTTCACACCAAGCAAGAAAATAATGTGTGTTTTTATATTTCACAATTTTTTATTCCGCGACTCTGCAACATCCCGGTGCCGGGTCCCGACCCACACTTTGGGCAACGCTGAAATAAGGTCATTCCTATTCAGAAATGAGATGTTAATTTATAATCATTATCAACTATCACCTCAATAAACCGCAAATCTTTGATGTTGCTTTCAGATTCGAAACTAACAATTTGATAAATACTTTATATCTAAATAAAATTTAGGGGGGACAATTTCTGTGTGATTTTTCAATATTTATTTTTTCAGGCCCTTATGTAACCATACTGATAATAATAATTCTCTCAGTGATGAGAATCTTGGACTTAAAGACAGGTAATTATTTTTTTAAAATTTATGATTATGCTATTCTGATTTTATTTAATTTTACTCTTCAGCCATGAAGAATCTAAGATTTCAACAGATATTGACAAACGAATGTATGAAAATTCTATCACCAAAATAAATCTAGAATTGGTAGATTTTAAAAATGAAAATTTGGTGAAATTATTATTATTTAAATCACAGATAGAATGTGAAAGCTTACAAAAGCAATTGAAAAGTCAGGCAATGAGCTTATATCAATATAGAAAACAAATAAAGGATTTCAGTTCCTTAGTTTCTCGTTTGAAGAAACGTAAATTAATTCAAGGGCGAGTTTCAAAAATGCTGGAAGTAAGTAATCATCAGTTTCAGTTATAAAAATGCTATTTTCCTGTTGCCAAATTGAACTGTAACTTACATAAGTTGTTTAATGAGAAGAAAAGTATCATATTCCTTCAATTAGATTCAAAAAATATTTTTACTAATAATGCGCTAAGTGTATTTATATGTATGAATGCATTAGTTATGTCCCAAATTTAATTTTACCGAAACGGCATATTTGATCAGTTCTGTAAGCAAAATATTGAAAGTACCCGTGGGAAGAAGTTCGACCCGCCAAAAAGTATCTCATTTTTCCATTTGAGTTTATGGAATATATATTGTCCAAGACTGCTCTCCTTTAATTTGATTCGACCGATGAGAGACATCTTTACCTCAATATGGCGCCAGTAGTTCTAGGTAGACAAACTTCATTGTAGCCTTTGTGTTTCGTTAAATACGATACTCAAGATCATTGATCCTCTTAATAATTTCATTGGATCAGTCGCATTTGGGTGTGAACTTTTCACGGTAAGACTTATAACCAAATTGTTACTAGGTTTCAGGTGTGTTTATGAAGTCATATTGCAACCTTAACCAAAGGCCAACCAGATTCTATCTAGAGTGGGGCAAGATTTATTTCAATGTGGGGAAAATCATATCTATCAAATTATACAATTGTTTATTAATAATTTATATTTAAAAAAGAACCGACTTCAACTGACTTAAAATAAAAACCGTTTAGAAACTGTGTGCAATTAACCACTATTTTCAGACATATCTCATTTTTTATCTGATTTACAATTCTATTGAATATTTTACTGTATTCTCATCTCTCTCTTTCTCCCTCTCTAATTTGTATTCTTTTTCTATATATTTTCCAAATATTTTTTATTTGTTTTAATATTTGGACCACTTTATACTTTTCTAGTAGTTTGTATGCTTAATATTCAGTTGATTTTTCTAAATAAATCCAGTTTTCTATTGACCAAATTAGAGAATCAAAACAAAATTTTATAAGAATTCACTTGCTATTTTAAAATGTTTGACATTCGTGACAGTATCTATATATAAATAGGCTAAGACAAAACGATTAGGTACCATTTTCTCCTCTGTTTCTCAACCGATTTTCTTCATTTTTGTTTTGTTTAGTAGCTACTGACGACCTTCAGTGCAGAATGCTAATCTTAATTTATAATATTGGTTCATTCATTAAATAAAATATAATAAAAATTCATTATTTACGTCAATAATGTCAACGCCAAACAAATGAATGTGCCGCGTGCCGCTGCCGCCAGACTCAAACCATTGAGTAATTATATATAGACAGACCAATGCTATTATATACTTAGAGCATGTACCTCTGGAGGTGGCATGCAAGCGTTGTTATTGTTTAGTGGGTAAAGTAATCGTTGAATATCATAATTATACAGGGCGATTCCAGATATGTTAGAAATAATTTTTTTAATGGGTGGCATATAAGCAGTTGCATATTTAGGGTGTTTAAAATATAGAGTAGAGTGCAATTATAACTAATAAAATAATTATATAGGGAAGCCCATTAGCGGTTGAATTTACAGGGTTCTTGGAATAGAAGGTGCAGTAAAATTACAGTTATACAGGGTGGTGCAAAAAATTTATACATAGATGCATATACAGGGTGGCGGAAATGGAAATGCAACAATTCGTAACCCATAAGCAGTTGTATATATAGTTAAGATGAAATATAGGGTAAGAGGAATTATAGATATACAGGATGATGATAAAAATTGTTAGAATAGGAATTCATTTATAGAGTAGACCACGAAGAGTTCCATATATATAAAGATTGAAATATAGGTCGGAGTAGAATTATAGTTACAGAAGATAATTAAAAATTTCATAAACAAAAAGAGTAAATATGGTGGGTCATAGGCAGTGGCATATACAGAATGGTTTACACGGTGGTTGAAAAATGTTAAAAAATATTATGCGTGGTCCATAAGCAGTTGCATATACAGGGTGGTGGAAATATATAATGAGATGGAATTATTATAATGAGGATTTTAATAAATGTTAGAGAATTGAGTGCAATTATAGCTATACAGTGGTGTTAGAAAAAATAAATATGTAGGGTAGCCCATTAGCAGTTGAATTGTTGTCATATTAAATTAAGAATTACGAATTTGAACACAAATAAAGTTCTATGAATTATATCTGAAAAAAACTTGAATTTCGTTACTTATTTGTAGAAGCGAGATGTAAGACCGACATCTAGGATTTTCGAGGAAACTATCACACAGAGGTTCCGAATCTGGATCCGTTCTGTGTAATTGCTGTTCTCCCTAAAGTCCTCGGATAGAATGTCCCGTTACGATTTTCAGGTTACTTAACACATAATTGGTCGAATTTCGACCACTGGGCGACAGCTAGTTAGTATTAATAAATGTTTGTTGATTATTGGCAACTGATGAAAAATCCAACAACTTAATTCAAAACCTAGCTTCTTATTTAATGAATGTTTTGTAGTTAATCTCGATAAAGAGCCTCCTTGGTATTAGGGACATTATGGTTAATTTTGTTGGAAATCAGATGTATTATCACATCCCAAGAGGAATACGTCGAATTACAAGTCACCCTATATAAGTGGAACTCTAATTCACTCTATATTGCATTCACACTGTATATGCTTCTGTGTATTGGTCACCCCTATATAACTTATTTGTCTATCATTTTGTGAACCACCCTTTACAACTATAATTCAACTCCACACAATACTGCAACGGTCTTGATATATTTAAAACCACCCTGCATAAGTATAAATCCTCTCCACTCTATTGGCTGTTTCTATTGTTTAAATTATTCCTGTATGCATATTATTTTACTTCGCCCCATATGTCTAGTATTCCATTTAGGCAAGTGCTCATGGTCTCTACCATATATAACAAAATTCACATTTTTTAACCACATTTTATGACTATAATTTTACTCTACCATTTACCCCGGTATTTGCAACTGCTTCTAAAATTTTTGAACCCATGCCTATAATTATATTATACCGTCCTATAATTCAAATACCCTAACTGCTTATGCTTATATAATAAATTTTTGATACACCTGGAATAACAATAATCTTACTCCACCCTTACTTCAAACACCTTGTATAAGCAACTGTTCCACCGCCCGTTATAACTGTAATTCTACTCCACCTTATATTTTCAACCATCCTGCATATTCAACTGCAACATTTTTTGAAGCCTTCTGTATAACTGTAATTATACTCCGTCCTATAACGCAAATATCCACTTTGTGTAATTTATTTATGCAACTGCTTATATACCACATAATATCACATGCACTAACACACACCTACAACCGTATACCACCAAGAAGAGATCGTCGCCATAACAAATTTTTGTTTCGATAAGCTAATGGAATTTTTTCTGCCATTTTACGCGACTATAAGCCCTGTAACTTAACCTTGTCTCTAAAAGAACCTGACTTCAAATGAATCAAAATGAAAAGCATTACAAAGTACCGGTACAATTTACTTTCATGGAATATCTTGACATTTAAACTAGATAATTATGACAAAAATTTGACATTTACATTGATGTTTACAGTTGTTTGCACATGTTTTACGTTATTCAAAAATATACGGAATCAAGCTGGAACATATCTTTGTAGAAAACAATTTATAATATTTAAATTGCTTCAGCCGTTTTAGAGAAAACAGTGAAGATTTATTGAAATTCAATGAAATGTAGTCCCTTATTTACTTTTTTTTTTTTCTGGAAAACCGTAAATCTCATGTTATAGACAATTATATGGTACATTTCTGTACTGTTCCTTAATATAATATAGTTTAAATCATCAAAATTGTCCAAGCCGTTTTTGAATAATCGCTGGTCACACATAAAAAAAGTTGCCGGCAAATTGATAACCTACTCCTTTTTGGAAGTCGATTAAAAATATAATTTTACTAATTTAAATATAAACTATTTTTATTACTCATGCGGGGAAAGTAGTATCTTTTTGCTTTCTTTTGGAGTCGAAAAGACGCTAATTTCCCACTTCACAATTACCACACGAGTTTTGAGCAAATTTAACGTCGATTTGAGTGCGACAAGTAAACTTCTCGCACCCAATTTTTTATCTGCACACGCAAATTCACAAGCAAGCTTATAAAATTAAAATAAACAGCAAGAAAAAAAAGACAGTCTCGAAGTGTCAATATTAAAAAAGTGAGGTTGGCATTTAAATAAATTATTTTGTACCCGCAATTTAATAAGTTTAAATAAAAATTAAAAGAAAAACAAACATGAATAATAATCCTCTGACTGGATTCCGGAAACTGATGAAAGTGATAATGATGAAGCTACATCGCCAGACATTTTTGAAACACCAAATGAAGAGTCTATACCGCCTCAAATTCTTAAAAAAGCAAATGAAGTGATTAATAATCTGACTCCTGCAACATCACGAATTAAATATGAATCAGCATACAAACAGTTTATGCACTGGCGAGCAGCACAACGAATTACAAGTCTCTCTGAAGAGGTATTTTTGACTTATTTTAGTGAGCTTTCCGAAACTCTTTTGCCGTCAACTTTATGGGCGAAATATTCAATGTTGCGAAGCATGGTGGACATAAAGCATAATTTCAATATTCATAATTATTCAAGATTAATCAGTTTTTTAAAGCAGAATGGTAAAGGTTTTAAGAGTAAGAAAGCCCAGACATTGAGTGCTGAACAAATTGATCAATTTCTACGTGAAGCTCCTGATCGCGAATTCTTGGCTACAAAGGTTATTAAATTAATTAAATACTTAAATGTAATCTACGGATCAACCTTAATTGGAATTTTTTAATTATAGGTTTTTTTAATTTTTGGAGTGCAAGGTGCATGTAGGCGAAAAGAATTGTGTGACGTACTGCTGGATCATATAGAAGATAAAGGTGACATGCTCTTGGTACGGATTCCGGATACTAAAACTGGAAAACCTAGATCATTTGTAGTAACAAATGAATTTTACGATACTTATAAAAAATATGCCAAATTACGTCCTACCAATTTAGCAACAAAAAGATTTTTTATTAGTTATCGAGAAGGTAAATGTACGTCACAAAACATCGGCATCAACACTTTTGGTAGTATGCCGCAAAAAGTAGCAAAGTTTTTGAAGTTAGCCAATCCAAAATCTTATACTGGGCATTCCTTTCGAAGAACTTCAACAACTTTGTTGGCTGATTCTGGTGCCGACCTTCTGACTATCAAAAGACACGGAGGATGGAAATCGAGTGCCGTTGCTGAAGGTTACATTGAAAATTCAGTGGGAAACAAAAAAAGAATTGGTCAACGAATCGCCAGTACTATCACTTCTAGACCGTCTACTTCAAAAGATCAGGAGCCACAAATTGTTCTTGCTAATAAATCTGCAGAAAAAGTACCGATTGATATTGGAGTAAAAAACAACAGCGATATAAATTTTGAAATTTCAGATACGGCCCCATCAACAAGTTCTAAAAATGTTAATATCACGTTCTCTAATTGCTCAAATTTAACAATTTATTTAAATGGGGGTACAGCAAATTAAATTGATTACCTTGTATATAAAAGTTATAATTTTGATTAATTTGTTTCGTTTCATTGTTAAAAATAAATTTATTTAATTTCTTTTAACTTTTTCATTATTTTTCCGCATACGTAATAAAAAATAGTATGTGCAACTCGTGCGAAGTTGTCGATTGCCCACGAGAGCGAAGTTGAGCGCACGAGCGAACAGAAATTGAAACATTCTCATTTAATTTTTAAATTTAATAAACTTATTTCAGGTGCATACACGAGATATTCATAAAAGAAGAACGCCGGTTAAACTGAAAGAACCTATAAAAATAATATTGTAGAAATAAAACTAATTTTAACAAATGGATTATTCAAATCAAATAATGTTACCCTACATGAAACGTCCATTAATCATAAAGTTCTAAGGATTCCATTAGAAAGATGCAACTTTAATTGTAAGTAATATTATTTAAATTGATTTCATCTCACCAATTTTAATTTTTAGTTTTAGAAGATGTGAATGTCAGAAATTCTAGTTTGGGAAGAAGCGTCAAAAGGAAAAGGAAAAATGATGAAGTTTTATCCAATGACAGACCAAATAATAAAAAAATTAAACTTAATGGGCTGAGTAAAAATGAACCTATTCATCATTTATTGAATTCAGTTACAGAAACAGCTAAATCAAATATTGGGATAATGTCACGTGAAAAAAAGAATGGAGATAAACATCTAGATTTAAAATTTGGAGAAAAACAACCAAAAACGGAAGATAATAGTTCTTCAAAAATGTGTCATAAAAACAAATTTGAAAACAATTTACAAACAAAAACAACAAATAAAAATAGTCTGCAAAAAATATCTAGAAATTCACATAATTTTGGTATAAACAGTCACCTACAAGAAGTGCAAAATAATGTAAAAACTTCTAAAAAAATTACGAACAAAGTTGAACTACCTGGGACTGGAAAATATTATTTAAAATTTACGAAAGCGAAGATAATCACTGAGGGCAAACTAAATTACAAATTTCAGAAACTTATTACTGATGTTAAAAGCATAACTCTACCTACAGTCACATGGAAAATAAAAGTTAACATAAGACAAAATAAAATATCATCTATAACAATAACAAACAAACAGGAACTGGAAAGAAGTGTCTCCTTTTCTTCAGTTGTAGACAGATACAAATTAATCATTGATAACAAACCAGCTTATTTGTTAGGTTCTCCCAGTACAATTGATTCTCCAGAAGACATTGAAATTTTGTTGGATATTCTTGAACAACTCGAGGCCAGTAGTCAGATTATTTTATATAAGTGAAAATGTGTATCAATTCATCAAAAATGTATTTTTAACGTTCTAAATGTATTTTTAATTTTTATTCAATGGACATTACATGTATGTATATAATAAAATTGGTCATTTTTAATGGAAAATGTTTTAAACCTCAAGAGGACAGAACTGTTCTAGTTTTTGATTTATTTAAATGTACCTAGTAATCCTAGATTATAATTATCAATTGGGTAAGATGGGATATTTAAATGCGAATACATCTATATATAAATAAGTAAAGACAAAACGATTAGATACCACTTTCTCCTCTGTCTATCAACCGATTTGCTCCATTTTTGTTTTGTTTAGTAGCTACTGACGACCTTCAGTGCAGAATGCTATTATTAATTTATAATATTGGTTCATTCATTAAATAAAATCAGTGATATGGCAACCTAGGGATAAGACATAAGTGGGATCGACTCCGCCATATTGATCAGTACAGTCTGTCATTCGAGTACGCTGTGACATAGACCAATCAATAGAGATTTTTTCATGCAAAAGTGCCATCATATTAAGAATGATTTGTAGTGATGTTTTGCTACCGTTTCCACTCGCAAATATGGTTTTTTACTTTATTATAAACAATAGAAACAAGAAAATTGTGTTTTTTTTCGTCGCATGTCTATAAAATGAAAAATAATAAACTAATCTCAATGGTGTCAACAGGTGAATTGTAAAGTATGGAAATACCAATGAAATGAGCCCAGGATCGATCCGATAAGATCTTTAGTAACAGGGAAAAACAAAAAATACTGGAAAATTTAGCGGTTTTCTTTATATTATCATAACTCGGTCATTATCGTAGTTGTAGAACTGGGCTTGTGGGAACTGATAGTAATTGATATCTACCTTATGCGTAATTTAACCAGGCGGTATCGATTTATTAGTTTTTGAATAATTGCGATCTGAAGTTTTTAGTCCACTATTCTTGCAGTGTGTCTCCATGCCACATGGATCGTCAAATATCAATTCAGAATAGAGATGTTGAAAGTAGAGATATCCTTCTACAACGCCTCTATTTTCATTTTTCATTAAATGTCTGTGAAATATACGAAAAATGTTCGCAAAAATGACCAAAATTTGTTGAGCGTATGAATGTGTTCGAGTAGTGGGGGGAACACGGTTGTTGAGGGGAACTGCTAACAATAATTATTATCGATAGTAACTGTCACTCTGACAGATGGTGAAAGAATCTAATCGCTAAAAAAACTTCTATACAGAGTGATTTGTTCGATTTTATTATATCAAATGAGAACTGTTTGTTTATTAATATATTTATATGTAAATGGTTTCTCGTTTTTGCTTTAATTTGTGGATTTTGGGTTTACGGAACATCGAAAGAGAGCGGTTATTAGAAAAATTCTTACTTGTGAGAATTTTAAATATTAAAACGAACTATGTATGTGCCTCTAATATATATTACTATACGCTTCCCCTCAACAACCGTGTTTCCCCCACTCCTTGGATACATTCATACGCTCGCCCATTTTTTGTCATGTTTGCTAACATTTTTCAGATATTTCACAGACATTTAGTGAAAAATGAGAATAGGGGCTTTGTAAAATGACACCTCTACTTTCAACAACTTTTTCCAAAATTGAAATTTGATTATCTATGACGCATGGGGACATAATGCAAAAATAGTGTACAGAAAACTTTATATCACAATTGTTCAAAAACTAATAAACCGGTAGCGTCTGGTTTTGGCATACATAAAATAGATGTAAATTACTATCAGCTCCTAAAAGCCCAGTTCTACAGCTTCTAAAGTGACGAAGACACGATTTTTTTTAAATGCTACATTTTTCAGTATTTTTTGTTTTTCCCTGTTACTAATGATCCAATCGGATCGAGCCTGGGCTCATTTCATTGGTATTTTCATGTTTTACAATTGACCTGTTGACACTATTGAGATTAGTTTATTATTTTTCATTTTATAAACATGCTAAGAAAAACAACGTAATTTTCTTGCTTCAATTGTTTATAACAAAGTAAAAAACCATAGTTGTAACTGGAAAACATAGCAAAATATCGCCAGGAATCTTTGTTAATGTGATCGCACAGTCGGGCTCCTGATAGTATTTTTTGCACATTATCAGTTAATTTTTGCTCTATTGATTGGTCTAACAGTTGTTGGCTTGTGTTTCGTTTAATTTAGTTATTTTGGTATTTGGTCGTTGTATTTATAAGTATAAACATTATTGTGCTATTATGGCTTCATGTGCAGTGCGTTTGTTCTCCAAGAATGCTCGTGCAGATAAAAAGAATACTGGAATTACATTTCATAGGTTAGTATTAACATTTATAAACAATGTATAGGGCCGTAATTTGACGATAATATAGGAGTATTTATCTTTTCCTGTATACATAATTGCTTGTACAGATCTGTTTTACAGATTATAAAAATAAATTTATGTAATTTCAGAGGAATAAATGGACTTTTATTGTAGGTTTCCCAAAGATCCTGAAAGGCGAAATATGGGGATTCAGTTTGTCAATAGACCAAACTGGGAACCATCCAGATATAGTACCCTGTGTTCCTGTCATTTTTCTGATGAGTACATTGATAGAACCTCCTTGAACTATGTACGTCTGTGAAAAAATGCAATCCCTACACTTAATGGCTATGAGGTAATTGCTGTTATTAATCTATATATAAATAGGCAAAGACAAAACAGTTAGGTACCATTTTCTCCTTCTGTTTCTCAACCGATTTTCTTTATCTTTGATTTGTTTAGTAGCTATTGACGACTTTCAGTTGGACGAATTTCTACCACTGGGCGATCGCTAGTAATAAGAAATGTAAAAATTTTGAGTGTATTAAATGTTGTTAATAACAGTTATTCTTATTCTATAACACTCAAAATACCAAGGGGAGAGTAGCTACAGCTCAGATATAAAATTTTGTGTTTCACCAGGCACAAACTTCTAGATTTGTTTTTTATTTAAATTGATTAAAATGATTTATACACTTTAAAACCAAATCAATACATGTTTTACATTTTTTTTTACACAGTTTTGGGGTTCAACATAGGGTTGAAGTCTTTCTAAATATTTTGTTATTGATCACAATTCTCAATAAAAATTATCTTTACTGTTATATCTTAAAATTTTATTGACAAGTGGGTTTTAATTTTTAGATACCAAGATTACAAGAAAAACCAAAAGTCATAGTTTTATCTGACATTCAGTTGCAGTCCCCACATGTTGATCTGGCTGCTGGACCATCGACTTCTTCAAGAACTGATATAGAAGCATGTTTGGGGAATACAACACCTAGAAAGCAACATTTGAAGAACAAACTACATCATTCTCACCAAGTGAGCTCAGATAGGAAAAGAAAAATTCGAAATGTTCGTAGGAGACTGTTGAGTATTTAGAAACAAGTTGGCAATATGAAGATGGTAATAAATAGCCTAAAGAAAAAAAGATATCTTCAAGAAGAAATTTTAGATCTTCTTGAAAAACAAGGAACTCCAAAAGAGCTCTTGTTAAGGCAAGTTAAAAAAGCAACCAACAAGGTACTACCTAAAAAATATTCACAAAAATTAAAAACATTTCCCTTAACATTACATTTCTATTCCCCTGCAGCATATAAATATGTCAGAAGAGCATTTGATACTTGTTTACCTCACCCTAGGACAATTAGCAGATGGTGAACTAGGTTTCACAAAAGAAGCTTTTGATGCTCTTTGTCTTAAAGTCACCTCAGGTAATACTAATGTTATATGTGGACTTATTATGGATGAAATGTCCATAAGAAGACAAGAAGAATGAGTATCAGGAAAAAAATGTATGGATATTGTTACGAAATTTACCCAAAGCCGACCCTGTTCATTTCAGTACGACAACAAACGCTCTAAGATAAAAAAAAAACGGTTCTCGAAAAGGCTCGGCAGCGGAAGGAGTGATGAAGCTTTTGACGAGAATTTTCTATGCTGGGCTTATAAAGGAAGCAAGACTAGCGTATATGGGATTGTTATTGTATTTGAATCATCTGTTTGAATGTAAATAGAGTTCTAGAAAAGTGAAAGTGAATATTAGTTTTATAATTTTAAAATTGAACCCACGGAATATACGACAATGTGTTAACATAGGTACAGGATTGCAAGAACAAACCCTTGCTAAAGGTGTCCTTGTTTTCATGTTAAATTGTATCAATGGAAGTTGGAAGATTCCTGTAGGATACTTTTTGACATCTGGTACTACAGGGGATCAAAGGCATGCATTAGTTTTGGACTGTTCGAAAAAATGTTATGAAGTTGGTGTAGATGTTGTGAGTTTAACATTTGATGGGGCTCCAGTTAATCTTACAATGGCAAAAAGACTAGGTTGTAGCTTAGATTATAAACCATTAAACCCTGTTTTTAAACATCCATCTTGTGATAAAAATGTTGTCATTATTTTAGACCCAAGTCACATGATAAAACTGATCCGCAATACTTTAGGTGAAAAGTATTCTCTTGTAGATGATAATAATGGATTAATTGATTGGAAATTTTTGAAAGAACTCCATAATCTACAAGAGAATAAAACTTTTCATTTAGCTTAATTATAAATTATGAGCTTAACTTATTTTAACAAACATAAAATGAAAGTGTGTCTTGCTACCCAAATATTTAGCGAGAGTGTTGCAGTAGCTTTATAATTTTGTAATGACGAATTATCTTTGGCACAGTTTAAAGGAGTAGAGGCTACAGTGAGATTTATTAGAATTATGAATAATTTATTTGATGTTTTTAATTCAAGAAATGTGTTGCTGATTGGCTATTAAAATCCACTAAAATTAAATAATTATTTAGATTATGAACAGTTTCTGGATATGGCAGACAGTTATATTTCAAATCTAAAAACTCATGTTAATGGTACTCCTATTTTAGAAACTGACAGATACACTGGCTTTTTAGGTTTCAAACTAAATGTGTTGAGCTTAAAAACACCCTACAAACAATTAATTGTGACAGAAATTTTAAAATTTTTACCTTTTTATAAATTTTCACAGGATTATATTCAGGTTCAGTTAGGTCACAAGGTGGATTTAATAATAATCCAAGTGATAGACAATTCCAGTCTGCATATAAAATTTTTTTAATTCACCCAGAACTAAAAGAATCCTTTACTGGAAACTGTATTCCTTTAGAACACCTTACTATTTTAATTTATATTTTACTTAATATAACTACTCGAGAATACAGACTGGCTGATAGTGATAATATTGAGTTTGGACCAGAATTCTCAGATTTTAATCATAATTATTGTGTAAGTCCTTTTTCAGCACACTCTAAGTATGCAGTCACTTACATAGCAGGTTATGTCGCGTTTTATTTACAAAAACGCTTAATTTGCAATGCATGTGGATGTGCTTTTAACCAGTGAAACACGTAATTTTTATATGTATGCATTTATAGATAAAAAAAATAAAGGCGGATTACAGTATTCGTCTTAGGATGTAATTGATAGTTGTTTTAAGTGTGAAGCCTTTATAAAACAGTTGGTAGTTGCCCATGCAAATATATCTAGCAGAGATAACACATAACATTTAAAAAAAATTATAGGGTCAAACAATTATTCAAATTTATTAAAACATAGTTTTGAGCAGTCAATCTCAGACAGCCATAGACTATTGTTATTAAAAGTTGTGATATATAAGTATGTTAATATACGAATGTATTACAATTGCAAAAACAAAATAAATAAATCTTTTAGTGTAAGGCACTTTAATAAAAAAATTGTTCTGTTTAGTGGTCAATAAATGTTTCAATACTTCGTTTTATTTTATTATTTTTTATTTCATATCAAATAATGAACACATACCAAATTGTTTTAAAAAAAATTAAACGCTTTCTTATTATTTTCTCTAAAAATATTGACTGTTGATGAAGTAAATTACTGCCATAATTGATGTTTCCCCATAACTGGCACCCATCCAATAAACAATCTTTGTATGTGAAGAGAATATAGTTTATTTTCATATTAGTAAGTTAGCAGTTAAATCAAAAAAAAACTTGAAAATTCACATCTCAGGTTATTGATAATTCAAGATTTTTTGAAAAAATAAATTATGCATAATTGCAATCTAAACAATTTAAAGCACTATTTTGCAATTAGAAGTACCATATTAGGGGCCATTTATTAATTACGTAAGGACGATTTTGGCCATTTCCGACCCCTGTGTAAGAGCACATACATAAGATTTCTCGGACTCTCCCTTTTTACGTAAGAGTTTATTATCTGGTTCCCAACGCTTAGCTCAGAAATATGATTCACTCTATGGTAGAAAATATTACGTAAGACCCCTCCTCCGGGAGATAATGGCATTAACTTATGAGATCCACCATGATCGATAAAAGGCATTGTACTTTCCAATTTATAAACATCGTACCGACCCACATATGGTTTTTTGATATCAAAATGTGTTATAGTTACAAAATTTTTTCTTTGAAACAATAGGGAAATATATGACAATAGTTATGGAGGCCATTTTAAGGCGCTGGGCTTACTGTTAGACCAACACCGTCGTCAGTCGTAAGATATACATTGTCCAAGTTGTTTGTGCAGTTCTAGTTTTAAAATTATCACTAATTTCATAGGACATAAAAAAATAGGTGCATCGTATGTATATGTAACTTGTTTTGTATTTTATTGAGTTTTAAGTCTTATTTTATTTTATGGGTTAAATAACAAACCGTAAAAATAACGAAAAGGTGTGTGCAGTAACATTATAATTTAGTAACTATGTTATATTTCCGGGCTAGTCCGATTAAAAAAATAACCCCATGTGCGACCGTACAAATTTGTGCTCAACTTTTTAGTTGAATTTTCATGTATTCAAATGTTAGAGAGGCGTACAAAAGGATGGGAAATATCAAGCTTTTGTAAAGTTTTACAATAGTCCCGATGTTTTGAAATGAGCAGATTTTTGAATTCACTCATTTTTTTAAAGAATAGTAGATTCAATCTTAGACAGGATACTTTTTGAAAATTTTGTACAATTGTTGACGCAGCTTTGTTTATTTCAAACCTGGTTGTATATCAAACTACATATAATAATAAATAATTTATTTATAAATATCACAACACAAGAAAAATTGATACAAATGATAGTTTAAAAATAGCCAATGTCATTAATACGGGAGACCATCCCGTCTATATGTTTATCATTCTCATTGTCGTCTTCATTTGTCTGCAAAGAGAATTGCTGTGTATTCGAAATAGTTCGACTTCTTCTAAACTCTTTATCATTTCTGTCTTTCAAAGATAGGTACTTTCTTTTCACCTCGATTTGCACTTCATTGTTGAGTAGACAGTATAAGAGAGCAGCAAAAAAACCCTAAAACATAAATAATGAAACATTAACTAAACTATTTCGGAATAAAAATTTCATGCCGTTCGTTGGTATATACTTGTGACCGGCTGGACTGATTTGGCGATTTTGATTAAATAAGTTGCCCGAAAATATGGAAAATTCGATGAACATGCGTATTTTTTTTTGTTATATTGCCGTAGTGAAATTAATTGAATACATGTTTATCAATGAACTTAATTAAATACATGTTTATCCTTCTTGACACATTTCTCAGCATGAAATATTTGAAGAATTATTTCTGAAATATTCCTGTCAGCGACAAAATAGTTCGTGAAATATTTTTTGTCGAAAATGGAATATTTCGGAAACATTTCGAGAAAATATTTCTGGCATTAAATATTTTAGACCTATTTTAAAATTTTAGAACTATTTTAAAATATTTCACCGTATTTTTTTCAAATATTCGTATACCCACGACAAAAAAACGGTGGAATTATATCATGAAATATTATATTGTTATATAGTCCGTGGGTTCAATTTAAAATTATAAAACTAATATTCACTTTTCTAGAACTTTTATTTACATCAAATTATATAGAACAGCTGATTCACAATAACATTACAATATACGTTAGTCGTCGCTGTCTAACTAACTTGCGATCGTGGGCTGCTTCCTTTTTAAAACCAGCATGGAAAATTCTCGTATATTAATCAAGTCTACAGCCGCCGAGTCATTTCGAGAACATTTTTTATCTTAGAAGCGAGCGGTGTCGTACTGAAATGAAACAGGGTCGGCTTTGGTAAATTTCGTAACCCTGCCCCCCCCTTTAATCATCCCGATCAGAAACATCCTCTCCATGGTAGGGAGCGAGTCGATCTAAATGGACCACCTTCAACTTAGCCTTGGGGTTTCGACGGATCCGGTAGACGACGTCATTAAGACTCTTAACCACCTCGTATGGACCATCCTAGGCGGGTGTAAGCTTTGGGGATTTACCCTTACTCCGTTGGGGGTTATACAGCCAGACTTTGTCCCTCTCCTGGAACCCGACTAAATTGGCCTTGAGGTCGTATCGCGTCTTCATCCGGTCACTGGTGGCCAACATCTGCGTTCGGGCTAATTCGTATATTGCCAGCATGTTATGTCGGAGCTGATCGGCATAATCGTCGATGTCTTGGGAAGGTTCTTCGGGGAGCCAAAAGCCAAATTGCAGGGTAATCGCAGCTCCTTTCCGAATAGGACCCTGACTGGAGTCAAGCCTGTACTATTATATACGGCAGAGCAATATGCCAACAGGAATAGGGGAATATGCTCATCCCAATCACGCTGGTTATTGCTGACGACCGTGGATAGGTGTTGTTCCAAGGTCCTGTTGAATCTTTCCACCATTCCGTGTGACTGTGGGTGTAATGGTGTTGTTCTCATTTTCCTGATCCCCAACATCGTGCAGACCTTCTGGAATACATTCGAATCGACGTTACGTCCCTGGTCTGAATGTAGTTCCATCGGGACGCCAAACCTGCTGAATAGTTGTTCTACTAGCACCGTCGCTACCGTGGTTGCCTCTTGGTTGGGTATTGCATATGCTTAAGGCCATTTGCTGAAGTAATCCATTGCGACCAGAATGTATTTATTCCCCCTCTCAGACTCGGGAAACGGACCGGCGACATCGATGGCAATTCTCTCAAATAGGACGCCCACATTGTACTGCTGCATTCTGCCCTTGGTCCGGGTCTTCGGGCCCTTACTGGCTGCACAGGTTTATTCATGCCCAGGTGGCCTCCGGTAATCACATCATGTACTTCGGTCAGGATGGCTGGTACCGTTTTCTTCGGAGCTACCAGTTGGGACTTGGTTTCTCGTCCATCAGCGCTTTCACAAACTCGCTTGAGCATTCCATTGTCTACTCTTAGAGAGTCTCATTGAGCCCATAACGATTTCAGCACGCCGGGGTTAGTCAACATTGGCCCTCTTATGCTGACTGGCTGATGGTCCCTGGACATGTGGCTGTTCTGTTGGTTACCCCTGGTTGGTGATTGTTCTGGTAGCATTACTCGGCAGTCACGTTGGAAGTGTCCTGTCCGTCCGCAGCGGTAACATGCCCCTCTGGTGCCAGTTCTTTGTGACCGTTCTAATATTTTGTTCAGACCAGCCAGCAGCGCTTGAAATGGTGATTCTGACTCTTCCCGGTTAAAGGAAACTGCTCGGACCCTCGGCTTGGACATGTTATAAAACTAATATTCACTTTCAGTTTTCTACAACTTTTATTTACATCAAATTATACAGAACAGCTGATTCTCAATAACATTACAATATTTACAATTTTTTCGGGGTGGGTTGGACAATATTTTCGGGGGTAGGGGGGTTGGATAATTTTTTTGATTGGTGGTGGACTGATTGGTACTGCAAAATCTGTATTTGTGTTCATATATATCCAGGATATCTAAAAATGTATAAATATAAAATATATTCTCATGAAAAAGATTATTATTTGGTTAAAATTGAATCTTAAAACCCAATATTAAAAAATTTCGGGGGGGTTGAACCCCCAGACCCCCCGCTGGCTACGGCCTTGCTTCCTTTTTAAAACTAGCATGGAAAATTCTCATATATTAATCATCAACTCCCACAGCTGCAGAGCCATTTCGAGATCATTTTTTATCTTAGAAGGGATCGGTGTCCTACTGAAATGAAACAGGGTCGGCTTTGGTAAATTTCGTAATAATATGGATAATAATATGGAATATTTCAAAAGGTTATTTTTCAGAACTATTTTATAATAATTCAAAACAAAAAATTACTATTGTAAATATATTTGTAAATGTTTCGTCGAAATATCCATATATCTGCGGCAAAACATATTTTTAAATAAATTATGAAATGTTACAACAATATTCCATAAAATATCTCATGAAATAGTTCAAATAAGGTTTTGTGGTGGACATAGCAATATGTAAGAAATATTTCAAATCAAACAAGAATGGTACATTTGTTAACTGTGTAATTCTATGCATTAGATCCACTAAGGAAGGTTGACTTTCTTGTTGCTGCCTGTTGGTGACAAAAGATGATGTAAACTTCTCATCAGTAAAAATATTAATATCAAATGGCCATATACCAGCCTTATTGACTACACTGTTGACTTCGGTGGGTTAAACGCTAATGGATAAGTATGTTTTACATTTTACTGTATTTAGTAGATGGGCATCGTATTGAAGGGGTTATGGCCATTTCAAATTAATGAACCAGTCTTTGCCTACTATTCCTTTTGTATGCCACGTATCAGGAATGTTTCGAACATTAAATCTTATCCCACATTCAAATGCAAGTTTCTTTACTGTTTTTTTTTCTGACCAGCCACCGAAATAAACAGAAGAACAAGTTGAAATAAATGACTTGTTTCCTCTCGTTCAACATTAAATACTAACACAGGCTTGTATCCATGTGTTGGAGTTTGTTATAATTTTAATTTCGAATCGTTGCAATGTCGTTTAGCATACTCCATCTTTCAATTTAGGTCATCTTTTATAAAGAAATGTTGATATATCTTCCTGTTTTTAAGATATTCCCATAGGTTCTACTTAGTCCCTGAACTTCTAACCCTACGCTTTCCTTCACTCTCTTATATAGCACTATCTAATACTATTGAAGTAAGGAAACTTTTACACTGGCATAAATTTCTGTCAAATATCTTTTTTTAAGCAAGAATGGATGAATTCGGGGTTATAAATCTAAAGGATTAATTTTTTTTCAATTTTTACAACAAATAGAAAATTGTTAAATCAGCGGACATAAACCTTTTCTACTGAATTTGCACGATAGTTTTGTATTAATACTTGATTACACACTTTTCAAAATTATTTTGAATATCTATTTTTGATTTAATTTTCGAATGTTTTATTTCAAGAGATTTGTTAATTTGACGTGTAACGATTTGGGGGGGGGAACTCGAATTAACAAGACGAAATGAATTTAAAACATTAGAGGAAACCAGACAAAATGCATTTAAAATATTAGAGGGAAACAGACAAAATGAATTTAAAATATTTGAAAAAATATTAACACTCTGGAAACCTTGAAACCAAAGTAGATGACATCGATTCCATACAAAACCAGGTAAAAGTTGAAATCAGTGCAATTCAAAACTCCGTCCAAAGTGATACTCAAAGAGTACAAATGAAACTAAAAAGAATGCAACACGTCTTACAGCGAGGAAAATACCATGAGTACAAAAGGTTCCGTTTGCAAACCACCCACATTTGATGGCAGTTTATCTTGGCCCATATACAAACGGCAATTTGAAACTGTGGCTACAGCTAATAGATATGAATATGTCCAACAACGACATCCGAATTGCCAATGGTCTAGAAATAACTTG
Source organism: Octodonta nipae (assembly GCA_034190945.1). Classification (NCBI taxonomy): domain Eukaryota; kingdom Metazoa; phylum Arthropoda; class Insecta; order Coleoptera; family Chrysomelidae; genus Octodonta; species Octodonta nipae. Next base: position 95,024,605 of record CM067220.1, read on the forward strand.
TTTCGAGCCAATAGACACCATCATCAATTGCGAAAAAGCGTACCAGACATCGGTAAAGAGTTTTCATTTGACCCACCTTACATCAGAGGAACAGCAGAAAGTCAAGCAATTTATCAATCAATGAATCAATCATTTATTGGTTTTGTAATACAAAGTATAAAACAGGTCACAAAAAAAAAACAAATTACAAACTAAGTACAACAATACAAAGTAGGTAGGAACAAAACTAATATAAAGTAGATAAAAGTAAATCAGAAAAATATAATTTGTGGAAAAATCTATCGCAAGTCACCTTCAAATTTTGAATACTCAAGATTGCACTACCGGTTGTACAAACATCAAACAGCACCAAAAAGAAACTGGGAAGGCTCAACTCATCAAAATACCAACTAGGCGACTACCATTGAGGTAACAACAGGCAGTTGAGAAAAACATTGGGTCCATGTTACAAAATGAAATGAAGAAACATTGATCCAACCGTTTTTGCGTTGACTAGCGGAAAGTAAACGATGTTGATTCTCCACACTAGACCTGAAGAGTGGATATCGGCAGGATATCGGACTACATGAAAACGACAGAGATAAGACATCGTTCTCTACCAGTAAAGAGCTGTTTCAATTCACAGTCATTTCCATTGGGTTATGTAATGCTCCCGCTACATTTGAGAGGATGATGGAGTATGTATTGAACGGGTTAACATGGAGAACATGCTTAGTATACCTCGACGATATTCTGGTCCTGGGTCACACATTCGACGACCATCTGTAGAACATGGGCGAAGTATTTTCCAAAATTAAGAACGCCAACCTGAAACTCAACCCGAAAAAGTTTTCGAGTAAGGAATCCGTACGAACGAAGACAAGATAGCAGCCATTCGTAATTGGCGGATCCCAAGAGACAAGCATGCACTACCAAGCTTCTTGGGTCTCTGTTAGTACTACAGGCGATTTGTTGCGGGATTTGTCACCATTGCCGCGCCTCTACATCGGCAGACCACGAGAAAGCGACCTTCCATTGAAATTAGGATTGCGAAACATCATTCAGACGACTGAAGGCAGCACTATGTTCCAGCCCAATCCTAGCCTTTCCTACACACCACCATTGCCGCACCTCTACATCGACAAACCACTGAAAAAGAGATCTTCAATTGAAATCAGGACTGTGAAACATCGTTCAAACGACTGAAGGCTACACTCTGTTGTAGCCCAATCCTAGCTTTTTCTATACAGTCAGCAAAGTTCATCTTAGACATCGACGCCAGCAACACAGGTTTGAGGACCGTCCTATCCCAGGTGCAAGATGGTGAAGAGCAGGTGATCGAGTTTTACAGCCGTGGATTCTCGAAACCATAAAGGAATTATTGTGTCACCAAAAAAGAACTTCTTGCAATAATCAGGGCTGTAGACCATTTCCATAAATATCTCTATGGTCGTAATTTCCTAATCCGAACCGATTATGCCGCCCTCAAATGGCTGTTGAACATGAAGGCACCGGAAGGACAACTGGCCAGGTGGATGGAGAAATTACAGCAATACGATTTCAAAGTTGAACAACCTGCCTGCCGTTTGCATAATAATGCCGATGCCTTGTCAAGAAGACCCTGTAGAGCAGAAAGCGGTCATTATCTGAAGACCGAACATTGTGAGGGTATCTCCATCCGACAGATCCGCGTACAGACCAATAAAGACTAGACAACGGAACAATGCATCCAGGACCAAATGGCTGATCCAGACATCGAACCAATCCTGTCACTCAAAATGATAGGGGCACCCAGGCCACGATGGAACGAGGTAGCTAGATACTCGGGCGTCCTGAAATCGTTATGGGCCCAATGAGACTCTCTAAGAGTAGAGAATGGAATGTTAAAGAGAATTTGGGAAAGCAATGACGGCCGAGAAACCAAGTCCCAACTGGTAGTCCCGAAAAAAAGGTACCCGTCCTGACCGAAGTACGTCGAAGACGTCAGAGCCCGAACCCGGACCAAGGACAGAACGCAGCAATACAATGTGGGCGTCCTAGTTGAGAGAATTGCCATTGATGTCGCTCTCCATTTCGAGAGTCTTAGAGGAGGAACAAATACATTCTGTTCGGAATGGATTACTTTAGCAAATGGCCTGAGGCAACCACAGTGGCGACAGTGCTGGTAACACAGTTATGTAGCAGGTCTGGTGTCCCGCTGGAGTTACATTCAAACCAAGGGCGTAACTTTGAATCCAATGCATTCCAGAAGATCTGTACGATGTTGGGAAAACGAGAACCACATTTTTGCATCCACAGTCAGACAGAATGGTTGAAAGATTCAATAGGACCTTAGAACAACATCTATCCAAGGTCGCCAGCAATAACCAGCGTGATTGGGATGAGCATATTCCCCTATTCCTGTTGGCCTATCACTCAGCATTACATCACAGCAGAGGACTGACTCCAGCCAGGGCACTTTTCGAAAATGAGCTGAGATTACCTTGCGATTTGGCTTTTGGCTCACCAGAAGAACCACCCCAAGAAATCAAAGGATTATGCCGACCAACTCTGACATAACATGCTGGCAATACACGAACTAGCTCGTATTCAGTTGTTGGCCATCAGTGATCAGATGATAACGCGCAATGATCTCAACGCAAATTCAGTCGGGTTCCAAGAGAGAGACAAGGTGATAAAGCTGGTTCAGATCAATCCAGAACAAACCTTTTTTGTCTATTCTGCCAAGTTTCAATAGGGCGCTCACCTTGCCGCGCCGCCTTGCTGGTCCTGCAACTGAGTTATGGAAATATAGAAATATTTAAATAAATAGCTCACTTACTAGTGTTGTCAAAATGCATATTTAAAACGAACTCTGGAAATCATTCGATAAACTGCGGTTGACAAAGAAAAAATAAAATATTAATGATAAAACTTGAACTTGATTAATCACAAGTAGCTATGATGCTGGGAAATGTACTTGTGGTATGTCATTATGTTTATTCATTATTGTAGACGATTCTGTACGATTCTGCTATTAGTAGGTATAGTCAAATATTCGACGTCCAAAACATGAAAATAAAAACCTTCGCATGGTCCATCGACATCGGAGATTTTTCCCACTGTGCTGCTCATTAAACGAACTAATGTATTTATTGTAGAACATGATGCTTTCTGCCTCGGAGCATACGTAATTTCGAATTTTTATTGTGATTTGGTGGTTATAATTTGATATTATTAATAATTCTCTTATTCGGGAACTTTTTGAGCCGGCTTAAAAAAAAATGAGGAGGTTCTGTTTTCATCTGTATATGGATTTAACTGGTTCAGCTTTTACTTGGAAAGGGTTTAACTGATTTGAGCAGTTTAAACTGCCACTTTTTGTATCCGATAGCCCGTCCTGACAGTAGTTCATCCTCTTACCACTACTAATAACTAGAACGAAATTTTCTTCGACTTGACTTATTATAAAAGAAATATGTGCAGTCATTAATTTGTAAACTATAATTAAAATGAAAATATGTATGAACACTGTTTATACATTATAATTACTTGAAATAATCTTACCTGGAAGGATGCAACTATTTGATCGAAACAAATCCATATTATCTCAAAAATAGGCCGTTCAGAAATATTAAAATAGATGAAAAGAGAAAAAGTGTACGGCACTCCAAAGAGTGGAATCAGAATAAGTGTTGCTTTTAGAAGTTTTCTGAAAACAAAGTATAATCAAAAAATATTTGTCTGAAATTATCTCACATAATATTCACCTGTATTTTCTTTTCTTCTGTTGCATTTGATTATTGAGTTTGACAGCCAATATCCTTACAATAAATATGAATAAAATAAAATTGATCTGAAAAAGAAAAACACAGGTGTAATCATTATTTGTTAATCTGGTGTGCTAAATTTAGAATAAGTGATTTCACCATAATTCTTACCACAACCGTTAATCCTAAAGGTACATCAAGCAACAGATTAATGTAAGTGTCATTAGTTGTCCAACAAAAGAAGTCTTCATATAAGATCTTCATACATATCCATAAAATCACAAATACACCAGGCAAACCTTAAATATTTTAAATATTCACTCCTTTGCAATATAATACAATTTGCAAACATATGAGTGGATATACTGTGGTTTTTTGGCCTGTTTTGCTGTGGACAATTGAAATTTCTTTCGATTTTTTTTTCTGCTATCGCGACAGACATTTTAGTGGCGCGGAATTACATTATAACTGATACAAGCCTCGAATTAAATAGGATCGCCGAGCAGTGGAGCAGTGGCAGTTGACCCTGGGGTAGCATGACATGTATTTATTAACAAATGGCATTAGCGGGGCGGAGACTACAGTCCCACCGATGGCTTTTGTTTCGCACGTCGAATAGGGATTGAATTGAATTTAGTTTGATTTTATAAATTTCCATGGTTTTGAATTTATGAACATTTATAAGTAGGTGTCAAGGACACCCTGATCAGCTCATTCGTTCTTTGCAGAATCCTTGACGTTGGATCCTTCTTTCTATCTGTTGCCATGTAGAAAGAAAAAAATGGCAGACTTTTTTAGATGTGTTAGTTTCAAAGAACCCCTTGGCCACATTGTAATATCGCAAAACCCACTCACACAGACCGTTATCTTCACAAACAATCCAACCACCATTCCAGTCAAAAGAGGAGAGAGGCGGCAAACCACATCGTCTAAAAGATGATTTACTTTATTTAGATCGTACACTCCAGTCAAATGTATACTCAGCCCATGAAATAGTTAGGTCCATTAAATCATCAATATCTTGAAACGTGACGAACCATATACTTGCCATATATTAAAAATACAGCTGCTCAGAATATCCAGGTTAAAACGATTTTCAAACCCACTCAATAAATGGTCGATTATTAAAAGTAGAAAATTCTGCTATAGCAGAACATGCACTACTTTCAACCGATCATGTATACTCACATTACCAATATACCGATTTACTGGCAACTATAACTTATAACATCATACCAATACCACTTGCAATAAAAAAGAACCTCTAATACCCAAGAATTTGGTATCCCGCTCAGTGAGGAGTAAAACTAAGGCTATAAGTGAGACTAGCAGCACCCTCATCCTTGGTTGGCATTGGTCAGTCAGGAAAGGCCATGCGCCCTCAGTCAGGATTACATACCAGTGCTACAACACCGGCGTTTCTATTCAACTCGAGCATTCCACAAGGTATCACCTACGCCCGCGCTGCTGAAGATAGAGCCGCATTTCCAGTATTCCGCGGCAAAGCAGGCCGCAAAACCACAGTTTATCGCTTGACACCAACATAGGGATTCTGTAACTCGTTATGCTCGAAATGGAACGGAACGTTTTGTCACTATAAAGCAAAAAGCGATTCGGAATGACAAAATATTTATTAATTTTGCGTTGTATCATACCTTGATAATATAACCAGTTACAGAATACGGCTATAGCTATGAAAACACACTCTCCTTAACATGCTTAGATATTACAGATTTTGCAAAAATTGTCTGAAAACGAATTACGGGAATACTGCAGACTGTTTAGCAACATAATTATGATGTTAATCAAAAAACTACAATAGATGAGCCAAAATCCCTCTTCAAACTAAATAATATAAGATCAATAACTAGATTTACTGATTTACTGCAAAAAGGGATAACAAACACAATTGACTTGAAACCAAAGTCAAGTGAGTAGTATTAAATACCATACTGATTTCCACGCTGTTTTCGTAGATACTCGTTATACAATTTTATTAGTCTTCTACTTATTTATTAATTCAAGCTGCTTATGTGAAAAAAAACGAAACCAAATTCACTTTTATTATTTTTTTCTCAAACTACTGCCATTCAACCAATAACTTAGGTATTAGATCAAAATGTTATGTCTGGAAGAAATCAAATGAGCTCAAACGAATACTGTCAATGTATTGTAATGTTTTTATTTACACCCTCGGGTTCAGTTCAGTGTTCTCGGATTTATTAAAAAACACAGTCCAAATCACTCTAATTTATTTCCACTACTTTAACACAATTTATATTCACAGAACTATTTACAATTTATATTAACTATACGGCAGTCGGGTACTGCTCTGCGTATTTATATATTTCTTCTTAGAATTCTCCAGAACGTCAAAGAGCCGCCGAGACCAAGACTAGATTCTTCGAGAATTAGATTAAAGCAAGCCGCCGACCTCGATGCGCTAGCCGAACATTTCGGATTCCCCGAAATATCGGATGAATTTCGATTCCACGAATTATCGAGGAATTCCCGTCACATTGCCCCCTCCTTAAGACCGGAATGTCCCAGAATCCTTACTGGTGTGGCGATATCTCCATTTCGACAGGAAGTTTAGTGAAAGTAACAGTCAACGGTCTTCGAATCTGGGCTGCGAATATTGAGACAACATACAAGGATGTCGATGCCACTGAATCGAAAGTAGTTTCCATCATACTTCTCACCACCCTCCAATTCAGTCCATCCAACCCACAGGCTATCTTTGGGACCGCCAATTTCATCAGTTCTTCTCCATCATCACATTCTCAATTCTACCAGAGTCCTTCAAAATTCGCTATACGTTGGCTTGTCCTGTGAGAATGTTTTCGTTACCAAATAAAAGATGTCTCTGGTTGTTTATCTTCGAGATGAAGGTCCTTCCCTATCACTGGATCTTGCTCCATTAGCTTCTGGAACTGGCCGTATTTCTTTGCAAACACCTTGGTGATTCCTCTGGACATCCGAAGATCTCGAGCCACACAAAAATTCTGTAGACAACATCGTTGATCTTCTTTACAATTTGTAAAGATCTCTGTAGCTTGGCCGAATATCCACGACGACGTTATGGGTTATACAACCAAACAAGATCATCAACTTGGAATTCCCCGCCCCCCGCTCTGACGTCATAGGCTTCCTTCATTCGGGTACTGGCATTCTCGATATTTTACCGGACTCGTTGATGGATGTCGTTCATCTTTTGCTGACATAGTCTTCACCTACAGTCTCTTCTCCTGGGAGACATCCAAACTTCAAATCACATGGTAGTCGTAATTCTCGTCCCATAGTAACACGGGCCGAGGTCTGACCCGTGGACTGGTGCCCAGACGAACGATATGCCATTAGAAACAAGTCCCAGTCTCTTTGATGGTCAAAGACTACCTTCGACAAATGGCGATTAATGGTTCTATTCATCCGTTCTACCATGCCATCGGATTGCGGGTGTAATGCTGTCGTCCGTGTTTTATTGTTCTTCAATAGTTTGCAGACGTCTTGGAAAAGAGTAGACTCGAAATTTCTACCTTGGTCTGGGTGCAACAGTTGAAACAGTTCGGGTTTAACTTTAGTCCGGAACTTCGAAGTCGCCGAAATACCTCCTCTAGATTCTTCAAGTGGTCCTCAAACGATTTCCAACCACGAAATGTCGTCAAGATACACCATGCATGTTTTCTATGAAAGCTCTTTTAACACTGTTTCCATCAATCTTTCAAACGTCTCTGGAGCATTACACAACCCAAACGGCATCACCGAGAATTGGTAAAATCCTGAGCCGATGGTAAAAGCAGTCTTTTCTCGATCTTCTTTAGCAAGTTCCACCTGCCAATAACCGCTCTTCAAGTCTAGGGTGGAAATTATCTTCGATCCAACCAACGTATCCAGGGTATCGTCTATTCTTGGTAGAGGATAGCTATCTTTCTTCTTGTGGTGATTTAGTTGTTGATAGCCCACCCAAAATCAGGGCGAACCGTCTTTCTTTTTAACCAAGACAACTGGAGAAGCCCAAGGGCTATAGGATAGTTCAATAACACTTTCTTCCTCCATTTCGTGGACTAACCTAGCGACTTCTTCTCTTTTGGCTAGGGGTAGTCTTCTCGCCGACTGTCGAATACACTAGCGTCCCTGGTATTAATTATATGTTTCACCAAATCAGTGCGCCCTCTTTTTGCTTTCCCTACGTTGAAAATATCCTGATAGTTTCTAACGATGTCCCTCAATTTTGTTTTCTGGTTTGGCTTAAAAGTCCTGGAATAATCTGTTATGAGTTTTTCTAGTTCTTCCGATAGATTGCCTGGTGGTATTGCTGTATGTTGCGTGCTTCTGACCACAGAGAAAACTGTTAAACAGTGCCCTAAAATTGTTCCTTTCTTTAACCCAACCGAGTAATGATTCAGGTTCGTTACTCTTACTGGCACAATCTCCTTGGCACGAAACAGAGTCTTTCCCTGTGCGATTCCTCTGCCTACAATGATTTCAGCTCTTTCCGGGACATTTACATTCTCTGCTAAGATTGTTCGAAGCATTATGTCGCCTTTCCCATGTTGCACCACTTCCTCCTCATTCACTCGCAGAATTCCATTTTTAAAGTTTAACTGGAATCCCTTGGAGTCATGACATCCGATGATGTTGCAAGGCTGTATTTCCCAATAACATTTCAACCTCTATTTTACTATGGACCTTAGCTGCTTTTCCTGTCGCTGTTTGTAGTTGCCACTTTGTTGGTTTTATCATTGTCTCGTCTAAAACAGTATCCAACAGCATTGCACATTGCTTCTTATTAATAAGATCATTTACAAACTTAACACTGTTAACGTGGTTACTTAGCGAAGCGACATATGCTTTGATAGTTGGGGCTTCTTGGCTACAGGTCGACGATGGTCCATTTACATTGACCTTCTTTAGTTTCCCCGACGAGGAAGTCGGTACTCCGTTGCTCTCCTTGCAACGACTCTGGATATGTCCTACCTTGCGTCACTTCCGACATTTCATTAGTCTTTATTTTGTAAGGACTTCCTCTACTATCTTCTTTACACAAGCTTCCTCATTCCCGCCATTTTCTGATTCTCCGTCAACGACTCTATTTTTTCGCAGCTTGTCTGGCTTCGTGGTCGCGAAGTCCAACCAAAAACGCTTGGACTGCTAACCATTTTATAACATTTTCAGTGTGGCTGGATAGGCAAGACGAACTAGACGGGCAATATCGGCTTCAAACTCTTATAGGGATTTATTTGATATCTGGTGACGATTTTGCAATGGGGAGTGGTAAACGTGCTCCAAATGTGTCTGTCCATACCAGTTGTTCGTAGTCTTCTTGCTCAGAGGTATTCAACGTTTACTAAATACCTATAGCGTCCCCCCTTAAGGCGAGGGTTAATGCTATTACCTTCTCATGCTTTGTAGCAGCCTCGAATTGACGCCAATAATTAGTTCATGACGATTTTCCATCAAATTGTGGAGGTTTCATTTTGTGTCTACCTCCTACCTCGGGGCCGATTTTCGATTCCACTACTTCCTTACTATTTCTGCTTTCGGTCTTTGGTGGACTTTTCCCCTTTTGTAATGTGACTACCTGCCCTTTTATTTTGCTGACTTCACACTCCATTATCGGTTTTAGGTCTTCTATATGCGTTTCATTTTCATTTTTGAGTGTCGTCTGCTACAGCTCTTCGACCATGGACCGCTTCAGCTCTTCCATCCGCGTTTCATTTTTGACAGCCGTCTGGCTCAGCTATTCGATCCGAGCTTCATTCTCGACTATTTTCTCTTCCAGCATTTCTGAATTTTTCTGTACCATGCTTTTCAAATTTTCTTCAGAGAATTTAGAATTTTCTAGTAATTTGTATCGAATGTTTTAGATTTTTCTAGTAACTTGTCTTCCAAGGTTTTAGAATTTTAGAAAAATAAAAAATACGCGACGAACTGATAACCTCCTCCTTTTTGGAAGTCGGTTAAAAAATAAAACATTTTTAAAAAAATATATAACCTTTTTTAAACAATAACCAAAAAGCTGAAAATAATTATAACAAAATACAACTCTAGCAAATGAATAAAACATTCAATGTTGTTAGGTATCTACCCAGGAAGTAAAAAATGTAAACATTAAAAGGTACTCATTCTGTACAAATTAATTACCTACCAATCTAGTATATTTTTGAAGTCGATGCCAAGCAACAATTAAATTTGATGAAGTAGTAGATAAGTACGCAATGCAGGATTTTAGATTTGCTTGGAACCGACTTAAAAAATATACTAGATTGGTAGGTAATTAATTTGTACAGAATGAGCACCTTTTAATGTTTACATTTTTTACTTCCTGGGTAGAATATGTATAAACGCATCAAATAGCAGATTTGTTTCTTGAATGATATTTGTGGCATATTTTTCAATGTCTAAGTACTTCTTGGGAAATAACACCACAGTTAAAAAAATTGCTGTATATTCCAAACGTTTCGGGGTCTAGGTCAGACCCCGTTGTCAATGGTTAAGAAACTTGGATAAAAAAGGCACAGAAACTTCTAAAGATCATATAATCATAAAGTTCCTTTCAAATTGGAAGAATTTGAAAGGGAGATCTTCAGAATTTTATGTGGCGCTCCTAGATGCGACTTTGTTATAAGATAGCGCATTCGCCAAAAATGCGTCCAAAGAATTTTGTTGATTCAGTGATCCCATTAAAACCATAAGGGAAAACCTAGGAAAAACCTTATGACCTATCCCGATATTGGGTTGTTCACAAGGACATGACCATTAGCAATTTCTTCCTTAATCATCGGCAACCAGGAACGACTGAATTCTACGGAGGTCGTAGCGATACTATCGTTTTCATTTAACAAAATTAAAGCAGACTCTTTTAGTTTTCTTTTGGTGTTCTTCTTTGTGTAATATAACTGAATTTTGAAACTGTATTTTATGAACACAAAAATTACATAAAAAACGACAATTTGAAAAATCGAAAATTTGTGAACATACTTGGGACCTTGGTCATGAAATACAGTTTCAAAATTCAGTTATATTACACAAAGAAAAACACAACACGAAAAGAAAACTAAAAGAGTCTGCTTTAATTTTGTTGAATGAAAACGATTGTATCGCTACTTACCTCCGTAGAATTCAGTCGTTCCTGGTTACCGATGATTAAGGAAGAAATTGCTAATAGTCATGCCCTTGTGAACAACCCAATATCGGGATCGTTCATAAGGTTTTTCCTAGGTTTTCCCTTATGGTTTAAATGGTATCACCGAATCAACAAAATTCTTTGGTCGCATTTTTGGCGAATGCACTATCTTAATACAAAGTCGCACCTCGGAGCGCCACATAAAATTCTGAAGATCCTCCTTTCACATTCTTCCAATTTGAAGGGAACTTTATGATTATATGATCTTTAGAAGTTTCTGTGCTACCCTGTATATTACAAATAAAATTCTCTTAGTTACATCAGAAATCAAATAATACATATTGTCAAATATTTTAATTTACATCTTAAAATTGTGCCTTTTTTATCCAAGTTTCTTAACCATTGAGAACGGGGTCTGACCTAGACCCCGAAACGTTTGGAATATACAGCAATTTTCTTAGCTGTGGTGTTATTTCCCAAGAAGTACTTATACATAGTAGTTTAGAGTTTGACATGTGTTGTCACTGAATTTTCTATTAGGCGGGGAGAATGTGACACCAAAAGCACCGTCTTCGCAAAATAGAAACATTTTCATTTAAATAGGTATTTGCCTGGTATACAAACAAAACGAGCTTGGTACTCATTGATTTAAGGAGCTGAAAATACTATACTTGAGATGTACATAGTACATAGAAAATTTTCAAATTCGCTATTAAAACTTCCAGTGCCTACAATTCCCCCACTATTACGTTGGAATATTTATGAGGAAATGTCCGTTACGTCACTTCAATGAAATTTTTGATAAGAATATTGTAATTTTCAGCGATTTTCTGCAAAACTGCAAGTTGGATGTCGCAGAAAAGTATGTGGATCTTCTTTAATAGATTAAACGTTAAAAAACTATACACATCCATTAGGAGTTTTTGAAAAATGGACCAATATGTTAGGGATATTGGTCGTTTTGCATGCATGCTTTCGTTCATTCACAAATTTCATCACTTTACCAATAGAATTCTTTTCATAAATTTGAAGTTTCACCAATCCGCATATATTAAACAAAATCATAATCACTGAAAACGGTTCACCACAGAAGAAAAATCACACTTTAAACTAAATTATTGTTTAAAGTGGTATAAAATACACTTAGCAAATTTGTTGGTGGATGCGGCGGTATACTTACAAAATATGTTTAAAGTAGTGTTGATCTTCTTGTCTATGGTGTTGATATCAAATAAGCTTCATGATTCCAACTTATTATATTGTCATTTAAACTTCTTATACGTAAATTACATATACGTACAATGTTTCATTTCGATATGACTATTTAGAAGTACTTTACAACACTTCCAAGATTTGAGTACATATTTAGGTAGAAGTAAAGATAATAAAAGCGTATTAATATAAATATTATGAATGGAAAATAATTTGAAACAAAATCTTTAATTTATTGAGGAGGCATTATCAGTCTATATTCCTTAAATAACAATTAAACAAATGTGTTTTCGTAATTGAGATTTTTGTATGATATTTATACTCACCCCATCCGAGTACACAGTACGTAGTTACTTTATTTTGCTCCGAGAAAAAGTTGAAAAACATCAAATTATGTAGATAAATTCCTTCCATCAACATTAAATTAAAATTTGACAAAATAAAGTACCACTCTACACTAACGATGCCTTTGCACAGCCAAGACTGAAAAAAGTTAATATTTTAACTTTCGCTATGATCGCATAAACTTCTTATTGGTTGATTACAATGCAGAAATATACCTTTTTCATTCAAAAAATTACGGAACGCAACTCATCTACATGCGTATAATATAGTTATAGTTATAACAGCTTTTATTAAATTTAAAAGGATTGCACACCAATACTTTGGTTATGAGCTTTAGGGAACCCGGTTAATTACTCACAACTCAAGAAGGCTTCTCGAAGTTTTCTTGAACTTCCATCGTCTTAAGAAGGATTGATCTCACAACGTTACAATAGCTTTGTATCTGCTCTCGTCATCAGGATAGCGGCTGTGCCCGAAGAAGGGCGCTAATTATATTCTCGTTCGAGATTATATTTGTAGTCTTTATAAATTTTCTTTTTTTATCAGTACTCGCAGTTGATGTTATGGTCTTCGGTCCATGCATGATTGGCTAGCCCAGACTTCGTTAGTTCCGCTCTTTGAGTAGCTATGCGGTATTCCTTAAAACTGGTTTTGAGTGGTCGTTTTGTCTCTCCATTGCAAAGATGGTCACATTCACAAGGTGTGCTACATATACAGTTATTTGGTATTGCAAGAGCGTCCGGCCTCGTTCTTAGTATCATGCTCTTCAAGGTGTTGCTGCTCTTCTTACCGATGTTGATTGTACAGTTCTTCAAACGCCTTGTTAATGATGGTTTCCAGATATCCTTCTCTAAGTTTCACTTCTTTGAGGACTTCAGTGTGCTGCAGATATTTTTTACTGTATGGATTAGTGTTTTGATGATGACAGTTTTCGTTACTGATGAGTGGTTAGAATTGTAATGTAAGTATAATTCTGTAGGTGTAGCCTTTCTCTAGACGTCTAGACCTTTGTTTGGATTCGGAAGAAGAAGAAATGTTAGGCACCCATTCTCTTTCCTCTCCACGGTGAATCTAATGAATGCCTGTAGTAGTTTTCCCTCCGTGTTGTCAAATAATGAAGGTGTCATCGACATACCTCAACCATAGCTTAGGTTGCTTCTCGTACCTCTTCAGTGTATGTTCTTCGAACCATTCCATGTAGATGTTGGCGATGGTTGGCGATAACGGGGAGCCCGTAGACAATCCATCTTCTTGCATGAAGGACCGGTGCTTCTCCTGAAAGTAGCAGATACAAAGCTATTGAAACGTTGTGAGATCAACCATTTCAAGATGATGGAAGTCGAAGGAAACTTCGAGGAACGAGTTACATTGTCTACCAGCTTCAAACTAACGTTAAAGGCTTCCTTGAATTGAAAGGTTGCCATAGCCTCTACACTGTCGAAGTTATTTGCTACAGTTTGATTTGCAATTTTGTGTATAGAAATATTATTTACAAGCAATGCTTCACGTCACTCCATGCTAAAGTGTTTTCTATATGCCTTTAAAATTGAAACTGATATAAAAGAGCAACTTTATTTGTATAAAAATCCTTCAAATTGAGGCTAGCATATTATTTTATCTCGTACATCCATATTATATATGCACGAGGATGGATCAGATGCTCTCGTGGTTCTTGTAGTTTTTTCATAGTCATTTAATAGGCGGCAATATTCTTAGTGCTAGTCGCAAATTTAAACGCAATAACTGGACGAACCGCTTACAAAGTGAAAATGAAAATAAATGCCATCACTAGATGAGAATGAGCAAATGTACATTATCGGGTCCATAGTTAAAACAATATGAACCAAACTTAGATACAATAATTCTAATAAATCCAAACAACAAACTGAAATAATTAGATCCCAAAACGATAAAAATAAACAGTGCTGTGTAGATATTTAGATGACATGGTAACTCAAGTGACGTTGATTACAATACAATGAAATATATGTACTCAAATACTTTTTTCTGTATACTTACATAATTTTTACCTTTATAGAAAGTAGGTACTCCATTTTTGCTATATGTAACTTCAGAAAATAGTGCTGTGCCTTCAACAAAAAGTCCATCTTTCACGCAGGCCATGAGGATTCTCATAATAAAAGACAAAAATAAATTCAGATGAAGTTTGTTTCGAGCACATTGTAATCGTCTGGAAATAAAAAATATAAAAAAACGAACACAATAATGCAATTTGACTAGCCATTGTGAGACAAATTTGTTGCAGTGACATAATTTTAACTTGTTTATAGTGTTAAATGTTTGTAAAATGGTGTGTAGTTATTAATAATGTACCAACAACAGAGAAAATTCATTTTTTGAGAAAGGCCGAAACGTTTAAATAAAGTATTTTAATTACTATATCATATATATACTAACGAACCCCCGAAAAATAAATTCCGGCTACGGCCTTAAGGGGCAACTACTTCACTGATTTCTGCCATTTAAAATGTACAATTGTTTTATTAGTTCAAAGAAACCTTGTCCTGAGGATAGAAGTTCCTCATCCAAAATTTGCAAAACGTTGTAGTTCAAATCACATGTAAACACATGCTGTCGTTACCATTAGGGGTACTTTGCTACAACTCCTGTCTTCGCATAATTCCTATCAGGAGGACTAGTGGATGGTTAGCATTCCATTGGCTGTCTCTGGATGGCGAGGGTAGTGGCTTCCCAGTTAGCCTACCCCAAATGTAAAAAACCAAGATTTTATATTGGAAAAACCAGAACAATTCAGTTTAATAACAGGATGCAGTGACCCGTGAGACCGCGTAACGTAAGAATTGTAAAAGAGGGGCGCGAATTTTAACATACATTACATTATCAGCGTCCTTTAAAAGAACAAGACGCTGCTTAAGAACTATCCAGTGCACTACAAAGACATGCCATGTCCTAGGAAAACAGGACGGTTGGCAAGTCTACCCCTAGCCCCTGATCTACAACTTTTCCGAATTGGGGCCGAAACTTGAGGTTGCACCCTTCTTCTCCAGCGATTGAGATAAAATACTGCCCGGGTAGGGTCCCCAGCTTTTCCCCACTCCTAAAACTGGTTCTGTTATAATGGCCTATGTACTCACAATGGACATATTCTACTCTACTATCTGTGGATTTTTGTCTGGTTGGTGATAGTTGTCCCTCTTAAATAGGCCGATACCTTTGCGTAGAAAACATTCTATTCAGGATGACCTTTTATAGTATCCCTGCCCCTAAGGCGTTTGTTCATATATTTTTATACATTGGACAAAAACTCGCCTTCTATTTGGTTGGTTTTCTGTGGGTTCCTGTGGTCTTGTTAATTTAAACAAGACAAATGTATCAAGGCTGCCCTCTCCAACGCACGGAAAAGGACTTTATGACCTTTTGTCACTTTGGGTGGAAAATTGCTGTGACGTGTACTGAGTTGTACCTGGTAAACTTATCTTAACAATTGTTTGCCATACCTTCTTTTAAGGACTCAAATTAATTTATCAAAATCTCCCTCTTATTGTACAGGTATACTTTGGGCTAATTCTCGTGCAGAGCCTCTCAGCGAAATTACTCTACTGGTGGCTTTTTCCTCATTATCCCATTCATTAGCAATAACAATAACTTCAAATTCTCTTTAATATAATGGATCAGACAGAACTTGCATTGAAAGTAGGTAATATCTTTTGTAACTTCTATACTACATTTTTTGTACTTCTTCTTCAGTGTAACATCCCGAGGATGTTTACAAGAATTCATAATGCATTTTTTAAATTCTTTTATCAGATATATGTTATTTAATATTTCATCTTTTGCTTCGTATAGAAAAATTTCGCTCGTTTTGCAGAAAATGAAACATGTCGTTAAAATTGTGAAATTTCACACAATGTATACTACTTGCATATGTTGCGAAACTTAACCCATTTTCCATGTTATAATAATTTATTTTTATTCCATGTTATAATAATAATGAATAGTTTATACATATCGTTCCGTTTTGTGTTTTGTCGATTCAGGGTTAGCAGAAAGTTGAACTCTTGTACGTGCTAAAAACCAGGTAGGCACAAATTGTGTTGCAACATTTTAAACAAAAACCAAAGATCGCCGATTTTACGCAGTTAGAGAAAAAGTCCTGATTTTGCCGTCCTTAATGAAAAGATTGTTCTAGAATTTTAAATAAAGAAAAACACGTGTGTAGAACACGTCGGTTAATGGCGGAAGATAAAGCCAATCGGACAATGAAAAACTCACGAGATAGGGGGTTTTGTTGTTAACTTATTCGCGAAGATGGTACCCATATGGGAGGGTCCAAAGTTCACGTGGAAAAGGTCCAGAGAATTTCCAAACAAGTTCGGGGTCGGAACTCAAGAAAAGTAGTCGTACGTAGCGCGACGGATTTATAGGGGACATAAAAAAGGAGGAAACCAGACTCCTAAGAGAGGAACGTTTCACCTGTCCAAATAGGGCGTTAGGAAGTAAATTATAGAGTCATTATAAATTTCATCGCGGAGGGACGGGAAACGCGAGAGTCGCGAGTGTATTTTGATCAGTGTTTAGCTAGCTAGAAATGTTTTTTTTTTAATTCACAGGTAAACCTTTAGGGATTAAAGGATAATTCGCATTCGGTGAGTACCTTTACATTTTCCTAACCGAGGAGTGTTAGTGCCAAAAATCTGTGAGTTTGTCCCTAGAGTTGTAGGTTCAGATTGTGAACCCAGGGTAGAGGTTTCTTAGACCAGCAAACGGCCGGGAAGAGACCTCGTGATAGGGACGAAGTAGCGTCGGAGTACGCACAGCTAGATTGTAAACCGGTGAAGATTTCATCTGACTCCCTGAGTCGGCAAAAAGCAACGAGCGGCCAAAAATTATGTTTTCTTGTTTTGTGATATCTTGTTTAAATTTGGTTTTGTCTTAATTTTTTTTTATATATATTATATGTTTATTGGGGATATACTCATATATGCGTTGGATAAACTGGCTCACCAACCTTTGCTGATGTAAGGGAAGACCTGTTGTAGTAAGCACCGATAGGGCTTAAATAGGGTGGAATTGTACCTGCCATTCCCAGGATTAGAGGGTATAGGTAATATTGTGTTCCATAAAGTTATTTTCGTATTTTCTTGGGTTGATTAAAAACCATAATTTGGGGAGTTACATTTGTTCTTAAGTATTGTTTAACCACCAGCAATTGAGGTTATTTTTTGTATTTGTTTTTTTTTGTTACATATTGGGGTTACTTTATTGTTTCTGATTTTTTTTCATTTCATTTTGTTTTTCTTCAATATATGTGTCATTTTTCTTTTTAGTTGTTTACTTTTAACTCCTTCCTTCTTCCTATACAACCACCAGCATTTGCCAAACCTGGGGACTTACCCTCTTAGAGGAGGCCAGGTGACGAAAACCATAAGCTACCAAGGACTTAGAGTCAAGGCAGAACAGGGGCAGTAAAGTTCCTTTTATATTATTTATTTTCAGCTAACATTTACAGAGAAGGGTTCCCGGAGTCTTTCTCTCCAACACAAATTTTCTTCGGGTGGTGGCAGCATTCCCCTTTTCTCTCAGGTTCTATATAATTTTTTTTTTCATTATACAATAGGTGAGGGCCCCAGTTGTCACATTAGTAAGACAGGGCCAAACTGTTACACTGGTGACCAAGGGCAGAGTTGTTACATCAGTAATCTTTATTATTATTTTGTTTCAACAATTTCAAATTTGTCTTCGATATAATTGATTATAATTCCAATATCATCTACCTACTATAACTTCGAAATTATACTATGAAGTTCTGGTAGGTGTGAGTCCATTTATAAATGGGGTGGAAGTAGTAGTCAGTTTGTCAACAACAACAAAATCATTTTTGACAATAAAATTATTTTAAAAGATTTGTGAGTTTTGAGACCTACTACTTTTACAACATTTATAACTTCGAAATTGTTGATTTTTGTTTCTAAAGTGTGTTTTGTTAACTGAAATTGTTGCTTCCAAATTCTACATTTGGTTTCGAGTTTTTGTCCCACAATCACGTTGTAACACCGTGCCCACAACAAAGGGTTCACGCGGACATTCAGGCTCTGTTAATTAACGGTTGAATTTTTCAAAATTGATTCGTAGATTTGAAATTTGAAAAATTTGCAAACCGTCTCCCAAGGCCGTAGATAGAAAAAATATTTAAAAAAAAATTATCTGAATTCTCAGATCTGACAAAAAGTCGGGTTTTGAATTTTTTGTGAATTTTCACTATTATGTTGCGAAAAAATCGATTTTTCCAAACTGGAAATATACTGATGGGAAATTCTATTGCAAAGAAACTATACTCTATTTTTAGCGTAGATAGGATTTTTCTTGAGATTGGGTCAGATTTTGAACCAGAAAATATCAAAACTCTTATTCCTAATATGCTTCTGGAGAAACTCTCTTACATATTTAATAAGTTCCGACCAAGTACAGTCAACCCAAATCATATCCCGATCAACCAAGACTGATTAAAAGTTGTAGGTATATGGGTTTCGAAAAATAAATATTCATATTATTCATACGTACTTGATTTTTAGAAGAATAGTGATTGAAATCAATAGTGCTAGAAATGATACAGTATATCCCATATACGATAATTTATTCACTGTAGGTATCCATGCTTTGTAAAGGGGATCAAGGTCTGGAACTGGATCCTCTGGCACAAAAATTTTCAGAGAAGGGTTACCGCACTCTGACAAATTAGACCAAGATTTATTCAGATCTTCATTTACCAACCATGTACCTTTTTCTGTACATTGTCTTGTAGCTACACCCTATAAATAAGGTAAATATAAATAAATAATTAAATATATATGTATGTGTTTGTTGGTGGCCCTTCACAGATAGAACAATGTGAATTTTCCTGTTGTTCCTTATCAAGATCAATTTTTTGTATTAAGTAAAATAACGGATGTACACCTAAAGCAAATATTTATATACATATAAATTTATATATACCCAGATAAGAAGAATTATTTTGATTCAAATTAGAATCTGCAGACGTTTTGCCAAAGTTTCACTTGGCATTACTAATGCGTCGGAACGTAGTATACTACTACTGTCGACGTCTACTTAAGTTGGAAAATTATTCCTCATGGAGAGTTCTTCTTCGTCTGAATTCATCATACTTCCATTGTTTTCAGTTAATTACGAGAAATGTCGTATGTAACGTCGCGCAGGAAATGTTTAAAATATACACTAAATCCTTATTCAAAAATTTCAGAGTTTCAATAACAAAAACAACATCATACTAAAGTTCAGAACATTTGGTAAAGGCACATAAACAATGCCAACATTATCACCTTCGTAAGATGCCCCAGAATAAGAATCAAGATGTGGCCCTCTTACAATTTGGTCACAACTACCTTACCAACTATAACCAACACCACACACACCAACTACATACCTGGTGTGTGCCCTGACTATCTACTGGGTACCATGATTTGACCGTGACCATAACCCTCTAAGTCATATTAGGGTCAAGTTTTTTTAAATAGGAACTCTTAATTTGTAACTAAAAATCTAGTCAAGGTTAACATATATTATATATATATATTATATATTATATATATATATATATATATATATATATATTGCTACGAAATTTACCCAAAGCCGACCCTGTGTCATTTCAGCATAACAACAAACGCTTTAAGATAAAAAAATATGATTCTCGAAAAGACTCGGCAGCGGAAGGAGCGATGAGGATTTCTACTGGAGAATTCGATGGGGATTATAAAAGAAGCACGTCACGATCGCCGGGCAGTGATACCGCGACGACTAGCTTATATGGGATTGTTATTGTATTTTTGAATCAGCTGTTTGAATATAAATAAAGTTCTAGAATAGTGAAAGTGGATATTAGTTTTATAATTTTGAAATTGAACCCACGAAATATACGATATCTGCTGATCAGAAGTAGAGGATTAAGTGCCGTTAAAATCGTAATTTGATTTATGGAAAAGTTAGACGAAAAAATTGCACAGATTCTAGAAAAACGTGACAAGAAGGAGAAACAACATCAAGAAGAAATTCAACAAAGGTTAGTGAAATCTTTTGATGATAAACTTAAAGTTGAGCTAGGAAATCTTGTCACTAATATCGATGAAAAACGTAAAATAGAATTAGAAAATCTTCTCACTACAATGAATAGCGAACAACAAAATTTAATGGAAGGATTATTCTCGAAATTTGTAGAAAAACAAGATCAAACTGAATTAAAACGACAAAATGAATTTAAATTATTAGAAGAAAAAAGACAAATGTAATTTGAACAACTAATGCAAATAGTAAGACAAGTTAATGAAACAGTTAATGAAAGAATGCAAATAGTTGAGTCTGATATAAAAGAGATAAATGATGACATTAAGACCATAAAAAAGACCGTAGACACTCTTGAAACAAAAGTAGTTCAATTCAAAACACAGTTCAAGACCAAATCAGTGCCATCCAAGACAAGGTAGAAACAGAAATTAAAAAAATGCAACAGGACTTACAGCGAGGAAAATACCAGAACACCGTGAGTACCAGAGGTTCCATTAGTAAACCACCCACATTTGATGGAAGTTCATCTTGGCCTATGTATAAACGGCAATTTGAGGCTGTGGCTACAGCTAATGGATGGGATAATCAAGAAAAATCTACTTCTCTGGTAATTTCGTTAAGAGGTCCGGCCCTAGAACTCCTCCAAAGCATTCCAGTCGATGAACAAGGTAATTTCGACAAGATTATCGCCATCCTAGACAAACGCTACAACAATCAATCCTTGAGCCAGGTATACCAAGTCCAACTCAGTGGAAAAACGCAAAGATCCGGTGAAAGCCTTCAAGAATTCGAAGCAGAGATTAGACGGTTAGTACACTTGTCCTACCCAGACCTGCCAGAGGAAACGAAAGACCAGTTGGCCACACAGAGTTTCATAAACGGCATCAGAGATGTTGAAGTACAAAGAAATTTAAGACTGAGTGGCGTCAAGAAAAGTAGTGAAGCTCTACTTCGGGCTTTGGAAGTAGAGGCCGTCATGAACATGTCCAAGCCGAGGGTCCGAGCAGTTTCCTTCAACCAGGAAGAGTCAGAGTCGCAATTTCAAGCGCTGCTGGCTGGTCTGAACAAAATATTAGACCGGTCACAAAGAACTGGCACCAGAGGGGCATGTTACCGCTGCGGACGGACAGGACACTTCCAACGTGATTGTCGAGTGAGGCCACCTGAACGATCACCGACCAGGGGTAACCAACAAAACAGCCACATGTCCAGGGACCGTCAGTCAGTCAGTATAGGGGGGCGAATGCTGACTGTTCCTCCACCAGCCCCCAAAACGTTATCCATCCGGGGATTTTGCCGAGATAGCGGCAGCCTAGTCATCAGAGGCACCATCAATGGGCGAGCAGTTACCATCACCATCGACACCGGCGCCGCTGTGTCCATTGCCAAGTCCAGGGTTTTGAGAGCATCAGAAATTCGGCCAGTTACCAATAACATCCAGCTCAGAACAGTCACCGGCGAGTCCATGTCGATACAGGGTGAGGCAGATGTCGTGCTACAGATAGGGGACAACATGATCCGGCATAGGGTCCTGGTAGCGAATATTGAGGACGATTTTATACTGGGAATGGACCTAATTAGCCAACATGGATTTATGTTCGACCCGAGATATGATGTTCTTCGGTTCCTGAATGAGGAATTTGTATTGACACGGCCCGTCAACACATCAGTCACGCCCATAAAAATTGTGGCAAAGTCTTCAGCTAGAATTCCCGGTCGAACGGAACAGATTATTCATGGGCAGCTAGACAGCAATCCTGGGAGCTGCGTTGGAATGGTGGAGCCCGTACACTTAGCACATGACTACTTGGTTGGACGGGCTATAGTGAAAACCGGACGAGATATACCAATCAAAGTCCTGAATCTGTCCAACAACGACATCCGAATTACCAATGGTCAAGAGATAGCTTGTTTCGAGCCAGTAGAGACCATCATCAATTGCGAAGAAGAGTACCAGACGTCGGTGAAGGAGCCAGGGCCCGATAAAGAGTTCCTACAACAGTTTGCTGACCACTTGACACACTTGACACCAGAGAACCAGAAGAAAGCCAAGCAATTTATCACAAAACACTGGCAAATTTTTAACAGTAAAAATGGAACTACCGGTCGCACCAACATCATCCAGCATCGAATAGATACCGGAAAGGCTCAACCCATCAGAATACCACCTAGACGACTACCATTGGGGCAACAACAGGCAGTCGAGGAAAACATCGAGTCCATGTTACAAAATGGAGTTATTGAGCCATCCATCAGTCCATGGTCTGCTCCCGTCGTGCTAGTTAAAAAGAAAGATGGAACCACCCGATTTTGCGTGGATTACAGAAAGCTGAATGATGTCACGAAGAAAGACAGCTATCCACTACCCCGAATCGATGACACTTTGACCACACTAGCAGGCTCCCGTTGGTTCTCCACACTAGACCTAAAAAGTGGATATTGGCAGGTTGGTCTGCACGCAAACGACAGAGGGGGGGCAGTGCTACGAAATTTACCCAAAGCCGACCCTGTGTCATTTCAGCACGACAACAAACGCTTTAAGATAAAAAAATATGATTCTCGAAAAGACTCGGCAGCGGAAGGAGCGATGAGGATTTCTGCTGGAGAATTCGATGGGGATTATAAAAGAAGCACGTCACGATCGCCGGGCAGTGATACCGCGACGACTAGCTTATATGGGATTGTTATTGTATTTTTGAATCAGCTGTTTGAATGTAAATAAAGTTCTAAAATAGTGAAAGTGGATATTAGTTTTATAATTTTGAAATTGAACCCACGAAATATACGACAATATATATGTTATATGAGAAGTGCACTAACTTACAATTTACACGTTAAAGTTACCATAGGTGCTTGAACCGTAATTGACTTCACACAAGTATCATATTACAACTTCCTAGAATTCTTAGAAATCACGTAGACGCTTTGTTCACATGAAAACTGATGACATAGCGTCAGCATTTTTACTTTATAAATGTAACCGAAAACAATTCTCAGTGTTCATTATCTTCATATAACTTCATACCTATAATATTGTCTTTGTAACTTAAACATATGATTTTTTTGTAATAAATATATTTTTTTAAAAAGTGAATTTAGTGAAACCAAATCTAAAAGTGGCGCAGTCAGTAGGATATTCCAGACGTAATTAGAACAAGAAACATTCTAATTAATTACGGTGGTTTCCTAACCTTCGCGGATACAAAGAACCTACTTGGACACCAACTACCGAGCTCAACAAGGGAACAAGCAGCGGCTAACCAGTGTTCAGTGACGGATAGAACAAGTCCTATGATAGGAATAATCACGTAAGCGTTTAAAAAAGTTACAATATTTAATAATTGTTGAACAAACAGTTCTATCATTTTTCCTATTTTAAATGAACCATCCCAAATATTTACCCAAGAACGAATTTTGAAATTTTATTTTGATTGTTTAAGATATTCTAAATATTTATTTACGTTTATACCTTTATTTAATTTATACTTATTTTAGGACCAGTAACAAAAATTTATTTCTCATATTTTTCTTCATTTTAATTACAATCGCAATTATTTACTTCGCTTTTCCCAAGCTTTGTATTTTCCTAATATTGCACAATCTTGAGTAAAATTACAAAATGCCAGAAACTAGAGCTGTAGCACAAAATGTAGAACCCTACAAGCTCTCAGAAATTTTCGCCATTATTCCCGAATACGATGGGAATCCAATATTTTTAAACACATTTATCTGTTCTTGCAATACCGCATATAATATGGCATCTGATAATCAACAAGTTCTGTTAATTCTCCACATTAAGAATAAGCTCCGTGGACGAGCGGCTGAACTAGTTAATTCACGTGACCCCAGCCATTTAGCAGATATTCAAAGTCTATTAGAAAACCATTTTGGAGATCCAAGGGATCTCTCCGCCCTTATTCAAGACCTACAAAGAATGAGGCAATTACCCAACGAATCTCCATTGACATTTTCAGCTAGGCTTCAAACACATCAAGCAAAAATGTTATCAGCTGTCAATAAACAAAATTTAACTGTAAAGGAGAAACAGGCCCAGATTGACTTAATTGAGTCAATGGCTCTAACTAGCCTACTAACGGGTCTAGAGCCGAAAATTGGCCAAATTGTGCGAGCCAGTGATCCCAGAGATATCCTGACCGCCATTTCTCGTATTAAAAGAGAATTACAGCTGTCCAATCTGGAAACTCAAAAATTCTCAGTCAACCGAAATGCACCCCAACAGACTCGTAAACCGAATAATGGTCCACCCCCAAAACAATGTTCGTTTTGCAAAAGAATAGGACATTTCAGCAGCAGACTAACCAAAATTCTCACCCAAATTACTCGGGCCATCGCCCATATTATGCGAATCAGTCTGCTAATCAACCTACGAATTTTAATAATAGGCCTCAGTTTTCTCACCAACAACAACAACCCTCAACAAGTAGACCAACCCCAACTTCTAGTAATTTCAGGCCAAATCCGAGTTTTTTCAAACAACAACAGAAAACTCATCACTTAAACAACGAACAATTCGATCCGTATGAACATAACTATGATTTTTCTTACAATGAGCAACACAACTTTCAAACACCAACTGAATATAAAACCGTATCAGACTATTATTACCCTGATACACAAAAACACGACAAATTCGAATATCATTCCAGCGAAAATGTTTGTAATGATAATTATAACCAACAATATGATGAATATTACGATAGCGAACAGTTTTCTTCCCGACAAAATTTTCAGACTACCCCGGTAGAAACAAAACCTCCCGATCACGAGATCTCCGATCTTCAAACACAAATTCAAACGATGAACTTGGACAATTTCAATCCAAACCTAAACTTTCCCGAACAGAATTTTCTGTAAGGCCACTTCTGTAAGGCCACTTCTTTCGGTCAATTCGAAAAACCTTTACTACATCACCGACTCTTCCAATACATACAAACTCCTTATTGACACCGGAGCAGGACTATCAATATTTAAGCCCGAAACTTGCCAACGATTTAAACAACGATTTCCCGAAAACGTAGTCATCCAAGGAATCACTGATCAGAAAATCTTAATAAACGAATCCACCCTTGTACCTTTCAACGTCGCCGACCCACACAAGGTATATATTTGCAACATCGACATTGAATTCGACGGATTACTGGGTTCAGATTTCCTTGAACATTATAACTGCGTTATAGACTTTAACAACAAACAACTTGTGACTAATTTTAAAACTTTACCTCTCTACAAAGTTACGGATGATACGGTCATGCGTACTCAGAACCCTTCAACTTCCAATAACTGCATCCCTGTTAATACAATCTCTATAGAACCCCGAACAGAACAAATATGTAAATTAAAATGTAACCTCACTAATACGGAGGCTTTCCTATCATCCGCCGAAATAGAAAAAGTTTATCTTCCCCGTGCCCTTGTTAAAATTAATGAAAAAGGCGAATTTCTTACTTCAGTTTTAAATGCAAATGCTATCCCCAAAACTGTTAATTTCGACAATTTGGAACTCGAACCGATAACCAATTTTTCCGTAAACATTCTTTCCGAAAATTACTCACAAAACTTAACCCAACCTGATAGACGAACTACAATTATGGAACAACTTCGTTTAGAACATCTGAACGATGAGGAAGCCGAACTTATTTCTCAACTTTGCCTCGAATATTCCGACATATTCTATTTAGAAGGTGACCAACTGACCTTCACAAACGAAATTAAACATTCAATAGACACTAATAACGCGAAACCCTCTTTCACAAAGTCATATCGGTACCCACAAATACACAAACAAGAGGTAAAAAGTCAGATATCGAAGATGCTTGACCAAGGCATTATACGTCCGTCTAATTCGCCATGGTCATCCCCAGTTTGGGTAGTTCCCAAAAAACTAGACGCATCTGGTACCCAAAAATGGCGTGTCGTCGTCGATTATCGTAAACTAAATGAACTTACTGTTGACGACAAATACCCCCTACCGAACATTTCGGATTTACTTGACCAACTTGGCAAATGTCAATACTTCACCACTCTCGACTTAGCTTCCGGGTTTCACCAAATCGAAATCGATACTAAAGACATCCAAAAAACAGCATGAACAGTTGATAATGGTCATTTTGAATTCGTTAGAATGCCCTTCGGTCTTAAAAACGCTCCATCCACCTTCCAAAGGGTAATGGATAATATTCTTTTAGGTGTTCAAAACGAGAGATGTTTAGTCTATATGGACGACATAATCGTTTATTCTCCGACTATACATGAGCACATAGCCCGACTTTCTGAAGTTTTCAAACGATTGCGAAAAGCTAATCTAAAGATCCAACCCGACAAATGCGAGTTTCTTCGCAAAGAGGTCGCGTATCTTGGCCACCTTATAACTCCCGAAGGCGTGAAGCCTAACCCCTCAAAGGTAGATTGTATCTTAAATTTTCCGCAACCAAAAACCCAAAAGATATCAAGTCCTTCTTAGGGTTAGCTGGTTATTACAGGCGATTCATCCCCAATTTCGCCAAGATTTCGAAACCTTTGACAAAATTACTTCAAAAAGACGTACCTTTCCAGTTCGATTCAGAATGCGTCAAATCTTTTGAAGAATTAAAAAGAGCCCTTACTTCTACCCCCATACTCATATACCCTAATTTTGAAGAGCCATTTATTCTTACAACCGACGCCAGTTCATTTGCTATTGGCGCAGTGCTCTCTCAAGGCCCCGTAGGTAAGATTTACCCATAGCCTATGCCTCCAGAACTCTCTGCAATGCTGAAACTAAGTATTCAACCATAGAACGAGAACTCCTTGCAATAGTGTGGGCGGTTAAACACTTTCGTCCGATAATTTTTGGCCGTAAGTTTTTACTTCTGACCGATCACCGCCCGTTAACTTGGCTGTTTTCTATAAAGGATCCTGGAAGTAGACTTGCAAGATGGCGCCTTAAGCTCGAGGAGTACGACTATCAAATAATTTACAAACCCGGCAAAGTAAATAAAAATGCCGACGCTCTCTCTCGCATTAAAGTTAACAACTTTAATGAATACATATCATTTCAAGCAAACAATCACCTAACACCATTTACAGTACTCCCAACAAACGAAACTGACGATGACTCACAAGAACCCCAGACAAGAAGTCCCATTAATCTCCAACAAATCTCTGAAGAATTTAGAACTTTTGTCGAGCGATATCAAACCGTCTCGCTCATAGATTACGACAAAATTCAATTTTCTAATTGCCAACTCTTAGACCGAGAAAACAAAAACATCTTAGTATTTCCCCAAGGCTCTCTCATGAAAGATTTTCACCATGACATCATCGAAGACATTTTTGAGGAAAATGCTGATTTCCGTACCCCTAGAGTAAATGTCTTTGCTAGCAAAAGTGTCAGAAAAAGACGTTATTACATCGTCCCTCTCCCTTCTGACCCAGAAGTAGTCAACGAAATTCTTTTCGCATCTTTGTATAATAGTAGAGATGTGTTCACTGAAAACCAAGTATTCTGTGTTGAGAATAACATTGAACTGCCCATTTTGGAAATGCTTTCGTTTATCTTTTCCGAAATGGATATCAAATGGAAAGTTTGCCAAAATATCGTCCAAACGGTTGAGAAAGACCAAATACCTATCATTCTCGACCAATTCCATAACGGCAAAAATAATATACACCGAGGTATCAATGAAACTATTCGCAGAATAAAAGAAAAATACAATTGGCAAGGACTGACTAAGGACGTTGACAATTTTATCAAAAACTGTCAAACTTGCCAGAGAGCAAAAGTTTACCGGAAAAATCTCGACAGCCCACTTGTCATTACTGAAACCCCACGGACACCCTTTGAACGTGTCAACATCGATATCCTAGAAGTCCCAACAAAAAACTACGCATTGACTATCAGGGACGAACTAACAAAATTCTCTCAGGCCTACCCCATAACTGACAAATCCGCAAAAACCGTTGTTAGTACGTTACTACTATATTCCAACACTTCGGTACCCCATTACGGATACACTGTGATTATGGCAGGGAATTCGACAACGCTCTGATGAGAGATTTGTGTAAGCTATTTGATATCAAACTGTCCTATTCTAGTGTGGGACATCCCCAGTCGAATGGTTCATTAGAACGATTCCACTCGACCTTACTAGACATGATTAGAATCCACAAATTAGAAAATCCCGACGAACACCCCTTCAACATCCTTCCTTATGCAATCATCGCATACAACAACTCCGCAAACAAAACTCACGGATTCACTCCTTACGAACTTGTTTACGGACATACTTCGAGTAGGACTCCCGAAACTCTGTACAACCAACAATCATTGATAACTAAATACATCCGAGATCTCAACAACCGTATCACACACTATTATAAAATCGCTCGTGAAAGAACAGAAGTTCAAAAGCACAAAGCGAAAGCCCGATTCGATAAACATGTTTCCGAAAATCTCCCGAATTATCAAATAGGCGATAAAGTCTATATCAAAGAATCCCAAATCAAGGACAAACTCCAAAATAATTCAATGGTCCTTTCGAAATCCTGGAGATTCACAAAAATTCCGCGACATTACTAAATCCTAAAACCAAACAAAAAAATAAAGTAAATTTCGACAGGATGAAACCGTTCTCAGAAAGTTAATTTCTGTTTCAGGTTGTGCCTGCTGTTCGGATCAGCAGTAGCCCAATATCAAGTCGAACCTATAAATAACCATTAGGGATATACTA
Organism: Octodonta nipae; assembly: GCA_034190945.1. Classification (NCBI taxonomy): domain Eukaryota; kingdom Metazoa; phylum Arthropoda; class Insecta; order Coleoptera; family Chrysomelidae; genus Octodonta; species Octodonta nipae. The sequence goes on from CM067220.1 coordinate 95,053,806, forward strand.
CCACAACGAAGCCCAAATAACCGTTTCTGACAATAAATGGACACTCTTGGTCCACAAAAATATTTCGGCCCTCGAACACGTTTTCACGACAAATAATAGACTTTTACAAACACTTATCGAAACTGTTACTATAAATCTTTCGCAATGAATTACTTCCGCTCAGATGTACAAACTCATATAAATCTTCTAAACCAAATATCCACCACAATTAAGGACAAATTTATCGAAATAAATATGGACACCAAAAGACCAAAACGCGGCATACTTGATGGCGCAGGTACTCTTTTCAAAGCAATTACCGGAAACTTAGACGCGGATGACGGTAAATATTTTACTGATAGTATCACTAGGCTCAATCAAGGTCAATTACAAATAGAAAATTTACTCAAAAACCAAATCAGTGTAACTACCTCTGTCATTAAAAACTTCAACGAGACCGTCCAAAAACTGCAAATTGACGAAAAACTCTTTAACATCAATATGAAAAAACTAGAAACCACAATCGGAAAAATTAACGATAAAGTCGGCTACATCGAAACGAAACTTATGTTGCTCGAATTATGCGAGAAACTAATGGAGAATTACCTTTACTTGGAAGATAGCCTAAATGATGTGCTAAATTCAATTACTTTCGCGCGTCTTAAAATCATACATACATCTATCTTAACGCCCGAACATCTCATTACGGCATTGCAAGAAATATCACAAAACCTAATAAAAAACAATCTTCCACTACCAATAAAATACTCAAGCATTGGACAATACTTGGAAATTATCGAGTTAGAAGCTTTCCAAACAAACTCTGATCTTATTTTTGTCTTAAGAATTCCATTAGTAGAACAACAACCATACACCCTTTTCCGGTTATACCCTATCCCAATTTACGATGACAGAACTGGATTACATCACCTTTTGTCTTTTACTCAAAAGTACCTCGCGAAAAACGCAGACTCTTTAATGTTTATTTCAATCAAGGACTTGAGCGCGTGTAAACCGCTTGCTATCGGAAGAAAATTGTGTCCCGACCTATACGCCTATCCTATAGACTCTAACGCACCGTGCGAGGTGCAACTTCTGAAAAGTATTCAAAATGTGCCGGACAATTGCAGGAGTGCAGTAATTTTAGTCAGGGTTACAGTGTCCAAAAACTTGAACAAAATATGTGGCTTGTCGTGACCTCCGAACCTTTACGTGTTATGGTGAGTTGCAATCAAAAGAACTCAACTACTTTAACTCTAGTGCGCAACTCCATTCTAAAACTTCAATCGGAGTGTAGTGCCTTTGTAGGTGTTACTAAGGTCCAGGCTGAGTCTAGAAAAGAAACAGCCCTTTCCGAAGTCTATCACACAGTTACAGTACCTTACAACTGTTGCGATACAGTTCCAGAAAAAGTACAAATTCCCGAGCTGAAACCCTTCGATATAAGCAGCATCAACGTGGAGGAACTGGACGTTGCGAACCATAAGTTAGAACAGTACTCCAGAGACCTAGATGGTCTTATAAATCAGCCTTCCTAACCAAGAACATCTCTTGGTTTACGTATACGACAATAGCTGTTGTCATGATCATTTCAGCGATCATGATTTTCAACATCATCAAAAAGAAAATTGAAAAGCGCCCAAAAGCCCAAGAAAATACCGACCAACGACGACGCCTTCATCATCTCTAAGAATGCTGCCTAAACTAAGGCCAGTATTAAAACCAAACCCGATCACAGAGACAACTGTATAAACATTTCATTTATAACAATGTATTTTTTGTATGTTTACCCATATTTTATGTATTACCCTTTATTTTATTTACTAACCATTTATCGTTGTTATATTATATAAGTTTGATTTTTGACTTATTATTGACACTAACATATTTTATACTAACAATTTTGATTTCATTTTCGAATTACCTTTGTAATGTTAATACTACCATTTGATATTCCTAGCGATATTTTGTTATTTACAGATGTTTCATTTTTATTAAAAAGTTGATGTAAAGCATCAACTTTTCATGTATAAGGGGAGTTGTTATATGAGAAGTGCACTAACTTACAATTTACACGTTAAAGTTACCATAGGTGCTTGAACCGTAATTGACTTCACACAAGTATCATATTACAACTTCCTAGAATTCTTAGAAATCACGTAGACGCTTTGTTCACATGAAAACTGATGACATAGCGTCAGCATTTTTACTTTATAAATGTAACCGAAAACAATTCTCAGTGTTCATTATCTTCATATAACTTCATACCTATAATATTGTCTTTGTAACTTAAACATATGATTTTTTGTAATAAATATATTTTTTTAAATAAGAACTCCTAATTTGTAACTAAAATATCTAGTCAAGGTTATAGATATATATATATATATATATATATATATATATATAACCATGACCTTGAGTTCACGTCAAGGTCAAAGGCTATTTTGTAACAGAACTTAAATTTCTTAAATAATTAAAGGGATACAATGGCGCCGTTGAATAACAACAATACTTCAAATGTTCAGAATAAGATAATTAACGCCAACTCAATTAGAGGCCAACGCTGGAATATGAAGTATTATTATAATCCTACAGAACATTAAAAGGTAGAAAAACTTTTATGTTTTTGGGCTCACTGATTAGAAACTTAGGTCAGTTCGGTACCATCGGGCAAACTCAATGTCATTTCAAGGTCAAACAAAAAAATTATCGGTGGATTTATTTCTTCATGGCGAATTCGATGTTTCCATTTCAAAAAAGTCTTGGACCTTGACTAGACCTTCATGATCATAGTCAAAGTCATAGTCATAGGGTTTGGTCGCAAAATTTCACGCATTTTCCAAATACGTTTAAAATGATCTTGATAGCCAGGGAAAAAACAAAACTATTGTCTAAAACATTTTTTCCGAAATAGCTTTGCCGGCAAATAATCAAGCCGTCCCGGGACACAACTTGTTTGCGGGCATCAAGCCTGTAGAGTATGCCTATGCCTACCAACCCTAGTAATAGTCAAATAAAATAGTAATTCAATTGGCTAACCTAAATTTATTCTGCAGAGAGTACCATTTGTAGTCGACTTCTCATCAATTGAAACACACTCTCACAACAATTCCATGCAGTCGAAGGCAATATATCTTTATTGTTAAAATAAAGAAAATGCCTCTGACTGCATGAGATCATGCAGCAGGGGCTCTTCATTATTTTAATTGAGGAGAATGGTACTCTCTGCTGAATAAGTTTAGTGACAATTAGCCTTAGGGTATGGAATTTAGAAAAGAAATACCTCATCTTATTCAAATGTTTTTAACGAATCTTAGAATTTGAATAATGCAGGAATTTATTAACTTTTTTTGAATGCTCCAGGAACAATTTTGTCATAAAACAACATAATTTTTCCAATTATAAAAAAACGGTATGTCGTACGTCTTAGATAAAATAGGAGACACTTCGAAACCCTCTTTAATACAATACTGTTTAAACAATCTAAATCGGTTAAGCGGTTTTCGAATAAAAGCTGAACATACATAAAACATATTTGTATTCACGAATGGAATACTTCCCCCTTTTCGGAAAACGGTTATTAATAGTATATACTAAAAATATATGTACAATCGATCACAGTGTATTAGGGAAGTTAACAGTCCATCAAAATAATGGCATAAATGTTCTTTAGCATTTAGCGATATAAATGAAGCAAACAATCAAATAATCGTTTTAATTAGCTGAGCTTTGATGCCTTTGAATATGATTATAACAATATTACCCAAACACTAAACAACTTAAGCGATATATGTGAAAAAAATAATAAAGCACTAACACAAAACAAATTTGTTTTGAAGAATGATTCTTAAAAAAAAAGATATCTTTAGGAGAGTATGACATTATGTTAGATTTAATTAACACTATTATTTTTCTAAGAACAATTTTCAAGTAGAAATTTTGTTTTTTAAAGTTGAAGTGATAATTTATTAAATTATAATGATTTACAGAAACTTGATAAATTCGACAGTTTTAGTAAACAAAAGGTTTGATCATTCTTATAAATGGAACATGATAGAAATACCAGGAATTGTTTATAAAAAATAAAGTTTACGGATGAAAGACCCGTCCAAAATATAGATAAATAGTTTACTAAGCTAAATAAATTCAATTGCAAAAATAATCAATATTTTGGCATATATTCTCTTAAATTTGAAGACGCGAGATGTAAGACCGACATCTAGGATTTTCAAGAGAATCAGTACACAGAGGTTCCGAATCTGGAGCCGTTCCGTGTAATTGCTGTTCTCCCTTAACTCCTAGGACAGAATGTCACGATAAAATTTTTCAGGTTACTTCACCTGTCAGAGATATTGAATACTATATATATGACACCTCGAAGAGAGTATATATTCTCTTGTTATTAGTTTATGAGGATTTCAATTATATATCAAACATTGTAGAAACGTGTCACTTATATTTTTAGACACAAAACAGGTATAGGTTATTGTTTAATTATTTATCATTATGAGCACCGAATATACTCCACGTACGAAGGGATTTTCACCAGTTGACTCCACTTGATGAAGAACGAATTAACAGTCTCAGGAAAGCTTTCAAATAAGGAAATTAAATGTAAAGTGTGGTAGATTAATAGATTAACCAATATGTTAATCTATTATATAATAATTAATATGTAATCAATGTACCGTCATAATATGGTTTTTGGTCTACATGGTCACTGCAATCTTTGGAGTTGTCTTTAACGAATAGAGTTTTGGTTTGTCAAAAACACAGGAAGCAATCATAATCTGACATGAATGTATATCGGCATGTACACGAAATTCTAAATCCATTAGTTATCTTTTTTGTGAGTACCGTAGTAAGAGCCGAATCTTTCTCACATGTCAATACCGGATAAAATCATGTTCCCAGATATATGCCCAGACTAGAGGTGAGAGCAATGTCAATACAGGTTACCCAGAGGTAACCAACCCAATAAAGAACATGATACTTGAATTTTTGTCCGAGATAAAGAAGATGCGTAGGCAGACAATACAGGCTAACAGTGAAGGCTAATCCAACGACAACAGTGATAATGTTTCCGCTTTTGGTACATAAGCCATTAAAGAGATACTGCAGAGTTGGGCTACCACGATGCTACGGAAATGACCTCTAAAAGTAAACGTTCCGCAGAGAAACCGGCAGTGTAGTCATCTAAGATGCCAACAGTGGTAAAATAGAATCTGTAAAATTATCAATTTTCTAATTAAAGGTTGAAGGCCATCTTGGAACTAACCAGCTACCGGCGAAATGGTACTAGTATAGGGTAAGGCAGAAGTAGAACTAAGCTTATATGAATCTCACATCCCACACAAGGCCTTAGTGGCAGAGGATGTCATTAGAAAGCATAGGTTCACGTTTGACTTACTTCAGAGCCGCAACAGTCTAGTAGAAGATGGAAATAGTTAGGGAAAGGAATACACGAGATAGAAAGGTAAATAGACTCAGATGAAATATGGCACCGGATAAGGAAGGAGATAGAAACTGTGACAACGGCCCAGGCTATTTTAGAAATATTAGACGTCGAAGAGGTGAGTGACAAGATTTTCAAGCCTAGAAAATTTGAGGATGATCATATTGAGCCATTCATAGACGCATTCGAATCAGACAGATTTGTCTCAGTGTCGAATCCTAACGATCAAATCTAGAGGGGAGGGGGCAGTATTACAGACCGCTGACACTCATGAACGAACATCGAGAAGTGCTTAGACTCATCAGTAGTTTGCTGTTGACAGCAATCCAGAAAAGTCCAATAAGAATTCAAGAGGTGATTCGTGGTTTTCTGGCATATGGAAAAACAAATTCGATTTTGGTAGAAAACTCGATAAGAAAGTGATACATATAATGTAGTTTTAGAGTGTGTATTTCGACAATATTGTCAATAAATATAGTAATTGCCCAATTTAAACAATTTTATAGAGAATATACGAAAATCATCTACACCCTTATCTCCAAAACTATTAAACCCATTTTATTTAAATAGAGACTCACTGATAGATTACAAAAGATCCTGAGGTTAATTTTAAGCAAAAAAAAATATACAATGCAATTTATCAAATGAGAGGACTCGTTATAAGAAACAGAAATACACTTTTATAATTTAAAATGTATGTTTTAAAAGATATTAAAGAAAATAGACATTGACAATTAACCTCATCTCAAAAAAATGAGCACTAAATCTTACCGAAATGTCTAGTACCAACAACAAAAGTGCTATGGCTGCTCATAAATCGATCGGTAGTGAGACACCAACGAAACAATTGGCAACAAAGGCACCACGTAAAAGTGCACCCGCTACAGGCTCTTCGTGAAATTATACGTTAGAAAGAACCGAATTTCTAATAAAAAATTGCCTTTCCGATGTTTTGTTAGGAAAATTGTATAGGATTTAACTACCGATGTCAGGTTTCAAAGCTCAGCACATTGCCCTTGCAAGAAGTTAGCGATGCTTCTCTGAGCTGTGTTCAAAGATACCAGTTTGTACGCAATCCACGCGAAACTAGTAATAATCATGCCCCAGGACAAGATATATTCGTGTAAAAATATTTAATTCGCATAATTTTAAAAACTTTTTTCATACTTAAAAAATACATATTTTAAATGATATTAAATATAATTAATCGAGCATCCCCCTTCTCCCCATCTCCACAGTCGAAACGTTTGAAAAAAATAACTCATAATTTACAGGAAAATCTATAAGAAACTTCTAACATAATTTTTTAGAGAAAGGGCATATTCGAAAATCACTCCTTATCTACGAAATTACTGTATGATGCAATATAGGGCCTCATTCATAGTTTACAGGAATTCCTAAAAGTATATCCTAAAATTGTTTTGGCAGGCAAATTAGTAAATTAAAGGAAAAATTATTAGAATTTATCGCACTGTAAGAAACTTCGAACTATGCCCTTGAACATTTTTGTTAAGTTGGAATGTTCACCCACTAAATTTGCCATTTACAGGAATAATTATTATCTGAAATCTAAGTAGTTCATTTACAATGAAGAGTTAAATAGAATTTCTTAAATAGTCTGATAGTACGATGAAGAAGAATAAATGCTTAAAATTTAAAGTGGTTTAATGCTTTTTGAAATTATATGTATTTTGTGTAATATAATTTCAAATATTTTAAAGGACGTTTAATAAAAATTTTGAGGTTCTTATAATTAGCAATAATTACAATTCAATGTGACCCTCGATTGTTTCTATGAGAAATTTTGTTTATTTATTCTCGTTGGCAAGTAATCGTTATAGCTATACCTTCTCTAGATAGTATATTCCAATAAGCTTTCAATTAAATATTGTAAAATTTTCAGATAAAGGTCTTGAACAACAACATGAACTAAACTAAGTACTTCATAAAGTACATACGGTGTGATCACTCACCTGTTTCGAAGATAGAATTAAGTCATTTGTACACGGCTGAACTGCTAGAGTTCCAGCATTAGTGTCAGGCCAACAATAAAGTCCATCGAAAAAAGCTCCACACATTTTCCCATTTTCCATTAAATTCGTATTTGTTTCATTATATTGTTCATAACATTTTATTTCCATAATGTCTAGAATTATTTCCTGCAAACTGGGCATTTTGATATTCCTACTTTTCGCTTGTCATCTTCTAAGCGGTGAAAATGGTTATGGATAAATCAAAGGGATACAACGTGATATTGGATATTGGGTGTATTATAATATAATAATGTTGTTTTCAGATACATCTTGACAGGCAGAGATGAATTGAACAAACATGGGATATAATACTTATCATATTAAGTAATTATGTCAAGATTACAATAATATTTACAAACATGATTTAAAAATCGTTTACTTAATATAAACATTTCAAATTAAATTGGTTGCTATTTTGAGAAAGTGTGCATTACTCATCAAAATTTACAAAAATTGTTATCAATCACAGTTTTTCACGAAATTATGCAGTTTTTTATGCATACTATTAAAAGGAAATTAGGAAAAAATTAATGTTCTAGTATAATTCTTGTGTTAACATTTCTACTTGAAAATAATATTCTGTAATATTCCAATAACATATATTTAGATTTGTCATACCAGTAGTAGTCCATGTTGCTTACACTGGAGTTGGCGAACATCAGGACTGGTAAATAATTACTGGAGAGGTTGCAAGTAATTATTTACCAGTCCTGATATATTTAGATGGTAAGCTCGAATTTTTACTATACATTATCCATTCTTGCAAAGAAACAGAGCACCTTAAACACAACTTATCTAGGTAATCAAAGGATAAAGAGCATTGGATTCAACACTTTAGAAAACGTACGGCAGAATCACTCACAAATTCACAATAAATTTCACTAGACAATATTTACTTATTAAAAGGTCGATGAACTCTCAAACTTCGAAATCAGCTGTTCCACTGCGTCGCTATCCACAGAAAGCCTTCCCTTGCTTTTTTATACCTGAACTAGCTGTTACTCGTGGTTTCACCCACGTATGGAATGTACAATTATTTGCCAAATGAAACATATGGGCTATCCTACATAACATCTTTTCTAACTTTGTTTGAACCACCCTACATAACTATAAATCCACCAATCGCGAATATATTTCACCCAAACTGCAAGTGCTTATGCCCTATATAACATGTTGTTAATTAAACATTTTTTTGAACCACCTTGTAGAACTGTAACTCTACTTGACCCTATAGTACAACCATCCTGCATATGATGTTGCTTTTTTAATGACGTAACAATAACTCTACTCCACCCTATGTCTCAACTGCTTATGGTCTACGCTATATAACAATTATTTCTGATAATTTTTGAGCAACATTGTAAAACATAATTTCGTTCCACCCTATCTTAGAACCACCCTTTATATGCAACTTTTTCTAACATTGGTTCGCCCCATATTTCAGGTATAGCAATTGCTAATGGTCTACCCTATATAACAAAATTATTTGATGCACCCTGTAAAACTATAATTCTACTCCTCCCTTGATTTCAATCACCTTTTATATACAACTACTTATTAGTCATCCAATATAAAAAATTTTGTACAGCCCTGTATAACTATAAATCTACCAGTCCCCAACATTTCCATTCAAACTGCAACTACTACTCTATATCTATATTTAAACCACCCTGAATATGCTGCTGCTAATTAGTCAGTCATTATAACTTATTTGTCTATCAGTTTTTGACCCATCCAGTATAACCATACTTTTACCCCACAAAATATTTCAACCACCTTGTATGTGCATCTGCTTATAGGCCACCCAATATATAATAATATAACTATAATTTTACTGTGCTCCATGCTTCAGATATTGCATATATATATATATATATATATATATATATATATATATATATATACAACGACTCATTTTCTGTCTTATATAACAAAATTTCATTTTTTTGTTCCACTCTGTTTAACTATAATTCTACTCCATACTCTATTTCAACCACCTTGTATATGCTACTTATGGGCCACCCTGTGTAACTATAAATCCATCAATCCCCAATATATTTAACCCAAACTTATTTGTCATATATAACAGTTTTATTTAACATTTTTTTAATCACCTGGTTTAACTCTACTTCAGCTTATATTGCAACCATCCTGTATTTACTGCTGCTTATTGGTGACTCAATATAACTTATTTGTCTATCATTTTTAAACCAGCCTGTTTATTTATACACAATATTTTAACCATTGTGTCTATGTATCTGCTTATGGGCCACCCAATATAAATAATATTTTTTCAAACACTTAACTATAACTTTGTACCACTCAATATTTCAACTATCCTATATGTGCAACTCCTTATGTACAGTATAATGTCACCGTATATTTAACTCACCCTTTATGTGCAACTTTTTCTAACATTGTTTCAATAACACTGTATACCTATAATTTTACTTCGCTCCATATTTCAGGTGTCCATATATGCAACTGCTCATGTTCTTCAATATATATCAACATTTTTCTCCCATTTTTTATTCACTCTGTATATATACAATTCAACTCCACCCTATAATTCGACCGCCTTTTATATGCAACTACTTATTGGCCACCCAATATAACACTTTTGTACCACCCTGAACACTTATACCCCAATATTTCAACCATCCTGAATTAAATAACTAATTCTAAGCTTCTCATGGATCACCCAATAAAACATTTTTTAAGACTTTTTAAACTCATGTAATAAGTTTCAACTATCCTATATATGGAACACCCTGTAAAATTCGCTTTATACGTCAATTTGCAAATATTAAATAAAAGCTAAGCTAATTCTAGTATCTGATAATTTGTGAGTGGTGAAACCAATAGAGTAATTGTGTGTTAAAGTTTTTTTTTGCTATATCTCCGGTTTCCGTCAATGTAGCGAGATAGAATATATGCCAGATTTTAAGTCTAATTATAGGCTTTTCAACAATAAAAGATTCAGTAAAATCAGTTCAGTAGTTCTTATGTGATGCCGGAACAAACGTACCAACAAACAAACACACAACTACAATTTTACAATAGTATATACATGCACTAGCCGTTACCCACGGTGTCACCCGCTTACGGAATGTACAAGTCTTTACAAAAACAAATAACTTATGAAACATATTGGTTATCCTATATAACAATTTTTAGCCACCTTGTACAGTACAATTTCTCTCCACACTATATTTTAATCACCCTTTATATGCAACTTTTTCAAACATTGTGTTAATAACTATAATCTTGGTTCGGCCCATGTTTCAGCTATTTCATACAGTAGGATGCAACTGTTCATGCTCTATACAGGGTGTTCCTAAATTGGAGGTACAAACGAAAAGGGGAGATTCCTTGGATAGTTTTAGGAAGAAAAAGTCCCATAAACATGGGTCCGCAAACGTTTCGTTTTCAAGATACAGAGTGTTAAAGTTTGAATTTTTTTCAAGTTTTTTTCTCATAGTATCTGCATTTCACAAGATATTCAAATGAAATTTGGCATAGATATTACAATTAAGAGTTTACACCTTGTGACATGCCAATTTCGATTGCAAATCTACAGGGTGATATTTTTTCGGGAACACTGTCCACTGTTGTCCTTCAGAACTTTTTTTTGGTGAGCCACTGGTACTTTCAAAAATTGTAAAGAAAAGCTTTGTTGTTATAGCAAACTTTATGTTCTCTTGTAGTTTTGTCGTATCTACTACCGATTTCGAGAAAAAAATTTTGAATTATTAAACTAGCAATGATTCTTAAAGATTCGATAAACTGGTATAATCATCAAAAAAATGTATTACTGCAAGAAACGTACAACTCAAAAATTAATCATAATAAAAAAACTAAATAACAATAAAGGAACTAAACTACAGCAATTGTTGAAAATGTCCTCCCCCAACCCTTATACAAGCTTCTGTTCTTCTTCTCATAGACGATCGAACTCTTTCAAACACTCCTGGAGTGTTCCTAATTGTATCAAACGCGCCTATTATACGATTTCTCAGTTCGTCTACGGTATTCACTGGCGTTATGTACACTAGAGATTTCAGATGGCCCCATAGAAAGAAATCTAAACTATTTAAATCTGGAGATCTGGCGGGCCATGGCTGATGTCCACCTCGTCCAATCCACCTGTTTACATAATTTTCGTTCAAATACTCCCTAGCCAAAAGTGAAAAATGAGCAGGAGCACCGTCGTGCATGAACCACATTTCACATCGCATCATAAGAGGTATATCATCCAATAACAAGGGAAAATCGTTCTCTAAAAAATGTCTGCATGATTGACCAGTAAGTCGCCCTGGCAAGAAGAAAGGACCAATCAAATAATCGCCAATATTACCACCCCACACATTTAATGAAAATTCCTCTTGAAAATAAGCTTCTGCAATTTCATGTGGATTCTCCTCAGTCCATATGTGTTCATTATGAAAATTTATGATTGAAGTCCTTGAGAAACATGCTTCATCAGTGAATAGGATTTGGCAATCAAAATGAGGATTGATCAATAGTCTGTTGAGGTACCACTGACAAAAAATAATTCTTGGATGACAATCTCGAGGCAAGAGCGCCTGCACCCTCTGAATGTGATAAGGATAGAGCAAAGAATCCCGCAAGATCCGCCAAACAACTTGATGACTTGTATTTAAGGTAGCAGTAATTTTTCTTGTACTGTTTCCTGGATGTTCTTCTATTTCGTTCAGCACTGCCTCTTCGAGTCGTGGTGTTCTCACACTTCGTGGTCTACCTGCATTAATATTTTTCGCAGAAAAAGATCCAGTTTCTGAAAGACGCCTGTGAATATTAGAGAACATCCGATGACCAGGCATCACTCTATTGGGATAGCGTTCCATGTAAAGACGCTTAGCTTCTCTTGAATTACCATTTGCAAGACCATACATGAAATGCATGTCAGCCATTTCGGAATTCGTAAAATTCGGCATGTTTTGATATTAAAATGCAACCATCTTTAATTTTCAAAACACAGGAGTTTAATTTGATGTGTCAAAACTAACAATAAATTTATTCATTCACCACAGCCTACTAGGTAGGTAACTAGATTTCTATGACAATTCGGAATTTTCTGAGGATTTCAAGAGAATCATTATTTTTTTTTTTCTCGAAACCGGTAGTAGACAAAACTACAAGAGAACATAAAGTTTGGTATAACAACAAAGCTTTTCTTTACAATTTTGGAAAGTACTAGTGGCTCACCAACAAAAAGTTCTGAAGGACAACAGTGGACAGTGTTCCCGAAAAAATATCACCCTGTCGATTTGCAATCGAAATTGGCATGTCACAAGGTGTAAACTCTTAATTGTAATATCTATGCCAAATTTCATTTGAATATCTTGTGAAGTGCAGATACTATGAGAAAAAAACTTGAAAAAAATTCAAACTTTAACACTCTGTATCTTGAAAACGAAACGTTTGCGGACCCATGTTTATGGGACTTTTTCTTCCTAGAAGTATTCAAGGAATCTCCCCTTTTCGTTTGTACCTCCAATTTAGGAACACCCTGTATAACAATTTTTTTTTTAACTTTTCGATTCAGCCTAATGGAAATGCCTGTGGAACCCTTGGTGTGTCACACTTGTAAAAACACAGTTTGACACCCAACATCAAACCTTTATTTAAACACTCACTCAAACTGCAACTGCTTTTTGGCCACCCTATATAACAATTTTAATCAAATATTTTTGAACCGCCTTGTATAACTATAACTCTACTTCCATCTACATTAAAACCATCCTGTATATACTGCTGCCAATCAATAAAACATTATAACTTATTTTTGAACCATCCTGTATAACCATAATTTGACTCTACAAAATACTTCAACCACCCTATACGTTCATCTGCTTAGGGGCCACCAAATATAAAATTTTTAAAACACTTAACTATAACTCTGCTCCACTCACTATCTTATCTACGCAAATGCTTATGGACTACTATATAACCATTTTTTAACCACCCTCGAAAGTATAATTTATCTAAACATTATATTTCAACCACCCGTATATGTTACTTTTTCTAACATTGTTTTAATCACACTGTATAACTATAATTTTACTTCGATCCACGTTTCAGATATTGCATATATGCAACAGCTCATGTTCTATCCTACAAAAAATTTTGATCCAATCTGTTTAACTATAATTCTACTCCACCCTCTATTTCAACCACCTTTTATATGCAATTACTTATCGGCCACCCAGTATAACATTTTTTTTTCCTCCCTGTATAACTATAAATCCATCAATGCCCAATATCTTTCACCAAAACTACAACTGCTTATGGGGCACCCTATATAACAATTTTGCTAAAAAAAATTGAATCACCTTGTATGTATTACAGCTACCCTGAATACGCTGCTTACATTTTTTAAATACTTAACTATAAGTGCAACTTAATTTATTTGCCACCCAATATAAGATTTTTGTACCACCCTGTATCCTTAAAATTCTATTCAACCCTATATTTCAACCATCGGGTAAATGGAACAGCTTGTAGATTATAACATTACTTTATAATATTTTTTAAACCCACCAGTATAGCTGTAATTATACTCCGCTACATGTTTCAACCATCCTATATATGCAACTACTTGTGGATATAAAATATTTTTTTAACCACAATATAATTTCACTCGATCTAAAATATATTTCAACAACCCGGTATAAACAACTTTTTCTAAAATTTTTTTCAACCCATTTCATAACTATAATAACTTAAGAACATAACTGAAAGATCCTAACTGCTTACATAACACATTTTTTTCTAAAAAAAATTAGCCACTCTGTATAAATATCCTACCCTTATTTCAACCACATTGTATATATGCAGCTGCTTATGGTACACCTAATGTAACTCTTTTTAGATTTTTTAAATCCACGTCATTCTACTCCACACTGAGCATCCTATATATAGAACACCCCGTAAAATTACGGTTGATATATCAGTTGAATTTTTTTTAAATCGAAACATGTTACATTGGTATATTCCGAATTTTGAATAAACGCTAAGCAAGCATATGATATTTGATGCTTGCCGTGGAACCAATAGAGTAATTGTGTTTTCCAACATGGTAGAAGTTTTTTCACTATATCTACCGTTTCTGTCAATTTAGGGAGAAAATATCTACCAGATTTTAGTTCAAACTATAGGCTTTGCAACAAAAGAAGATTCAGCAAAATCAGTTCAGTAGTTCTTACGTGATGTCCGAAAAAAAAAACAAACACTTATAAGATAAAACGCCTTTAGGTTTACAACCAGCATCCGTTTTCAGCCAAGTCACCAACATGTGCGATATCGTTATTCAATAAAGGAAATACGTGAGAAATCCAGGCATGTTAACGGCTACTCAACAGCTTATAAATTGGACATCTGTGACAAAGTAGGCTTTATTTGTGATATCTGTATTGTATCATTACTCATTATTAACCGACTTCCAAAAAGGAGGAGGTTATCAGTTCGGCACGATTCTTTTTTGTATGTACGTTATCTGATTTCTTCTCCGGAGGAGTTTATCCAAAAAATCCCGAAAAAGACAATACTTCAAAAACACCATCGAAGTATCTTAACTGGTGTCCGACCAAAGGACCAACAGAAGCCGATTGTTCGGTCTTAGCCTTAACCTTCGGCCGAATCGGAAGCCGAAGGCCGAGGGTTCTATATTAGTATAACATTATTATGTATTTCTTTGTTGAAATGAAATAAGTTAACAGTACTTAACATGACAGCCAACTATAACTGTGCAAGCCATGCAATTTTAATATATCCTAGGGAAATTGTTATATTCTGTTGCAAAAATCTCCACAAAGTGTTTGACAGGTTATATTTGAGTAATAACGTTCAGCCACTACAGCCAGTATCGAGTAATCGCTGAACACTCATAAAAATACGCATACTGAAATACAAAGTGGCTTCCGAGCTGGACAATCCTGTACAGCCAAACCATTTACTTTGCAACATATACAGTGATGGGCAAATGTGTGGAACCAAGTAAATATCTCTGGAATTATTAGAGATATCAAAATGAAATTTGGAAGGGGGATACTGCAGTAGATTGCCTATTTGTTTCCAAATTTTTTTACAATTTTGAACTTCCTGTTTTACCGGAAGTAATGTCGATTTTAAAATTTGCAATGAAACACCCTGTATAGTATTTTTCTGATGAAACATTTTATTGCGAATACAAAAATATCGGGTTTGATATTGTTTACTATAATACCTACCGAGATATTAACAGAAGAGTAACTAAGAAAAGGAAAAATTCGATGGTAGCTAAACTCGGTTCAGATTTCATTTACGTCCGATATAAACAAACTGCTCGGTAAGGATTTTTATTTCTATTGGCCAATCGGTGGCATTATACCGTCACAGCCAACAGCACTGCTTGTTCCATAGTCGAATACACGTGCGTTTGTTTAAATCAGGCGCAAATTAAATCTGAATCAAGTTTAGTAGTCCATGAAATTCATTGCAGAAGTGACAGTAGTTGTCAAAATAAGTTATTAGTTTTTTTTTATTTGAACGTAAAAAGATTGTATTGTTTTAATTTGATCGTAAAATGGTCGAATTAAGTGAAAGAGAAAGAATAGAAATATTAATGATGATTGGGTATGGGGAGAGGAAAAGGACGCATCAAGAAGTTTGTGACCTTTTTAACATTGCTCATCCGAATACACAAATATCTCGTTCAATAGTGACGAACACTTTGCGAAGGTACGACACAAGTGGAACAGTTAGCAATTTACCAAAAATTGGACGGTTAAAAAGTGCAAGTTATGAAGGTGTAGGTCAAAATGTTGCTATATCTTTGGAAGAAAATCCTCACTTATCCACTACCGACCTCGCCAATATGCATGGAATTAGCCGTCGTTCAGTAGGAAGGATATTAAGGCGAGAAAAATATCATCCATACAAAATTCGCCTCGTTAAAGAACTCTCCGAAGACGATTTCGACAGACGTTTGCAATTTTGTGAAACGATGATGGATATATAACGAGGCTACATTTTGTTTAAATGGTACGGTTAATCGACATAACTGCCGCTACTGGTCGCAAAGTAATCCTAATTGAGTACAAGAGGCTCATACACAACATCCCCAAAAATTGAACGTTTGGGCCGCATATATAACAACAGAATCGTGGGACCCTTCTTCCTACAAGAAACTTTAAACGGAGATAGGTATTTACAGCTCTTGGAGACACAAGTTATTCCGGCATTGGAGGTAAATGGACAATTACCAAATAATATCTGGTTTCTGCAGGATGGAGCACCACCCCATTACGCTCGCATTGTTCGAGATCATTTAGATAGGACATTTCATCACAGATGGATTGAAAGAAGGGGTACTTATGAATGGCCTGCACGAAGTCCCGACCTTAATCCACTAGATTATTTTCTGTAGGGTTACTTAAAGTCTAAGGTTCATGTTGATAGACCAAATAATTTGCAAGAATTAGCTGCAAGAATAACTCAAGACATCCAGAGAATTACACCAGAAGTAATTGCTAATGTTACTAGAGATTTTAAAAACCGACTTGCTTATTGTCAAGAAGTAAACGGTAAACATCTAATACATTAAGTTTAGTTAAGTTAAGTTTCAATGTTTTGAATATCACTTAGATTTAGTTAATAATTATGATTATGTATTTCCTTAATGGATATTAGATTTTTCCTTTCCTTAATTACTTTTCTGTTAATATCTCGGTAGGTATTGAAGTAAACAATATCAAACCTGATATTTTTGTATTCGCACTAAAATGTTTCATCAGAAACTAAAATACTATACAGGGTGTTTCATTGCAAATTTTAAAATCGACATTACTTCCGGTAAAACAGGAAGTTCAAATTGTAAAAAAATTTGGCAACAAATAAGCAATCTACTGCAGTATCCACCTTCCAAATTTAATTTTGATATTTCTAATAATTCCAGAGATATTTGCTTGGTTCCACACATTTGCCCATCACTGTATTAGAAAAACGTCCATAATTTAACCACCCAATTTCTCAATCTTGAAAAGGCATAAGACATTGAACGCCAGAAAATCCAAATAGCTTTATTAAAACGAGCATGCAGTTTATCACCTATCACCTACACTGAAGGAAGAAAATACCATCTATGGGAATAGAGATGGATGACAAATACTTAAAAACGTAGATACTGCGCGGAAATATAATTATTGCTTGTATGACGAACATGACAATTATATGTTAAGTAAATTAAAAGAATAATTTAAAAGTTGGGACTGAATATTAATTTGACGAAAACAGAATATATGAAATTAGAAAGGCGGCTGACTCGAAATCACAAATTAACGAAAGAACCTGGAGGTAAAATTATTGATAAAGAAAACACAAAAATATACCACAAGGTAAAAAAGCAACTCGAACTTTGAGTTTTTTATTGTTTAAAAGTATGAGATTAAACACGAAATTCAGAATATCTGAAACATCGTTGAACCGAATCCGGAGGAGGGAGTTCTTGGTTGGGGGGGGGGGTTATCCTGTACTAAATTTACCTGAATATAATTTTAAACCCATATTTCTTGGGCTTTTACATTAAAAATAGTCGGTCTGAGATTTAAACCAATAGAAGTTAACTTCTTCTAGGCTCTTGGAGTTAAGGTTACCTCATTTTAATTTTACATTTACTACATTTGAGGCCCTGGGGGAGGGAATCCCCCCGGATAGGCTCATGGTATGAGGCAGAAAGCTGAGAAAATAAACACTATTTAAATGGATTAGAATGATTCAGATTTGACCCCATTCAAAATGAAAACATAAGAACGAAAATAGCAGTACGGGCAGAATTGGAAGTAGATAACTGATACGGTACAGAGGCGGATCCAGATACATGTTTCAGGGGGGGGGGCGATCCTGTACTAAATTTACTTAAATATAATTTTAAATATAGATTTCTTGGACTATTGCATTAAACATAGTCGATCTGAGGTTTAAACCCATAGAATTTACACTTTTCTAGGTTCTTGGACTCAATATTACCTCGTTTTAATATTAAATTTGCTAACTTTGAGGCTCTCGGAGGGGCGATCGCCCCCATAGCCCCCCTTGGATCTGCCCATGATGCTGTATGGGCATGTGCTGGTAATGAAAGTCGAGAGATAGCTCGTATATATGCACCGAATAAAAAAGCGATGGAATTATAATTAGCAATTCAAAAATATTAAAGAAACAAATAGCGGTTGAACTGTGGAATGCGCCAGAAGTTGTTACGACCCCACTGCTTAGAGAGATTGCTTTAATTGCATTACCTTATTTCATTTCATCAAAGAAATATATTTCAAAACTAGCCACCCAAAATAACTTTTAAAATATCTTTAAAAGAAAAAGACAATAAACACGTTAATTTGTATTTATGGGGGGACAGATTTTACACGTTGCAGTTTCAACCCCTAAGCGGGGGTAAATACCACTTCTCCAAGTTAAAATCCAAAGGGGTATCATGTGATACCTCTTTTTAAAGGTTTCTTTTTTGTCAATCTTTTGACACATCATTTTATTAAATCAGATCATTTTTTACAGAGTAATACCATTTTAAACTTCCAAATTAAAATAATTATTATTTACATTGTATTTACATTATTAATATTGTATTAACGTTAGAATTACCTTGTACTTAAATTAGATGTTCAAAATGTCCGCCATTGTTGGTAAGACAAAGTCGCAGCTCGAATTCCTCACGCACTTTTTGAAGCGTCTATATCACGAGGTTGAGTTTTATATGTATACCACACTTTTTAGATGTCCTCATAAAAAAAAGTCAAGGCGCGTTAAGGTCGGGTGATCATGCTGGCAATTCTTCCTATCCATTTATTTGGAAATGTCTCATTAAGCTAATTTTGTACAGGCAAGGCGTATTGTGGAGGTGCTCCTGTTGAAAAAACAGGTTTTCTTCGTCTAGCAACAAAGTTCCATCTTGATCTATTTGATTTTCTAAAAATTCTATTATGAGGGGATTTATCACATTTTCAGAGTTCAAATACAATTCCCCAGTTAAATTTTCTTCCACGAATAGAGGACCAATAATTTTATTTCTGAGAATTCGGGCCCATACGTTGATTTTCTGAGGATGTTGTTGAGCTCTTCCCGAAAAACTTGTGAATTGGTATTGTCCCAATATCTACAATTATGTTTATTCACAAATTCATTTTAAAAAAATCTGCTTCGTCAGAAAAACAAATATTTTTAATAAAATTAGGGTCCTATGAGTCATTAATTCGCAGAATTCTAACCTCTGTCATAATCATCCTCAGCAAGCTGTTGTAAAAGCGGTATTTTCTAGAGAAAAAATTATTTAGTCGTAACGTTTTATGCACAGAGCCGACGGAAATATTTGTTATCCTGGAGACTTTTGCTATTGATGTTTGAGGATCCATGGCAAAATGACATAAAATCTCAACTTGTGCAGCTTCAGTTAACACTCTACGATTCTTAACAATTTTATTGCACACACTTCCAGTTTCTTGCGATTTATGAACTAAATCCAACGCATACTGATGTCCAATATTTTTGTCGGGATGTCTCTGATGAAAAACATGAACAGTTCTGCGTTCACAGCGTTGTTCTTCCCTAGAAATAAATATTATATCAATTCTTTCTTGTAAAAAATAAACCATTTTGTCAAAATTTAATGGTCAGTATACAACGAAACTACTTCTACTAATAATTTTTTTACATTCTGTACAAATTAATGACTTACCCATCTTGTTCCTTTTTTGATGTTGCTTTGCAACGACGATATATATATATATATATATATATATATATATATATATATATATGTATTAGATGGTTTCCGGGAACTCATCCGCGTAGTTGATAACTGATCCCTGCCGGGATCGATGGTAAAATGACGACGTTTCGGCAGAGTCACATCTGCCCTCTTCAGGTCGGTTCGCATAATTCTCGTAGCCTTCTGCTTTCGCTTCTAGTTACTCGAATACTGAGTATATATATATATATATATATATATATATATATATATATATATATATATTTGTTTTTAAGTTTTCGCGAGCACTAAATGTGTTCGGTGGTTTCCGGGAATTCAACCGCGTAGTTGATAACTGATCCCTGCCGGGATCGATGGTAAAATGACGACGTTTCTTTAGAATCACATCTGCCCTCTTCAAGTCGGTTCGCATAATTCTTCTTTAGCTTCAAATTACTCGAATACTAAGATTTTCAGGAGCGCGCGCTGTTATATAGTCGCGGCTCAGCGCCTATCGGTTGGCACCGTGAACGGCTGCGTGTGATTGGCCCTTGGCTCTCAGTGGCCACGCCTACCGCTTGCCGATTGGTTATTTCCGGTTGAGTTGTTGTAGAACGGGTCCGGGCCGGTAGGGTGTTTAATAGAATTTAATTCGATAAGTTCTGGATTTCATTGCCTGCGTTTAGACTGTGAGGGCTCTTGATGATGGCTCCAAAAGCAGGAGTCGAAACGTCGAGCATTTAATAAACAAGGCTTATATACCGTATGTCAAGGGTACCACGGACAGTATTGCAAGAATTCTACGGAGACACAATATCAATACTATTTTCAATACAGACAGAAAAATAACGACGGTGCTGAGGACTCCGAAGAAGAGGATCCCTTGAGACTCTCATAAAACCTATGTGGGGCAAACTAACAGAAGAATTCAAGCTAAACGTGATGAACACCAGAACGCCATAAGAAAGCAAGACAAAACAACATCCTGTTACGAGAATTCATCCGACAGCTGGTGCAATCGGCCATCAACCAATTCGTGGAAGGGACATTATTTCGGTACTTTTGGGAATCCGAAATGCTTCGTCTCTCAACAGGCCGACCGCTGCCGTTACTGGGATTTCCCTTAAACCTTCCAGAACATGAAAGAGTTTCCTGATGGTTTCTGGACATACCAGACAATTCGCAGAGAAGTATATAAATATGAACAGCTGGCGATAGGAGGCATTCAGTTTTCGGCGGTAGTATTGTACAGTTAAGATAAAATGTAAATAGTAGTTTCTGTGAATATAAATTATGTAAAAGTAGTGGAAATAAATTAGTGTGAGTTGGACTGTGTTTTTAAATAAATCCAAGAACTGAACTGAACCCGAGTGTGAAAATAAAAACATTACAATCCATTGAGGAACACTTCACTAAGCGCCGAACCCCTACTATATAACAGCACGCACGCTACTGAACATCTTTGTAATCGCTGATTCTCCTTTTTTTCTCATTTTTTCGAATTAATTTATTTATATGCCTAAACCGGCATATAAACAAAGTTCTCCAACTTTTCGTCCACACTTATAAGAGGCTTTTTCAAGAATGAGAAAAAACAAAACAAATATTACTTACCTTGCGGCGACTCTATTCATTTAGTCTTTTTTTCACAAACACACTTTGAAACTGCACTTTTTATTCAACTTGTCACACTGACGCACAAATTGTAAATGAATAATAGCTACGAAGAAATAATAATTGGCCCTTCGAAATTTTCAGGTAAAAGAAGGGTAGGAGGCACTTAATTGGATTATTTTTGGATTGTTTTGATTGTGATGAAATATTTGCATACGTTTCTGGAATTTTATTAGTGGGTAATGTAAGTGATTTATTTTGTTGATGAGATGTCTGTTGAAAGTTAATGCACTGTTGCCAGATTGGCGAAAGTTCAAAACCTTTGTCTCGGTTGAAATCTTGGGATTTTTGGCGATTTCAACGGCCTCACGGAATTTTCTGGTGAAATAATACGGATATTTGGCCACAACAGAGGAGCTGTCAAAGAGGATTTGGTGACCCGTTTCGTGATGTTGTTCACCTACAGCAGAGTTTGAAAGCAGGCCCGTTTTCAAACGTTTGTGCTCACCCAGACGAGTGTTTATAGATCGACCTGTTTTCAACGATATGGATTCCATGCTCGTGTGGGGCAGATAAACACCCTTAGATGAAAGAGAAATTTGTTTATCCTTTGGAGAGGGTAACATTTGTGAGATTTTGGATAGTGGTTTGTAGACTGTTTTCACCTCGTGCTTATGGAGAAGCTAATCCTATCTGTGACGTTGCTGGTATATGGCAAATATGCTACTGATTTATTAGGTAACAATTCTTTCTCAGGAAGGGGATTTTGGTGACGAGAAATGGAATAGCGAATCTCTCGTTTACTGCAGCCGTTGTTTAGTAGGCTACCGTCTACCCAAGCTAATTCCCTTCTCAAACTTTTGGGTTCGGAAATAGATATAGCTCGATGCACCAGGGAGTTCACGACTGACCGTTTCTGAGATGGATGTTGATGAGACCGGGCGTGCAGATATCAGACGGTATGTGTTGGTTTTCTGTATACAGAATGGCCCAGGTGCCCATTTGGCAACCGTGAAACCATCACGTCCAGGAAGGGCAGGGATCCATTGGACTCAATTTCCATCGTGAGTTTGATGTTTGAATGTTGGGTATTGATGTAGTTAAAGAACAATTGAAGAGCCACTTGTCCATGTGGCCAGATGACCAAAGTGTCATCAACATATCTCAACCAGATTTTGGATTTGTAGCTTGAAGACTCCAGAGCTACAAAGATATTTGCCACTACCGGTGATAGCGGCGAACCCATGGGGGTCCCAGAAGTTTGCATGTAATATTTATTTTGAAAAGAAAAATACGTCGACGTAAGACATTTTTCGATCAACATGAGTACATTCAAGGTTTGTCTGTCTTCCGACAGCAGTTCTCTAATAAGCGATAGGGAGTCTGAGATAGGAACTTTGGTGAACAGTGATGTCACATCAAAACTATCTAAAATGTCTTTGGGTTCAATTGATATATCTGACAGAAGAGTTACGAAATGGGATGAGTTTAAAACATGTGAGGGCGATTTTCCAGTGAATGTCTTAAGAATGTCCGCTAAATATTTGGGAATGTTGTTTGTTGGAGAGCCGATTAAGGTCACAATCGGTCGTAACGGAACTTGTTCTTTATGAATTTTCGGCACGCCATATAGGCGTGGAGAGGTGCAACTCCGATGAATTAGATGTTTTTGTGTTGCTTTGGGAATGTTTGACTCTCTTATCAATGAAGTTATTTCACGTTCTATTTTGGGAGTGGGATCCCGATGAATGGGAGAATAGGATCCATCTTGAAGTAGATCATTTATCTTATTGGCATGTTCTGGGAAGTCTAGGACAACCGTTGCATTGTCACCGGAAGAATGACAATGTCACGGTTTTCCCGGAGCTTGCTAAGGGCGTTCAGTTTTGGGGATGTTTGATGGCGGAGGTTTTGCCTTTCGGGGAATTTTATTCGTTTCAAAACGTACGCTCTCAATGGGGATTTTTCTAGGAGAACTGCAAAGTTGAGTCCTTCTGAGAGGACGGAGTTTTCATCTGGAGTTAATGTGTGTGAAGAAAGGTTTACGACGGTTTTTACACCATTTGCTGACTTAGGGTATTCAGCGTCTTTTGAGTATAATGACTGAAATTTCTTTATGTGTCTCAGAGCAGTTATCTCCTTAGTTTTGAGGGCCTGGCAATATGAAATTGCATCAACAGTGTCCCAATCTGTTGGTGACAAGCTTCTCGCGAGATTAAGATGTAATTTGAGCAGGTCTTTAGAAGGGAAATCGAGGTCATGTCTAGTTGCTTGGATGCGTTCTCTTAATAAAGCAAGACTAGCTCGTTCTCGAGTTTTGCGAGAGGAACTCGTGTTAATTAGATGTTTTATTTTGAGGAACTTCGGAATTATTTTATGATCACGACAACGCTCAAGAAAAGTCCTAGCACTTTTGTGACTAAGTTTACAAAATAAGGATGTTTGCTGAGCGATAACCTCTCCGTAGAGGTTTGCCAAATGAGAACGGAGGTTTTCGCGGCAGTGTTATAGCTGATTCTGCTTTTTACAAATTTGGACCGCGCCATTTTTTCGAATTAATTTATTTATATACCTAAACCGGCATATAAATAAAGTTTTCCTACGTTTGGCCCAGGTTTATAAAGAGCTTTTTCAAGGTGAAAAAAAAAACAAATGTTACTTACCTTGCGGCGACTCCATTCATTTAGTACAGTGGCCCTGGAGTCTTCAAGCCACAAACCCAAAATCTGGTTGAGGTATGTATGACACTTTTGTCATCTGGCCACATGGACAAGAGGCTCTCCTACTGTTCTTTAACTACATTAATACCCAACATTCAAACATCAAATTCACGATCGAAATTGAGTCCAATGGATCCCTGCCCTTCCTGGACGTGTTGGTTTCACGGTTGTCAAATGGTGACCTGGGCCACTCTGTATACAGAAAACCAACACATACCGACAGATATCTGCACGCCCGGTCCCATCAACATCCATCTCAGAAAAGGTCGGTCGTGAACTCCCTGGTGCATCGGGCTATATCTATTTCCGAACACAAAAGTTTGAGAAGGGAATTCGCTTGGGTAGAGGGTAGCCTACTAAACAACGGCTACAGTAAACGAGAGATTCGCAATTCCATTTCTCGTTACCCAAATCTTCTTCCTAAGAAAGAATTGTGACCTAATAAATCAGTAGCATATTTGCCATATATCAGCAAGGTCACGGATAGGATTGGGAAGCTTCTATATAAGCACGAGGTGAAAACAGTCTACAAACCACTATCCAAAATTTCCCAAAAGTTACCCTCTCTAAAGGATAAACAAAATCCTCTTTCATCTAAGGGTGTTTATTCCATTCCATGCTCTTGTGGGGCAGCGTACATCAATGAAACAAATCGATCTATAAACACTCGTCTGGGTGAGCACAAACGTTGTTTGAAAACGGGCCTGCTTTCAACCTCTGCTGTAGCTAAACATGATCACGAAACGGGCCACCAAATCCTCTTTGACAGCTCCTCTGTCGTGGCTAAATCTCCGTATTATTGCACCAGAAAATTCCGTGAGGCCGTTGAAATCGCCAAAAATCCTTAGAATTTCAACCGAGACTAAGGTTTTGAACTTTCGCCCATCTGACAACCATTGTATCAACATTTCAACAGAAATCTCATCAACAAAATAAATCACTTACATTACCCACTAATAAAATTCCAGAAACGTATACAAAAATTCCATCACAATCATAAAACAATCCAAAATAATCCCATTAAGTGCCTCCTACCCTTTTTTTACCTAAAAATTTAATAACAATCTGTGCGTCAGTGTAACAAATTGAATAAAACGTGAAGTTTCAAAGTGTGTTTGTGAGAAAAAGACTAAATGAATGGAGTCGCCGCAAGGTAAGTAACATTTGTTTTGTTATTCTCATCCTTGAAAAAGCCCCTTATAAGTGTGAGCGAAACGTCGGAAGTGTGTTTATATGCCGGTTTAGGTATATAAATAAATTAATTGAAAAAAATGACGCGGTCCAAATCCGGAAAAGCAGAATCAGCTATGACTCTGGCCGCGAAAACCTCCGTTCTCATAGTATTCGAGTAACTAGAAGCGTAAGTAGAAGTCTACGAGAATTATGCGAACCGACCTAAAGAGGGCAGATGTGATTGTGCAGAAACGTCGTCGTTGTCAGTTATCAACTACGCGGATGAATTCCCGGAAACCACACACATATTTAGTTCCCGCAAGAAACAATTATATATATATATAGATACACATGCGTTCAAGACCACCCGTGCATCCCCAAAAAAATGCCACCAACCTAATTTTTTTAAAAACGAACAACGTTCCCATGGGTAAACGGGGTATGCTCTATCGATTGGGCGCAAAATAAACTTCCGATTTAAACAGACCGGAAGTTCTTTTTTTGATATGCAACATGCATATTTTTATAGCGGATTCAGATTCTACATTGAAAAATAGACATCTTTTGTTTGAATTTTTTTTTTTGATAAAATACATTTTTAGTCCTCTGAAGTACCGTAGAAAAGAAGATCCTAATAAGACAGCATTATATGCAAAACAAACAAAATACGACTTTAACCAAGAGTATATGAAATGTAGCAATACTCACTTCCGGTTCCTTCCGGAAGATGGAAATTCTAACCGGACGTTTTTGTTGAACGATATATGTACAATCCAAACTTGGATTCGGATGATATAAAAGTAAGCGGGGTAAGACAGAATACTTTGTCTCGAAATATGGTATGTTTTTTATTATGAGAAAACGAACTCCCCGGACTAATTTTGCACTTTCGGTTAGTTCCGGAAGTGAGTAGTCTGGCTTGCTACGTTTACTTCTACATAGACTCAGAATCCAAGTTTGGAAAGTAAACTTCTCTCTCAAGAAACAGGTACTTCTGGTTAAAACTTTCCACTTCCGGTAGCAACCGGAAGTGATTATTGCTTTAATTCAGGTATTCTTGAACGAAGAGTTCATACTTTTGGTTAAAGTCGTATTTTGTTGTTTTGCATAGAAAGCTGTTTTATTCAGATTTTCTTTTCTAAAGTACTTTAGAGAACTAAAAATGCAACAATTATCAACAATATAATCGATCATTCGATTATGAAAATCACTCGAGTATTCCGATTATGGAAACAAAGTACATATTCGAATGAAAAATAATGGAATATTTAATTCGAAACATTGACCAAGTGACCATAATGAGTGGCCAGGACAAGCGATACTGCATTCAAGTTATGTATATTTTCAGGGTATGGTGCAATTATTGCTAGGAAAGTAATCTGAGGAATTGATTAAAGTAGTGTAGATAAAGAAACATTATACTGGTCTTTAATAACAGTTCTTTTACAAATAAATTTTAAATTAAATGAATATTTAGGAGATCATTCCATTATTAAAATCACTCGAATAGTAATAATCGATATTTCATATCATTCGATTAGGCCCTTCACTAATTTTTCCGTGAAAACATCAGTTATTTTAATCATCTTGTTAGGGCTGTACAGGTGGTCTTGAACATCCTATATATACAAAAAACCGGAATATTGACAAAATTTTAGCTACTCCCAAGAAGCAGAAAAAAAT
The DNA here is from genome assembly GCA_034190945.1 of Octodonta nipae. NCBI lineage: Eukaryota > Metazoa > Arthropoda > Insecta > Coleoptera > Chrysomelidae > Octodonta > Octodonta nipae. The sequence continues at coordinate 95,081,223 of CM067220.1, forward strand.
AAAGTTAAAATGAAATAGTAACAGAGTCTATATTGCGCTCGGGCCCTCCCTACCTACTACTATTCCCCAATTCTCACTAAAATACTAACAAAAGAGTTTCAGAATCTATATCTAATGCAGGGCCCCAATCTGCCTACTCCTTAAGGCTCACTTGATGATCGAATTGAAGGTGAATCTGAATTGCTTTTCCTATTTATAGTTGACGGCTAAGTGGAAATACCACGTGATGAATTATATTGTGATTGGTTTATAGGTGATGGGTGTGTCGGATTACTCGGATTGCTTTAGTCTAGCTGTTGTTTATCTCTATGAGGTAGGAAAGCTAGTGCTATGGTAGTGTTTGTTAAGGTTAATCTGTAGTTCTACTAATTTTAGAGGCTCCAAGAAATTTGAAAGATGTGATAATCATGCTTTCCTCAAAATTAATACATCCCCGTCTGAATGTGATGATGTGCTAATCCTGAAGTTGCGAACTGAAAGAGTATTCATATATTCAACGGTTGGCACATCTGTTAGTACGACCGGTGTAGTTTTGTGGACAATCGTGGCGGGATATTGCGTAACTCTTCGATCCTCTTTGGGTAACTTAATTTTGGTTTAGAATCCTGCTATTTGGTCCGTGACTGGTCGAATTTTGGGCAAGAATGCTTCCCATAGTTGAATTTACGCTTGATGATGGCCATTTTGTGTAAGAATTTATTGAAAATTATTTAGTTCATTTTGTCTGTTATCAACATGAATAATTTGTGTGCTTTAATTTCTTATTTGCGATATGTGAGAATCATGAAATGAAAGAGCAAAATTCAAAACAATTTCCATAGTGACATTAAAATAACCAGTTTTTGGCCTGGAGTTCGATTTATTGCAATGAAATTAGAGAAAAGATAACTCAATCGAGGTTCCACGAACCTGTTCGTAAAAAGTGTTTCGAAATGAAAAATATATTTTGGATGAACAGTGTTCTACAAGAATATTAATCTCAAAACAGATATTGTCTTCTGTTTTTAGAATACTTAATGATCCCGTAATAGGGACATTGGTGAAGACAGCACCGAAGTTAACTACTACACCGTTTTATAAAATGGTATATGAACCTCGCTTATGCAAGAAAAAAGAAAAGTTCTTCATATATGAAAATGCTGGCTCGGCTATGTATTGAAAAGTTTTGGTCAAATTCCTGGGTATTTTATGTACCTAATCCTTGATGGTTAGAAAAACTGTCGCATTGTCACGGAGTTGTTTTAGATTGTTTTTTTAGTTGAACTCATATTTGAAACATGAAGTCGTCACTGTGCGGAGCAGTTGAACACTCTTGCAATATTCTAGCGAGTCTCTTCAACCTCAATATCAAATGACACAGCTATCTGAACGTTACTACGAAATTGAGCAGTCGAATCGTTTCGAGAATGGGGCCACTGATTCTTTCTCTATCAAAGTTCTTAAAATTCTTCAGTACAGCCTATTTATCGTACTTGTAATGTCTCTGTAGTTCAACCATATGTCTTTTCTCCTTATTTGTGTATTTACAATACATAAGCTACATTCCAATTAGTGGTACTTCCTCCACTTTGATATATCTGCATATGTTCTTTCTGGCGCACAGGATCTATTATTTTGTAGTTTTTTCTAAGACTATTTGCGTATCTATTTCTATGTTTTCTACTTGTATGATGACTGGAATCTCTATTTCTACATTTTGTGATCGTTGTTCTTGTAATAGTTCTTCATAATCTCGTATTGTTCTTGGCAGATTTTATTTATGCTAGCTTTCTCCCTTTCTATTGAGTTCACATTTTTAATCAATTTCTGAATTTCCCTACACTTCCTCCCCTCTTTGTGTGAAACTACTTCTTGGCATCTTCTATACCATTTCGTTCGTTCTTCGCTTTGTTGAGTTTATTCCAAGCTTTTCTTTTTATTACGTTTTATATTTCTCGGTCTTGCGATTTTGTAGTGATGCATTTCATATATGTTTGTTTCCTTTATGTTATAATCTTTTCTATTTCACCGTTTCCGAAAATTTTCTTGGGGCTCGTCTTTCTTTTTCTCTCCAACATATATTTTGGGTTGTTCAATTTTTAGCGGATTGTAAATGGTAGATATTTAGTGGTATCGCAGTTTACCTTACTTACTTATTTTTTGTAATGGATAAGCATTTGAAGTGGAATCAAAGTATAGTAGAGGCAATTTGAAAAAAATACCTGGATAACTGGTTCTCTCTTACAGAAAGTATTCCTCACAGCTCCAGGGGCGGATCCAGTCACGTGCTTCCAGGGGGCGATTTCATGCTTCAGGGGGGCGATATTGTACTAAATTTACCTAAATATAATTTTAAACCTAGATTCCTTGGGCTATTACATTAAAAATAGTCGTTCTGAGGCCAAAACTCATAGAAGTTACCTTTTCTTGGCTTTTGGAGTTAAGATTACCTCATTTTAAAATTAAATTTACCAATTTTGAGGCTCTCCCCCTTGGATCAGCCCATGTAGATAAAAGGAAATCTAATAAATAAATGCAAGGTTTGTTTTCACATATACAACTTAATAAGAAATACATGGGGTTATACAATTTCAAACAAGTTAAAATTGTTTGGCACTGTGTAATTAAAATTAGGCAACTCAAATTTAATTCGTTCCATTTGGTGATAATCCATTTAATTTTAGATTTCTGGTGTAAAACAATTTTATTCAACTTCAGTGTAAAAGGTTAGCATTTATTTCAAAGGTAGCAATCAATTTTATGTATTGTGTGTGTATTGTTCTGAACTTTCACAAAAATATGTAATGGAAATAAAAAAAATAGGACAGTAAAAAACAGTATATTAGAGCATGAGGTAAACATAAACAATAGAAAAAAGAAAGCATCTTAAGAAATATAATTCCTGTCTCTAGTTATCTACCTGTCTCTGTTTCTCTTTGTGTCATTTTTATTAATGGAAAATTAAAATAATTGTAACTTTATCTTATTGCGATTCAAGTATTACTCACAGGGGCGGATTCAGACTCGTGCTTCCGGGTGGATTTGATGCTTCAGAGGGGGGATCCTTTACTAAATTTACCAAAATATAATTTTAAACTCATATTTCTGGGACTATTACATTAAAAATAGTCGTATTGTGGTTCAAACCCATAGAAGTGACCTTCTTCTAGGCTCTTGGAGTTAAGATTACCTCGTTTTAATATTTAATTTACTAACTTTGAGGCTGTCGGTGGGGGCTATCGCCCCCCCCCCTTGGATCCGCCCATGCACAGCTCACAGTTGTTTAAGAGAAAGACATCTCTACAGACTTCCTGAGTACAAATATGAGTATTTCAACTCCAAGTCTGGAGTCGTTGTCAATCACTGAAAGAACAATTTATGCGTAATTTTCGTTTCTGTGGTAATCAGCAAATCAATAAATTACGCATAAATAGTTCATTCAGTGATTAACAACGACTCCAGACGAGTTAAAACGTCTCCACAACAGATAAGTATACACTATACTGCTGTCAAATACTTATGTTAAAAAAAAGAAGTGAGGAGGGAAATCCCAGTTAGATGGAAGGAATAATCATTGACAACAATTTTGACATTATTTTTGAAATTTTACACAATAAAATGAGTGTAAGTCGATCAATTGTAGAAAATATTTAATTCATTTATGCAAGATTATACAGTATTTGTAGTGAGAAAAGTATTTCAATATATGTATGACCAGATAACAGAAATAAAAATCATAAAAAATATGTATTTATCTATTATGATTGATAAGGATGGTAAACAACGTATTTATTTTTATATATTTTGAGTGAGATATTTCTTCTCCTAAACAATCCCTCTAAATAAAATATTTTATGATACCAAAGATCAGTTAATTTTTGTGTTAGCTAAAAAAATATCTGACAACGCTGTATAAGTTTTATATTCGACTCTGTTTAATAAGGGCGGGCGCAAACGCTCGGTTTCCTGATTAGGTTTCCTGATCAGGAATTCAGATCCGGAATTCCGCGTGCCTAGCGCAAACCATTCGTTATTTTGTATTAGGAATTTACACGGTTAGTTCGAATAGAGACGCTTATGTGAAAGCACAAATGGTCGACGAGCATGAATTGATTGCGGTTCCGAATGAAAATTTCCGTGCGTATGCGGCGAACGATAAGAAATGTATGTGAGCGCTGCGTTCGGGGAGACGCCGTTAGGTTTTTTCCGTTCTGACTACCCGAACGCACGGAATAAATTCCGAAACGAATGTCAGGTTCTTTTCCGTTCGGAAATAGTAAGTACGTGTGCGCCTTGTTGGAACATTTTGTATGAAAGGGCGGGCGCAAACGCTCGGTTTCCTGATTAGGTTTCCTGATCAGGAATTCAGATCCGGAATTCCGCGTGCCTAGCGCAAACCATTCGTTATTTTGTATTAGGAATTTACACGGTCAGTTCGAATAGAGACGCTTCTGTGAAAGCACAATTGGTCCACGAGCATGAATTGATTGCGGTTCCGAATGGAAATTTCCGTGCGTATGCGGCGAACGATAAGAAATGTATGTGAGCGCTGCGTTCGGGGAGACGCCATTAGGTTTTTTCCATTCTGACTACCCGAACGCACGGAATAAATTCCGAAACGAACGTCAGGTTCTTTTCCGTTCGGAAATAGTAAGTACGTGTGCGCCTTGTTGAACATTTTGTATGTAAATGGGGCATTCTGCTTTCCGAATCTGAATTCCTGATCAGGAAACCTAATCAGGAAACCGAGCGTATACGCCCGGCCTAAATGGGGCATTCAGATTTCCGAATCTGAATTCCTGATCAGGAATTCAGATCCGGAATTCCGCGTGCCTAGCGCAAACCATTCGTTATTTTGTATTAGGAATTTACACGGTCAGTTCGAATAGAGACGCTTCTGTGAAAGCACAATTGGTCGACGAGCATGAATTGATTGCGGTTCCGAATGGAAATTTCCATGCGTATGCGGCGAACGATAAGAAATGTATGTGAGCGCTGCGTTCGGGGAGACGCCATTAGGTTTTTTCCGTTCTGACTACCCGAACGCACGGAATAAATTACGAAACGAACGTCAGGTTCTTTTCCGTTCGGAAATAGTAAGTACGTGTGCGCCTTGTTGAACATTTTGTATGTAAATGGGGCATTCAGCTTTCCGAATCTGAATTCCTGATCAGGAAACCTAATCAGGAAACCGAGCGTATGCGCCCGGCCTTAATTGGCTTTCCATGGCCATTTAGTTTGAGGTTAGGTTATGGTTGGTTGGTTTGTGGCCTTCGCCAATAAGCATTTAGCCAGCCTCGAGTTAGAAAAGGTGCATAATTAAATGCGTCTGGGATAACCCATCCTCCTCTATGTTAGCAATTTCAATAAAAAACTAAAATAAAAAATAATTCTTCCGGGACAGCCATTCCTGGACTTCCAGGTTAACTAAAATCTTCCTTCTTTCTTTCCCTTCTTCCTCTTAACTAGCTTCTATATATTACTAATTCACTTATAAACTATATTCACTTCATGAGCGTCTCTCACTTCTAAAAGCGTCTATCCTATACAGTTTTACTCATGTGCGGAACCTTTCGAGGATTTATAATAAAACACTTAACGAACAATCACTAATTTCATATAATATTTCTTGTTAAACTTTAATTCTAACTTCTTTAATCTAATTTTTAAACTTAACTAGCTATTTACACGTGTGGCCGTCCCGCCATTTTCCCGGAAGTCCTGAGGTTAGGTTATGAAACCGAAAAATATAAATAAACATGTTCACTAATATCTGTCCGAATTCCATTGACAATGTATTAATTAATTATTCCAATAATGAATTACCGTTACTTGCTTTTATATTTACATAATATACAAATTTCATTCATGTACTTTATCTGTATAGGCCTTTTCATCAGGTGATTGCGCAAGCGCTGCAGCCATTTTGAAATAGCCGTAATTTAAAAGTTTCGTACTGTTTTAGTTAACAATGGCTGGGAATGCAATAATATCTCTGCCAAATAATAAATTACTTGAAGAATTAATTGATGGTGCTTCACTTATTTATAACTCTGTGGAAGCACATAGCTGTGAGCAATTAAAAAGATGGTTAAAATGTCACGGACGTTCACAGCAAGGAAAAAAAAGTGTGCTGGTTGAGAGGTTAGGTATCAATACTTGTATTTACTCTTGTAAAAAATCAGAAAAAATAAATAAAAATCATGATTTCATTCGAATTTGCATGTAAAAGCACCTTAATTAATATAAAAATTAACAAATATAACTAATGTCATAATAAAATATTTATAAAATCAACATGACATTTAAAAAGGAGTTGAAAATTCTAAGACTAAAATAATGTTCATATATGCAAGCTAAATTCAATAATTGTCATTAGTTATATCTTATAATTAATTAAATCGAAGATGTATTCAATAAAAAATAAGTATGTTGAATATAAAATATTAAATATTATTTTCAGGGTAAAAATTGGTATAAGAAATAATATACCTGTCGATCCAAATGTTGATAAAGGATCAGGATTTTGTTCACTTGGACCACTTTCTCCAGAAAAATGCAATGAACAAATATAAGTGTCCTTAGTAACATCATCAATAGATTTAAATCCTCTGTCACTTCGGCCACATTTTTTCACCCACGAATCACATTTAGAACATTTTTGACATGTTTTAATATGTATTTTTTTGGATGACTTAATTACTTTCTTGCGATATTCCAGGCAAGGCTTTGGAAAGTTTATAAAATAATAGGTATTTGTTTTAAAAGATTTATACCGTGTATCACTTTTGCATACTCCATAACAACACCGCTTTGTTGTACCTTTTCGTACAGACAACATAATTATAGTTTACAGCAAAATTGCTGTATTGAATCCTGACACTTACTACTTTACTTTTATTACTTTTTTAAATCATAAACACATTTATAATAGTATTTATTAATTTTAAGTTTTAGTACGTGGGCACATTAACACGTTTGTTTACAAATAACAGTACGAAAAAAATGGCTGATGCGAACGCATGCGCACTGAAAATGAAAAGGCCTGTTAAAGCAGTATTCAAATATGGCGGTTTTGACAGCGTCTTCCGCAAAAAAGTTAAAACAAACGAACTTCTTCGGCTTCCCGCTGACGTCTTTCATTCCCCTCAGTTAATGTTCCCCCACTCCTTAAAATAATGCCGCCAGCGGAAAAACGCTCGCATGTACTTGCGCCCTTAAAGTTAGTAAATTTAATATTAAAACCAGGTAATCTTAACTCCAAGAGCATAGAAGATCACTTCTATGGGTTTAAACCACTAGACTTTGAGATTGATTTGAAATAGCAGTTATGTACATAACTGCTATTTTTAATATTATTAGCCCAAAAACTATGGGTTAACATTATATTTTGGTAAATTTAGTACAGGATCGCCCCCCTGAAGCATGAAATTCCCGTCCCCCCTGAAACACGTGTCTGGGTTCTACTTGGTACCACCAGTATATTCGCTCTTTAATATTAATTACTCATAAATACTTATTAAATTAATTTTCAATATAAACACAAATAAAATACCTAAGAAATCATAGCAATAATAAACGTAAATAAAATAAAAATAAAGAAAATTCTAACATCGTATTTCTCAAATCATCCACTGCGTGGCTCCAACTATTGCGTAACAAATAGACCAAACATTTACCTGTTAATCGTAAGAAGTTAACCTCAAATTAAATTATAACCTAAGAAAAGTATGACTTATGTTTTCCAATTTTGAGAATACCAGAAAGTTTTAAAACGTATTTAAATTTTAACTGAACAGTGAGCTTTAAAATGTCTCTTACAAATGGGTCGCCTGTTTCGGCATTTTCTGTCTACAAGCAAAACTTTTTAAAGAAGGGAAGTATGTTAAATAGTTCAATACTTACAAAGGAACAGAAAAGGAAAAATAATAAGGCTTCTACAGTTTTCAACAAAGCTCCCAATAGGACTCCAGTAAATAAAAAACCAGATGTTAATAACTCATCCTCCAAATCATTATTGAAACAAAAACAACACTCAGATAAAGCACTTAAATCAATCAGAAAAACTTCACTCATAAAAGCAAGCAAAAAAATACCTAAACGTAAAAAGTTGGTCAAACAAAAGCTTGTTATAGATTATGATGATGATGAAGAACCACCTTTATTAGTACCAATACCATCCAGTAATAAATCAACAACAGAGTTAAAAAACACAACCAACAAATTTAAAAATGTTACTGAAGCAACTTTGGGAAATGTAAGTATATCTGAAATTATCAGTGATATACATAAAACAGATCCATCTCCAGATGGTTTGAAATTATTCAAATGGCTCATAGCATCTGTAAGCCCAAAAGTATTTTTTAATAAGTATTGGGAAAAGGAAATTCTATTTATAGAAAGAAGTTCATGTAATTATTATGGGAATTTGTTAACTACTCAAAAATTGGATGACATTTTTAGAGAATATCCTTTGTATTATACCAGAAATGTAGATGTAGTTTCTTATGAAAATGGTGTTAAGGAAGTACATAATGAAGAGGGTAGAGTTGTGGCATCAGCCTTATATGATTATTATTCAAATGGTTGCAGTATAAGAATTCTTAATCCTCAGACATATGATCAAAAAGTACATCTTTTAATTTCTACCTTACAAGAATATTTTGGCACAATGGTTGGAACCAATGTGTACCTCACACCCCCAGGAAGTCAAGGTTTTGCTCCTCACTTTGATGATATTGAAGCTTTTATTGTACAACTGGAAGGAAGAAAACACTGGAAGTTATATAAACCAAAGTAAATATAATTATAATATTTATGTATTTTTCTTTATTATTTTTTAAAATGTTTTGTATTCTTTGCGATGACACTTTATCAGGATTATCTGTCCAGCTAGCATAGCCATTTCATAACAGCCAGTTGGTAGCTATGTCAGTATTGTTAATGCACCTATTCCAAAAAAGTTGCTGCAGCTGTATTCTGGAACAAAAAGTACTGTCAGGGTGACCTTGTGGCATATATAATTAATTTGCTATCAGATAGCACCAGGGTAAATACCCAAAACTATATCCTTCCTGCCCTTGTTTACTTCACACCCATTAAAAGTAAAAAATTCTCATATTTTTCCAAGACCTAATGACTTCTCCAGCATTAGGTAAAAGTTGGTATAGCCACAACTATATCTATGGGTGGATCCAAGGAGGACGATCACCCCCTCCTAGAGCCTCAAAGTTAGCAAATTTAATATCAAAACAAGGTAATCTTAACTTGAAGAGCCTAGAAGAATATCACTTCTATGGGTTTAAACTTCAAAATTACTGTTTTTAATGTAATGGTCAAAGAAATCTGAGTTTAAAAATATATTTAGGTAAATTTAGTACAGGATCGCCCTCCTGAAGCATGAGATTCTCCCCCCCCCCCAGAAGCATGTGCCTGGACCCACCCCTGGCTATATCTCTAGAAGGAACAACACTGTTAGGGTGATCTTGGGGCATATTAATTAATTAGCATCAGCTGACACTAGGGTACATACCAAAAACTACCCCTTTCATCCCCTAGTTTTTTCTGTGCAAAATTTAGTGGACTATTTATTCCTAGTTACTGAAGTTTACATGAAAAACAGTTTTATTCCCCAAACTTTTTTTAAAGAACAGTAAATATCTTATATACACCAATTTATGGAGCAAAATTTAACTCATTTTCAGACATTTTCAGATATAAAATCCCACAGCAATTCACTTATACCATCATGTCAGTAACAGTTTATAGATAATTATTACTAAGATTTTAACAGCAAACTCATAGAAGTAAATGATTTATATAATAAAAACCTGCAAAAATATTAATTGCTTTTGTTTTTTGCTAATATAATGAAAAGTAATGAATGAATCGTAATGTTGTCTACAGGAAAGTTGTGGAGAATAATAAATCTTTCTTAATGAGTGTTTATATGTCCTGATTGGATCAGTTTTTACCGAGAAGCTCAGAAAAACTGCTCAAAAGTGGATTTTTTTCAAAAATTTATAACTTTCTGGTAACTAATACTGGAATATTACTCATCGTCAAAACGATAGTTTATGATATTAAGTACCGTATTAATGAGACTGGTCCGACCGGGATATACTAATGATATTTTGAAATTTCATAAATTCCACTTCAATTTGTCTATTTTAGTTTTTCGCTATAATGCCGAGAAGATGGTTTAAAATGGCATTAAATGTACGAATATGCGACAGTCAGCCAGCGGTGCACTGACAATAGCTGTCAATGCATATGGAAATAATATTGTTATATGTTTTTTCTGAGCAGTTTATTACGTTTGTATTTACATAACTATGACCTGCTCATATTGGCCTATTTTTTCATTGGTTTATTAAGTTAACTAGTGTTCGACCCTATTTCATAAAATTGTCAACATTGTTGAGGTTCATTTATCAAAAGTAGGTATATGTCTATCATAAATAAAGTGGAGGAGAAAACGGAGAAGGCGTCATGAAATCCCCCCCTCCCCTCCCCAAATCGTTCATGACATATTAACAAATGTATTCAAATAAAAAAACTATATGAGAATTTAATCAAATATAGATATCCCAAATAATTTTGAAAAATGTGTGACCCCTTAGTTTTTGGTGGGATTGCACTTTGTTAAATAAAAGTTTTGGTCATTTGCAGTTTCAATCGAGTTCATAAAATAAAAAAATATATAAGTCTAACAACCTTATAAAAACTACAATCTTTAATATATTTTCTGTTTTCCACTGATTGTCAATTTGTTACACCACACCTTCGGAAAATTGTAAAAATAATGTAGTAATAAAATATTTAAATTCATAACAAAAACTTACAGGATAATCCAAAAAATCAATACTGATCTACTACATTTACTATTTTACTACTGCAAATAATAAAAAACTCTTGATGCTGAACTATCAAAGATGGTCTTCACATGATTTAAAAGCAGGTAATGCTTCTTCCATATATAATTACTCAATAGTTTGACCGTTTTCGAAGAAAAAATACGTTTAATAGAAATATATTTTTTTGTAGAGTAGACATATGTACCTAACTTACCATAACAAATCAGAAAATGCATTGAATTTCTTTATATTTTAAATACAGATCGTTAAAATGTCAATGTTTTTTTAGGTAAAAGTCTTGTAATAAAACCAGGATTTTGCAGGAATGGAACCATGTAATAATAACGAAATTGTTTATTAGATAAAATGCATGAACACAAAACAGTAACTAACTGAGTCCCTACCAAAAAATAATTGAAAGATTTGGTCTTTAAATATATTCCAATATGTAGTTATAATTTTTAACATAAGAAAATAAATCCCTTTAAAAATATTAATATTATATGAAATAATAAATTAATATTAAATGTAATATTTAAAACAGGAGTTAATATGTATATTTTCAAAAATATTTTTTGATTTGAGACTGAAAAATGTCAGTCTTTAACTAAAATGAAATAAGAACCTTCATTCTGGCATTTCACAGTTAACGATTTCAGCTCGTAAGCAGAAAATGAAATCAACCAACTCAAAAGTTAGTATGATGATGGTATACCTACTATTACATTCCAAATAACTACAAAATATAAGTATACATATTAATAAACCTTCAACCAAAACATTAAGATTCAATATAATTTCATTAACTTAAATGAAACATGTAGTAAGCAATGACTATTTCTGTTTTGTATGGAAATATAAAGAAATATAAACATCTGCTGTTAATTAATGATAAATAAGTAATACTCACATTTGTTAAAAACTTTTCACAGTGAATGAAGCTGAAATCTTGAACTTTACACATTGAATTTACAACTTATCTTTACCATCGTGCTATAATTATCTTATACCAAACAATATTCTGAAATGTCAAAATTCAAATCATGGCGCCACATCAAAGATAGTCATGAGTTCAAGGCTGCCAGATCTAACTATTTGTCTTGAATATTACAATCAGTTCATTAATTCACATTTTTTGTCATCTTATTCAAAATATATGAAATTTATATGGTACAAATTAAAAGAATCTTTAAATTGAAAGTATAACATTAATATTGTTGTAAAGTCCGTGGGTTCAATTTAAAAGTATAAAACTAATATTCACTTACACTTTTCTAGAAACTTTTATTTACATCGAATATACAACAGCTGATTCAAATATCACAATAACAATTTTGCATATAAGCTCTTCGCTCCATCAACTGAACTCGCGATCGTGGCCTGCTTCCTTATAAAACCAGCGTCGAATTCTCCAGTAAAATCAGTCATCACTCCTACAGCTGTCGAGTCTTTTCGAGAACCATTTTTTATCTCAAAGCGATTGTTGTCGTACTGAAATGAAACAGGGTCGGCTTTGGGTAAATTTAGTAAGAATATTAATAAAATATTATCATAAATAAATTGATCAATTGCAACATAATTCTTATTTTAGTTGACGAACCATATTTACAAAGCAATGAAAGTTGAAATGAATGGCCATTATTATGTAATATAAATTTTCCTGGGTTCTATTTCAATAGCATGACGATGTAGAATTACTTTAGCAAAGGGTCAAAATTTGTGACTTTTTAGTTTAATTTAATTCGTCTTTCACATTCGAGTCAATCCATAATGTTATTTTCTCTTCAAGCAATCTGGCGACACTGTTACTGTTATCTGTTTGGCATTGACAGTATGGAAGTAAATAATGTTTTTTTATTATACTTTATTTAATGAATGAACCAATATTATAAATAAATTTTAGGATTGTGCACTGAAGGTCGTCAATTGCTACTAAACAAAACAAAAATAAAGAAAACCGGTTGAAAGACAGAGGAGAAAATGGTACCTAACCGTTTTGTCTTTGCCTATTTATATATAGATGATTACCTGTATACAGTTTACTGATATGACTTAAATGACTTTTTTCCACTGACTGGATCCGCCACTGTCAAAAGCAGTATCAATAAATTTGCATCTTATAAGGTCTCAAAATATATTTTGCATACCGATATCGAACTGTACTGGTTAATACGATATATCCTATAAGATATTTCTACAAATTCTTTAAATTGCAATTCTGCAAGATATACTTAACGTACAATATCGATCTTCAGCGTTATTAATCTCAACGTTATAAGCTATCACGAGGAGGTAGATTTAGGTTCCAGCTGTTATTACAACTAAGTTATGAATTTTTTTAAATCACTTTTCAGCTTTTCTTTATGAAACATTTCCCTATTGACGGCATTATGAACAGATCATTACTTTTTAGACTATAAGCAAAAAATGAAAATACCCCATATTTTTGGGGTTTTGCGGGCTCAAATAATTTACTTCTACGAGTTTGCTGTTAAAATTATGTCAGTTATGACTTATAAACTATTATATTCATGATGGCTTATGCGGTTTGCTCTTTTATGTCACCTAAAAATATCTATTGACTGGTGTAATAATACAGTAAAATATTACAAACTTTGAATCTTCTCAGACAAAGAAATCAAATTTGCCATAGGTAGGTGAATATCTGGAAACTCTCAACATCTTTTGGAATACAATTGATACAAGTCAGTCAGATTAAACTTCCAGTGATTTCCCAAATCAGCTAAGCAGCTACTCTAAGACAATTGCTATAGTGGTTGCCTCTTCGTTGGGAACAGCAAACACTTGTGAAGTAAACAATATCAACAAGAATGTCTGTGTTACCTCCTTGGTTTCTGAGAATGGTCCCACTATGTCAATGCCATTTTTTTAAAAAGTAATGTCCATGTTATATTCCTTTATCTAAATTATTGGTTTTTGGACCTCTTGTTAAGCTTTTAATACATAACCCAATCCTGTCCTGTCTGCTTCTCTCACCACTCCATATACTTCCCTCTGCACCCTCTTAAGGACCCAGACAACCTTCCATTATTCTCCTCCTACATCCTACTTCATGAAATCATAGAAATTGGTCAGTATGTTCTTGTTTATATCCCTCCGATCTTATCTCCCACTTCAAATACTATATATTTATGATATCTGCAAACATGGTTACAAAAAGTGTGTTAAAATTAGAAATTATGCTGAGAATAAGTAATAAATAATTCCTGAATAAAGCAACAACAACATTTTGTCAATACTTTTCAAACCAAGTATCCAAACGTTTTAAAGTTCTAACCTTGAAATCAATGGAATAAACTAAATTAATAAAGTATATATTTTTTTAATTTTATTAATTCAGTTTATAATACTATAGACAACGAGGTGAAATTAGAACTTTGGATTTTTTAAATATACAACATTATGTTCAAAGTCTTATGTCATTGTCCTAAAAACATAAGAAATATGTCATTAATATTTCATGAAATATTTCTCTAAAATTTCATGAAATAATTTTAAAAACATTTTGCCACGCACAAGAGAATATTTCGGAAATATTTTTGTGAAATATTTCCTAAAATAGTTCATGTTTTGTCGGTGTAACATATTTTTATAAAGTATATATTCTCAAAAACTTTTCAAAACATTGTATGTATACATACACCCATATATTTTGAGTTACTAATTAAAAATATTTTCAGAGATAACGACATTTTAGCGAGAGATTCAAGTCGTAATTTTAATAAAGGAGAAATTGGTAAACCAGTTATGGAAGTAACGTTGAATGCCGGAGATCTTTTGTACTTTCCAAGAGGAACAATACATGAAGGAAGAACTGATAAAGATGCACATTCCCTTCATATAACTATTTCAGTTTACCAACATACAGCTTATGCTGATCTTCTCGAGCACATTGTCCCAGAAGCATTGAAACGCGCATCAATGAATGATGTCAGCTTTAGGTAAATGATAATACAACTTTATTCTTTACTCTAAACTTTCATTTACTTACAGGATGGGACTACCAGTAAACTATTTGAAACATTTAGGATATGTCAATTCTGGTGGTAAATCATTAGAAAGAAATACAGTTATAAATAAAGTAAAATATTTGATGGAGCAATTGATTGATTACATTGATGTGGACCATGCAGCTGATAAACTGGGCCGTAAATTTATGTATGATTCTATGCCTCCTATTTTGTCCAGAGCAGAAGTTAAATATACTTCCAAGTATGATGGCGATTACATGCGAGAAGGAAAAGTTTATAATAGGTAAATATTTATTCAGAACATTAAGATGAAATTATTATACACAAAATTAATTTCAGAATTGAAATTAACATGGATACAGAGGTACGGTTGGTCCGCTATCACTCGCTGAGAGTAGTAGTTGAAGAAGAGAATGCTAAAATATATTACAACACTGATAATGCCAAAGTTTATCATGGAGAAGAGGAACAGTTTCTTATAATTGATAAAAATTTGATTCCTTGTATTAAAAAGCTGCAAAATATTTATCCAGAATTTGTTGAAATAGAGCAATTACCAGGAGATGATAATATCTCTAAAGCACAGCTTGTATCAGATTTATGGGAAAGAGGCTTACTAGTAACAAATGGACCATTAATGAGTCTCTCTGATGAAGAAAATACTTCTGTTGAAGAAATAAGTGATTAATTGCTTTTAGATTACAAAAAGTTTTATCTAAGTTGTAAACTGTAAATACTTTCTTATTAAAATACCTGTAAACGATAAATGTTTCATTGGAATGTAATGTTTTAAAATGTACTTAAGTCAAGAAAATATATTAGCTCAGATGTACTCCTAATTTATACAGAATATGAAAAAGTTATCCGCTACTTGTGGCCACCTGTGACAAGGGCGGAGGAGGGTTAAAAATCGTAAAATTCGTATGACGTACCCACTCAGCATGAAATATTTGAAGAAATATTTCCTGAAGTATTTCTGCAATATTCCTTTGTCCACGACAAAACATCTACTGAAATATTGTATGAACTATTAGAGAAACATTTAGTGAAATATTACAACAATATTTCATGAGAATTTTAGTGGTGTGTATAGGAATATTTTGGAGAAAAAAAATTGAAGATATTTCAGATGTACAATATTTTAGAACTATTTTAAAATATTTCACTCTAACATTTCTGAAATATTCTTATGCCCACGACAAACAAATCTTTTGAAATATTCCATGAAATGTTACAGATATATTTCATGAAATATTTCAAAAGGATTTAGTCGGGAAACTCCGAATATTTCTGAAATATTTTATAGTACTTCTAAAGAAACATGAAATATAAAAATATTTCACTAAAATATATTTAAACTATTTTTATATCTGCTGCAAAAGATGTATTGAAACAAATCATGAAATATGACAAATATTTCACAAAATATTATTGGAATATTATTTCATGAGAATTTTAGTGGTGTGTATAGGAATATGTTGGAAAAAAAATAGAAGATATTTCAAATGTAGAATATTTTAGAACTATTTTAAAATATTCCACTCTAACATTACTGAAATATTCTTATGCCCACGACAAACAAATTTTTTGAAATATTTCATGAAATGTTACAGATATATTTCAAAATGATTTTGTCGGGGAAATCCGAAGATTTCTGAAATATTGTATAGTACTTCAAAAGAAACATGAAATATAAAAATATTTCACTAAAATATATTTAAACTATTTTTATATCTGCTGCAAAAGATCTTTTGAAATAAATCATGAAATATGACACAAATATTTCACAAAATATTATTGGAATATTTCATGAATTATTTCAAATAGGGTTTTGTTTCGGACAGCAATATTGCAGAAATATTTCAAGATATATTTTGAAATGTTTTGAACCAAATAAGAAATATTTCATGCTGTGTGGGTAATTTATAGATGGCCCCTTATACTTTAAATTTTGATGGGCGTAAAAAGCAATACACGGGTCGGTGATTTTTTGTTTTGACAGCCCATAAAATTGTATGATCTGTGCATGCAATAGCTAAGAGTTCTCGTTGAGTGTCTAGTTTGCGCTTGACATACAGTTCTGGAAGCGTATGCAATAGTTAGGTCCTTACCTATCGGTCCTTATGATAATGCAGGACCGATTGCAAAAGTGCTTGCGTC
Source organism: Octodonta nipae (assembly GCA_034190945.1). Lineage (NCBI taxonomy): Eukaryota > Metazoa > Arthropoda > Insecta > Coleoptera > Chrysomelidae > Octodonta > Octodonta nipae. Next base: position 95,098,210 of record CM067220.1, read on the forward strand.
TGTAGTTAAGATGAGTGGTTCATTCATCATTCATTCGTGTTAAGGTCAATGTCTGTTATAACTCGTTAAAGAATCAAATAGGAATGGTGCATCTTTTTGAAGTAGTCTCGTGAGAGGTTTAGAGATTTTTGCAAAGTTTGAGATAAAGCGTCTGTAATAACCGGCTAATCCCAAAAATGACTTTTGATTTTGGGGTTCAGGGAACTTTATAATACAGTCGACTTTATTAGGATTTGACTTTACGCCATCGGGATTGATAAGGTGTTCTAAATATGCTACTTTTTTGCCAAGGCATTTATCGGGCTGGATTTTTAAGTTCGATTTTCTAAGGCGTTTGAAAACTTCTGTGAGTCAAAGTGTGTGCTCGTGAATTGTGGGAGGGAAGACAATAATGTCGTCCAAGTAGACAAGACACCTTTGGTTTTGTATACCTAGAAGTATGTTGTCCATGACACCAAGAGGGTATTTGTCGTCTATGGTTTGTTCATTCAGTTTGCGGTAATCTACGACTACTCGCCACTTTTGCTTACTTGAAGCATTTAATTTTTTGGGTACGACTGGGGAAGACCAGGGGGGAGGGGGGTTTAGAAGGGCGGATTATGCCTCGATGAAACATTTTAGAAATTTGTAACTTAACTTCTTCTTTATGTATATGGGGTAACGATATGACTTAGTAAAGATTGGTTTGGAAGTGTTCCCACACAGCATGAAATATTTCTAAAATATTTATGCAATATTTCAGGTTTGATTTGAAACATTTCAAAATATTTCTTGAAATATATCAGCAATATTGCTATGTCCGCGACAAAACCCCATTTAAAATAATTCATGAAATATTCCTGTAATATTTTATGAAATCTTTATGTCATATTTCATGATATATTTCAAAAGATCTTTTGTTGTAGATATAAAAATAGTTTAAATGTATTTTAGTGAACTATTTAAAAATATTTATATAATATTTCATGTTTGTTTTGAAGTATCATAAAATATTTCAGAAATCTTCGTATTTTCGCTACAAAAACCTTTTGAAATATTTCATGAAATATTCTGTAATATTTTATGATATATTTCAAAAGATTTGTTTGTCGTGAGCATACGTATATTTCAGAAATATTAGAGTCAAACATTTTAAAAAACTGCTAAAATATTTGATGTCTAAAGTATCTTTTCAAAATTTTTCCAAAATATTATTATATTCAAGACTAAACTTCTCCTGAAATATTTCATGAAATATTGGTGTAATATTTCTCGAAATGTTTCTCTAAGATTTCATGAAATATTTCTGTAGATGTTTTGTCGTGGACATAGGAATATTGCAGAAATATTTCAGTGAAATATTTCTTCAAATATTTCATGCTGTGTGGGTTGGTATCGATGGAGTGTTTAACTTCGTTAGCGAATGTCAACTGGTCCCCTTCTAAGTAAAATATGTTTGAAAATTCGAGGCACAGTTGAGTAATAAGTTCGCAATCTTCGGTATTCAAGTATTCGAGGTGAAGCCGATTGATTATTTCGTTACGTCTGTCACCCACACAGCATGAAATATCTGAAGAAATATTTCACTGAAATATTTCTGCAATATTCCTATGTCCACGACAAAACATCTACTGAAATATTTTTTGAAATCTTAGAGAAACATTTCGTGAAATATTACACCAATATTTCATGAAATATTTCAGGAGAATTTTAGTATTGAATATAGCAATATTTTGGAAAAAAATTCAATAGATACTTTAGACATCAAATATTTTAGCACTATTTTAAAATATTTGACTCTAATATTTCTGAAATATTCGTATGCTCACGGCAAACAAATCTTTTGAAATATATCATGAAATATTACAGAATATTTCATGAAGTATTTCAAAACGTTTTTGTAGCTAAAATACGAAGATTTCTGAAATATTTTAGGATACTTCAAAACAAACATCAAATATTATATAAATATTTTTAAATAGTCCACTAAAATACATTTAAACTATTTTTATATATACAACAAAAGATCTTTTGAAATATATCATGAAATATGACACAAAGATTTCATAAAATATTACAGGAATATTTCATGAATTATTTCAAATGGGCATTTGTCGTGGACATAGCAATATTACTGAAATATTTCACGAAATATTTTGAAATGTTTCAAATCAAACCAGAAATATTGCATAAATATTTTAGAAATATTTCATGCTGTGTGGGCAATTTGTGTATCTGTATTTTGGTGTTTATTAAAATTGTCAAGGTCATTCGTTTGTAATGGTTCTAATTTTATTTTTTCGAAAATGAAGGTTTTGTTAATGGCATTCGCGTTTAGAACGAATGTTAAAAATTTGCCGTTATTGTCAATTTTCACAATGGCGCTTGGGATGTGATGTAGTATAGCGTCAGTATTTCTCAGGTTACTTTTGAATTTGCAGATTTTTTCGGTTCCATATTAATTTCAGTTATAGAAGAGTTCGTGAAATTTTAGTTTGGTAGAGTAGGAAGTGTTGAGTTAGGGTGTATAGTTTCGTTAGTTACTTTGTATAGGGGTAGTGTCTTGAAGTGTTCTGTGGCTAGTGCACTGGTGAGCGTCCTCGTGTTCCACGATGTCATTAACCTTAGTTAGTGTCACCTGCTGGCTGGTACACTGGTGAGCTTCTGGTATGTGCGTGTTCCTGGTGTCCTTGAAATCATACTATGCGACAAACACGCTCGTAAACGATCTTCAAGAATACCCAGTTCTATTAGTTTTCATTCGACTGACGTCATCAGTCGGGTGGTAGAGCGTTCGCATGGTTCAAAGAATCGGGGCCCAGGACGACGGGTTATCTTTAACATTCCACTCTTAGAGAGTCTCATTGGCCTTATAACGATTTCAGGCCGCTCAAGTATCTAGCTACATCCTCCCATCGTGGCCTGGATGCCCCTCTCTTCTTGAGTGACAGCACTGGTTCAATGTCTGGCTCAGTCATTTGGTCCTGGATACATTGTTCCGTTGTTCAGTTCATTCATTTCTACGCCAGTCTGTCGGGTGGAGTCCCTTTCGCTGTTTTGTCTTCAGACAATGTCCGCATTCCGCTCTACAGGGTTTTCTTGATAAGGCGTCAGCATTATTATGCAGATGGCCGGCACGGTGTTCAACCTTGAAATCGTATTGTTGTAATTTCTCCATCCACCTTGCTTATGCTGACTGGGTTGATGGTTCACTCTGCAGTTGCGTTGAAAATGTCCTGTTCGTCCTCAACGTAAACAAGCACCTCTCGTTCCAGTTCTTTGTGACCGTTCAAGTATTTTGTTCATTATTTTGCCTGTATACTCGGATCAAAGATTGATTGTCGTATCGCTTTTCTAGGATTACGATGATCTTCTCGAAATTACCTTGTTCATCCGCTGGAATGCTTTGGAAGAGCTCTAATGCCAGACCTCTTAAAGAAATTACCAGAGAGGTAGATTTTTCTTGGTTATCCCACCCATTAGCTGCAGCCTCATCTTCAAATTGCAGTTTGTACATAGGCCAAGATGAACTTCCTACCATCAAATGTGGGTGGTTTGCTAAAAGAGCCTTTGATACTCACAGTGTTCTGATATTTCTTTCTCTGCAAATCTTGAGTCAATATTTGCGTTAATTGTTCAAATTGCTGTTGTTTTTTTAATTGTTTCACATTTCCGAAATGACCCTTCAATTCAATTTTGTGTGTCCACAAGTTTTATTGTTCACTTCACATCATAGAAACTAGGTTTTGTTGTTGCTTTTTATCTATGTTGGTGACAAGATTTTCCAACCCAACTTGAATTTTTTCATCAAAAGATTTCACTAACCTTTGTTGGATTTTCCTCTTAATATATATATACATCCGTCTATCAATCGTACGACTTTACATAACGTCGTTTTTTGACGGCCAACCAAATTAAAATAATAAGGATGGTAATAAGTCGAGTATACTCCACACTAATGATTTGAGTACCTTATACTTTAACGAGATTTAATTTTAAAATTATTAGAATTTTCTTATTTTTTCATTACACTATCAATCTGACGACGTTACAAAAACCATCAATTCGACAACCAAAATATACATAATTTTTTAGCCATACGCCAATGTGACGGTCAAAATATACATATGTAATGCAATGCAACGGCCGGCAGTGTTGCTAGACTTTTCTACCAATATAATAATGTAGCATTTAAACTATTTTGGTATGTTTGGAAAGTTTACTACATTACATATAAGTACCCAAAATTACTTATTTTTAAATTTTACAATAGATTTGAGTTGTGTGAATATAGATTTGTAATACTTCAAAATTCAAAAATCATATTCTGAATTTGTTTCCTATAGTTAACATTTCTTAATCCAAGAAGTGTGTTAATGCTAATTGGTGATTATTTGTTAATTTTAGATATACAACAAAGTAACGAACTCATAAAAAATCACACGATTATGTCTTGCAAAGAATTTTATCCTTGATTTCTTCCAAAACGTAGTGATATGTTTGGTCAAGTGGCCTGTTTTGTACCACCAGAATACATAGTATTGTTGCATGGTCAAATTATTTCAAATGTTCGACTCCGACCGCTTTTTCATTTTGAAGTTACTGGCCTTCTAAAGGTTCGAAATATTATTAGTTTTTCTGCTTATTAATGTTTAATGAGGGATCTTATCAGCTGAGTTATCTGAATCTTATCCAGCTGTCGATGATCTAAACACTTTTTGCTGACGGGTGTGCATATTTCCTAATACCGCCTTTTCGTTGTTAAAAAAAAATCTCTGTCTTAGAGTCCAGGGGTAAGCAGTGGATCTATTGTTGTTCAAAGTTAAAACGTCTTCTAAATGGCAACGTTTGGGTAACTGCTCTATCCTGGCTCACTCACTCTTAAATTTCAAGTTCATATTCAATTGAATAAACATTTTAACAATAAAAGAACGCGATTTTAATTTATTATAAGATCTATACGAATCTTTTGTTGTGTAAAGTATGAAGTAGGATTTGGTACGTACCTTTGACATTTGTGGCCTCAATCTAAATGTTTGGCCTCACCCTAGATCAAACCATGGTATCGGATGCATCCTTATACCTGCGTAGGCGTTTAAGCCAACAAGTCTATGTTGTGCCTTGGAAGGATCGTAGACCATCTTGGTGTATCTAAACTAATAATTTACGCTAGTGACGCAAAGATCTAGACTTTTACTTCGTTTCTATATAAAATTCTTCAATAAGAATATTTTTTACATAACCCGAATTCCGATGGGCTATGAATATTGGAACTACCCAGGACGAAGCAGTGTTATTGCTTGTTTTGTGGTTTGTCGAAAACAACTTTTTAGCAAAGTGGCTTGTGTACTTCGGTTGTAGTGTAATATCCGATTTTTACTGGTATTTTTTTTAATATATTTTAAATAAATATATTTATGTACATATTGTTATAAAATTAATTTTAGCCGCCCATGGAAAAATTAACAAACATTCTAAATTAATCATTCCGTCAAAAACAAAACCATACACATACAACTAGCTATCCTGAACTTTCGATCGGCGCAAAAAGCATCGACCGCGAGAAATTTCTTAAAGAACGCTCTTACAACAAACGAGTAATCCTGGCATTCGAGTCTTTTCTAAGTTACAAGATTTGTACATGTTGAGAGTAGTATTATTTTAGTTTATATTGCCGTAGGTTGTACCGGTAGCAATCAACAGTAGTAACTAAATAGTGCATTATTTTCGTGTAAATAAAGTCATCGTAAGTGAACGTGAATATCTGTGTTAAATTAATTTTGAACCTACGAAATTTATAGCAGTTTTGGTGTCAGGCAAGTACGATGAAGTAAAGTTAACATGGTAAATTGATTTATGGCTACCACTCTAAGTATGGTAGAAATGGACGAGACTAGCAAAAAAATATTGAAACAGGTCACTGATAAACCAGACGAAAAAATAACTCAGATCCTGGAAAAATGTAACAAAACAGAGAAACAGCATCAAAAGGAAATCCAACCAAAGTTAGTGAAATCTTTTGACGAAAAACGTAAAATTGAATTAGAGAACCTTGTAACTAATATAGATGAAACACAACTTATTTCTACGATGAAAAGTGAACAAAAAAATTAAGGTTATTATCGAAATTTGAAGAAAAAGAAGAATAAACTGAATTGAAGAAACAAAATGAATTTAAAATATCAAGTGAAAAGAGACAAAATGAATTAAAAATATTTAAAGAAAAACATGAACAAACTGAATTAAAGACACAGACTGATGAATTAAAAAGACAGCAATAGACAACAGCAGTCTAAACAACTAATGCTAATAGTAATGCAAGTTAATGAAGCAGTTAATTAGAGAATGCAAATAGTTGAGTCAAACATAAAACATAAATGATGACATTAAGATCATAAAAAATACCAAACCACAGTTTGTGACATCGATTCCATCGAAAGCCAGGTAAAAGTTGAAATCAGTTCAATTAAAAACAGTACAAAGTGATGTAAAAGATAAATTTGGTGCCATCCAAAACAAAGTTAAAGATTTCCCAGTCGGATGGAATAAATTATTCATCGACAACTAGTAAGTAATCCTGGAAGCTGTGTTGGAATGGTGGAGCCGGTGCATTCAGCTCATGATTACTTAATTGGATGGGCTATGGTTAAAACCGGACGAAGCCTATCAATTAGAGACCTGAATAAGCCCAAGAACGACATCCGAACTGTTAATGGTCAAGAAATAGCTTGTTTCGAGCCAGTAGATACCAACATCAATTGCGTAGAAGGGTACCAGACATCGGTCAAGGAGACAGGATCCAGTAAAGAGTTTCTACAACAGTTTACTGACAATTTGACACACCTTACACCAGAGGAGCACAAGAAAGCCAAGCAATTTATCGCAAATCACTGACAAATTTTTAACAGTCGAAATGGAACTACCGGTCGTACAAACATCATTCAGCACCGAATAAATACCAAGAAGGCTCAACCTATCAGAAAATCACCAAGGCGACTGCCATTGGGGCAACAACAGGTAGTTAAGGAAAACATCGAGTCCATATTATAAAATTGAGTTATTGAGCAATCTTAGCCCATGGTCTGCTCCCGTTGTGTTAGTTAGAAAAATGATTTTGCGTGAATTACAGAAAATTGAACGATATTACGAAGTAAGACTGCTATATACTCTCCCGAAACGATGACACTGTGACCACAATAGCAGACTCCCGTCAGTTCTCCAGAATAGACCTAAAGAGTGGATATTGGCAGGTTGGACTACATAAAAAACGGCAGAGAGAAGACCGCGTTCTCCACCAGTAAAGGGCTGTTTCAGTTCACGGTACTGCCGTGGGTTCCCACTACATTTGAGAGGCTAATGGAAGAGCGGATTGACATAGAAAACATGCGTAATATACCTAGACGAAATTCTAGTCATGGGTCACCATTCGACGACCATCTGAAGAGCCTGGCAGAAGTAAGTAAGTCGTTTCCGAGTCAGGAATCCGCACAAACGAAGACTAGATAGCAGCCATTCGTGATTGGCCAGTCCCGAGAGACAAGCATGAACTGCGAAGCTTTTTGGGGGCCTGTTCGTACTACAGACGGTTTGTTGAGGGATCTGCCACCATTGCCGCACCTCTACATTGGCAGACGACTAAGAAAGAGACCTCCGTGGGATCAGGATTACGGGGCATCATTCAGACGACTAGATGACTGTAGGTGGCACTATATTCCAGCCCAACCCTAGCATTCCTTACACAATCCGGCAAGTTCATCTTAGACACCTTCGCCAGCAACACAAGTTTGTTGCCGTGGATTCTCGAAACCGGAAAGGAATTATTGTGTGACCAGAAAAGAACTTCTTGTAATAATCAGAGCAGCAATACGATTTTAAGGTTTAACACCGTGCCGGCATGAGAATGCCGATGCTATGTCAAGAAGACCCTGTAGAGTAGAATGCGGACATTGTCTGAAGACGGAACGGCGAGAGGTATCTCCATCAGACAGATCGGAGTGCAGGCCAATGAAGACTAAATAACGGAACAGTGCATCCAGGACCCAATGGCTGATCCGGACATTGAACCAGAACCAATGGGACTCTCTGAGAGTAGAGAATAGAATGTTAAACAGAATTTGTGGAAGCAATGACGGCTGAGAAACAAAGTCCCAACTAGTAGTCCCAAAGAAAAAGGTATCAGCCACCTGACCAAAATACATAATTGGATTACCGGAGGTCGTTTGGGCATGAATATAACCTGGGATAATATCGCCAAGGGTACTACTCGGTAAATTACTTCAAAGATGTCAGAGCTTGGTGCCGCAAATGTGACACCTGTGCAGCCACTAAGAGCCCGAAGACCCGGACCAAGGGCAGAATGCAGCAATAAAATGTGGGCGTCCATTTGAGAGAATTGTCACTGATATCGCCGGTCCATTTTCCGAGTCTGAAAGGGGGAACAAATACATTATGGTCGCAATGGATTATTTCAGCAACTGGCCTGATGCATATGCTATACCCATCCAGAGGGTAATCACTGTGGCGACAATGCTCATTGAACAGTTATGCAGCAGGCTTGTTGCCCCGTTGGAGTTACATTCAGACCAAGGACGTTACTTTAAATCTAATATATTGCGGAAAGTCTGTACTATGCTACGTATTAAGAGAACGAGAACCGTTTCATTGCATCCCCAGTCAGACGGAATGGAGGAAACATATAACAGGACCTTAGAACAGCATCTGTCCAAGTTCGTCAGCAATAACCAGCGTGATGAGTACATTCCCTTTTTTCTTATAGCCTATCGCTCAGCTGTCCATAACAGCACGGGAATAACTCCAGCAAGGGTGCCATTCGGAAAGGAGCTAAGATTAAATTGTAATCTGGCTTTTGGCTAACCAGAAGAACCGCCCCAAGAAGTCAATGATTATGCCGACCAACTCTACCAGAACTTGCTGGCAATACACGAACTAGCCCGAACACAGATGTGGGCCACCAGCGATCGGATGCGGACACGATATGACCTCAAGACCAATTCAGTCCGGTTCCAAGGGAGGGACAAGGTCTGGCTGTACAACTCCCAGAGGAGCAAAGGTAAATCTCCAAAGCTGACACCCGCCTGGGATGGTCCATACGAGGTGCTTAAGAGGATTAATGACGTTGTCTATCATATTCGGTGGTTCATTTGGATCGACTAGCTCCCTACTACGGAGAAATTAACAAACCTTCTAAATTAATCACATACAAGCGACTATTCTGAACTTTCGGTCGGCCTCGATAAATTTCTTGTAGAACGCTCCTACAACAACCGAGTAATCCTGGCATTCAAGTCTTTTCTAAATTGATAAAAAATACGAGATTTGTACATGTTCAGTTGTATATTATTTTCTTTATATTGCCGTGTGTTGTATCGATAGCAATCAGCTGTAGTAAATAAATAGTGGATTATTTTCGTGTAAATAAAGTCATCATGAGTGAACGTGAACCATTGTTGTTTTCTGAAATGCAGTTCTGGCATTTCAGGATTTTATTTTTTCTGAGTTCTTTGAGAATAACATCAAATAAACTTGAAAGTCTATATATTTGATGACAAATTTACTAAATTTGTCATTACAAAACCTTTTAATTTCTTTTTATTTCTTGTTCATTTGTGTTTAGTTATTTACCATTGAAAATGGGGTCTTATTTAGACCTTGGACTTTTTGAACTAAACAGACTTTCAAGTTTATGTAGTTAACTCAGAAAAAATAAAAGTGAATATTTGTGTTAAATTAATTTTGAACCCTCAAAATTTATTGCAATATGTATTTCCCAAAATAAGCCCCTTAAGTTTATATATTATGTACTTGATGAGCCTAAATATTATTTTGTTTTTTATTTTTTTCAATATTTAGGCATACTAAAGCCTAGATGAAGGGGAGATGGGTCGATATTTGACCCGTTTTCTTAACTTCATTTAAACTATACATTTCCAAGTTATAAAAAAATACTGTTGAATATATCATGACAAGTCCTTTCAATTGCTTTATTATAATATTAATATTCAATTAAAAGCTTGGTAGTTTCAGCAATAAGCCTGGATTGTTTTATTATTTGTATAATTTTCCTAAGTATTTTATGTTAATATGTTTATAATATACCATCTAGTTGAGATTTTTCAATCCATTGAACGCAAGACAACATATTGTTTCTACTTGAGGACCTTCGTCAGTTGCTCTATCCTCAATTAACTGAAATATGGAATAATTATTTATGTATTTACTATATATAACTGAATTTAAAAATTTCCGGATTTCATGTAGGTGAGAGGAGCATAACGGATGAAGTTTCTTGACCAGGAACAATATATTGTCTTGCGTTCTACGAAATAAAAAATCTCGAAAAGATGGTATTATAATTTCTTTTATAGGTTTTACTTTACCTACGACTTTTTTCGTGTGATTTCTATCCTAGAAATGACAAGGAAAGGACCTTACACACCGTACGACTCCCAATTTGGAGTCTCTATGAGCTGGTTTTTCCTGAAACTCGTAATGTCACAATTCATTTCGCGATAAAATATTTTTGTTAGTTATATTAAGCACTTTCATTAAATATATTACATGAATTACATGATGCCCTTGAATCTTATTTTTCATTTACATGTTTAATTTGTCCCCCAAAATTAATACAATTTGATCTTTCTGTAAACATTGAGTACAATCTTATGTACCGTAATTTTTTAATTCAGTAGTTTATCAGATTGATTTTAATAAAACTTCTTGCCTAAAGTACCATCTAAATTCAGAATTTGTTTATTTACGGTATGTTTTTCTGATCGAGTCTCTAAACTATGTACTGATACCAAATTTCAACTGTATTGGTGCAGTAGTTCCAGTAGACCCAATCTATAAGAGTTAAGTCATATGAAACCTGAAAAAGAATGAACAAAAAGAATATGAAAACTTAATAATAATAATTTACAAACTATCTGCAATACATCACAGATTTAAAATAAAACTGTCGGTTTCTTATTTATTTCTTCAAACGGACACAGTTGCCAAAACACGGCCGTCGGAAAAGCTATTAAATGAAATAGGTAAAAATATTTATATGCTTAGAGAATATACAGTCTAAACAGCGACATCTATTTTGAAGCAATTGCTGTGAACTAAATTTATACAAAATGTATAAAATAAATATTTCCTCCCACTATATGACGACCAACAGAATTTTTGGTATAGGTTTCTGTGACCCTAGAAACTTGAAATACACTGAAAATAATTTGATGGCCATATATGGCCGTCATATTCAGGTGGCCATCCAACTGAATGCAAATTGCAAATTAATTAAAATTATTAAAGTTTATATTTTGGAAATCTTAAACTAGTAAATAAGATTACAACAATCTTTATAAAAGCAAAAACTAAATATAGAGTACATACAAATTAACTTTCATTCAGCATTATATTACAAACTGTTTCTAAAATATTTACAAAGTTATTTAGGTGCTCCATATGCATCTGGCATCCTTTCAATAGTATACCTATGTTGTGAAACATACATAATTGGTACTCCAGGTATTTTTCTAATTCTCCTTTTCAAATCTTTGTCATTAGTTGCTACAATGTAACACTTATGCTGGGTAACCCTTTGAACAAGACAATCATCAGCATATGTACCTTTATGCATACAGTGAATTCTTTCAAATCGTGGGTCTTTAATTATTCTTAATGCAACTCGATATTTCTGCCCCAATTTCTCTAATTCTCCTAGAACACAGTCTGTTATATAAGGGATGCATTTTGCATACAAGCAATCCATCATATTTTGAACTATATCCAATTTATTTTTAATGGAGAAATTTATAAAATTAGTGTCTACTAAAATATGATATGGAGGTCCTAGTTGGGTATTATATTGGAAAAATAATGCAGAGCTTATTTGGGGAGCTTCATTAACTTTGACCTCATAAGGATTTTCAGGTTTCTTTTTCTTAGGCGGTGCCCTCAATGATTCTTTTATTCTTGGATCACTTAGGCTAATCATGGCTTTCATTTTTGCAAAACGCTTCTCCACTATCTTCCTTGTTTTTTTCGATTTACCCTACAAGATGAAACATGTGAGTTAAAATTATGACTTTTGTTTTGTACTTACCATTATTTAGTACATATAAAAACAATCTTCAAATAGTACTTAAAAAAATCAAATGCAACACGTTGAGTTTGTTTTGATTTTCACAGATTATACATATTGTTTTAACCTACAAATTGAAAACTGTGAAAAGTTTAAAGTTTTGTGGAAATAATGTTCGAGCATAAAATCATGAATTAAGACCCATGTTTGGTCTTAGATCATGTTTGGTACACAGCAAAAGTTTGATATTCTTCAGATTTTTCCAGTTACTGCACAAATTGGAAGTTAAAAGGTTTATTATATAATTATATAGTGGTAAATTTATCAAACAATCATATATGCTAGTGTATATGCTCACGATAGACCTACCTAACTAAGTACCTACCTGTATATGCTCGAAGTATTTAGCAGTGTTGTCAAATTTCAAATACACAAGAATTCAAGAAACCACTTGTCAACTCCACATTGTCAACATGCTGTCAACTACCTAGTGTCAATTGTAATAATTTTGTATATGCACTTGTCAGTTTTTGATTTAATATGGTATGACGCAGATGCTCAAACAAAATAAACAAATTTGGCCATGAGTATTAATTAATGGTAGAAATAGTTCTTATAAGTGTTTATTATTAAGTAATAAAATAACATTTCAGTGCGGCCCCGATTTTGGAATGGTAATTCAGAAAATGGCTGAAGTGCAAACAAGTGAAAATGATTGATGTTATTATATGCTTCTCAAATCATGTCTGGGCACGCAGTGGTTGTATGGGAATATGAAAAAAGAACTGGGTATTGGAAACCTTACAGTCCCGAAGTTACCCAACATTTGGAAAGAGCAAATGCAAAACAGCTCACTAGAGTAATACTCTCAGATGCTGATCCAACATTACAAAATTACTTTGTGAATTTAAGAACACTTACACAGGAATTAGAAGATTCAGGTACAACTTTATTTTATTATTGTGAACAAGTTATTACATTTTTATATTTAGATATAGTTGTACCAGTAAGAAGAAAATGTTACCCTCAATCTTCACCTGCTGGAAAAGGGGCAAGATGGGAATGTGCTGGATCTGATGGTGGCCAAGATTGGCATCCTTTTGAAATGGATATCCAATGTTTGATTGAGGAAGCTTGGGCAAGGGTATAGAGTAATTTATCACATTTAGAATTCTGTGTAATCATTTAATTTTGTAGGGCGAGGAATTTTTAGACATGAGCAAAACACATTTAGGGTTTCCTTATTTAATAAATTTTAGTAATTTAACCCAAAGATGGTTGACAAATGGGTATGTCAGAAATGTAAGAAGAATAAAACAGGCACCTTATCCCCTTGTTAAAGTTAGATTAGAGGAATTGGCTCCTGTATCAGGTAAGTTAATTACAAATTTTAATGGACTTAATAAAATACTACAATTTTTATCCCAGAACTGTTCCCTGCTGGGATCGATGGTAAAATGATGACATTTTGGCAGAATTACATGTACCCTCTTCAGGTCAGTTCCCATGATTCTCATAGCCTTCTGCTTATGCTTCTAGTTAGTAAATTTCTGTTCATCAAGTGTTCTGTGTAGCTGCCAATGTTGATACATAACAGAAAAGAATTCAGATGATTTTTTATTTTGATGTCTCAAGGAAATAAAAATTACAATTAAAAAGCCACAACACCTAAAATTCTAACTCTATCCTTGCTAACATATTGTTATGCACTACAGGGTTCCAAATCAAACTTCTCGCTAAAGTAATATACTCAATACAATATGTAAACTCTAATTACAGATTAGCAATCCATTATTATGTGCACTGTTAAACAATACTGAACTATTCTGTCTCAGAGCATTTCATTATATACTTTCAGGTTCTCAAGAAAATTCAAGTAAAATTGACAATTACAATTTTCTGTTAAAATGACATTGACAATTAGTTGCTATACAGGGTGTTTCTAAAATAGGGTTCCAAACTTCTGCTGTGTATATAACTCATTAAAATAAGCCACAAAGTCTCTATTAACATGTGCCCTAAAACACACCCTTAGAAGCTTAAATGTCCTTAATATGGTTCAGACAAAACTTTTTTTTCTGTTATTGACAAAACAGTTGAGAATAAAAAGAAAGAAATGTATAGGTCTTACATAAATTTTATATTAAATAATCTGCTACTCCATTTTTCGACATTCAAATCATAAGTGTCCTGTTTATGTTGGTGAATGGGGTTTTCAGCCTGTAATTTTTTTATTTCAATTTTTTACAATTTTCTCTACAGATTTATAAAATCTTAACAATTGGACAAAGATAATATTTTTTACATAAAATTGTTAAGATTTTGTAAATCTGAGAGAAAATTGTAAAATTTAGAATAAAAAAAAAATTACTGCCTGAAAACTCCTTTCAGCAACCTAAACAGGACACTTATGATTTGCATGTCAAACCATGGAGTACCAGATGTTATTTATCTTAAAAAGTTATGTAAAACCGATATATTTTTTTCAAGTTATTTTTGACTGTTTTGTCAATAACAGAAATAAAAAACAGTTTTGTTTGAGTTCTTTTAAGTGCATATAACTTCCTAATGGTGTGTTTTAGGGCATACGTTAACAGGTACTTATAGCTTATTTTAATGAGTTATATAAACAGCAGAAGGTTGGAACCCTATTTTACAAACTCCCTGTATGCAGGGGCTTCTCTCAAGAATAATCATAATTTTCTTCCTTCAACAATGATCTCCATTCCTTCCTATTCTCCCAATCATTGTTACAACACCTCTTGTTCACATGCACTCATCAATTTCATCTCTACATTGTGTATCCCTCTTTCTTGTGCCTATTCAACTTCAAGGTATTATTATATTTATCCACTTGTATCCTGCTCTTCTATCATATACATGCCACAAAAACTTCTTTTTTTCCAATTTACCTGATATTGGAATTTTTATAAGACCACAATCTGTCCTCTAGTATTCTATTTCTGGTAACATTTCCATATGTTTTCTGCTGTAGTTGTTCTTTAATATTGTTTTCCTAACTGTTTCTTTGGTATTCCTCTTGTAGTTTCCTTATCATATAATTAAGGTCCTTTTCATCTTGTGCTATTACCATGTAGTCATTTAAAACACATAAGATGTTTGTCTTTAATATTAATTCTGTGGCATTATTCTTTCCCTGGTTGTTAAAGTATCTTCCAAAAATATTTTAAGTTATGTGGAATAGCCCGGGAGTGTTCCCGTTTGAAGTTTAAATTAACTGATAATGGGGCTTCTTGATTTTATGTGCATTGTTCTGTTTTTATAATGGTTTTTGACTTCTCTTTTGAGAGTTTCAGAGGTCATGAAGCTTCCCGAAGTGTTTACGTCAGTACTGCGTCATATGTTTTTTTTTTCAAATCTGTAAATACCAAGTGAACATCTTGATTCTTTGCCTTCTTTTTTCTGTTAGTTGCTAGATTACATGAATGTGATCTTAGCAAGACCTTCCTGCCATGAAGCCTGCTTGTTCTCCTATTCCTATGTTACCTTTGATTCTATTTCCCCCTTATTATTGCTTGACCCTATATTCTTTCTATGGTTATGGATGCTTGTCCCATGTCCTATTTTTTTCCATAATTACCAGCCCTTTTACATCTTAGTCTTTGTGTCTGTAGTTTATAAAACTCTAGTGCTCATCCATTTATTATACACTTGTTTCTTAGTATTTATTTGCTGCATGGTATTTTCCAACAAATTCCATTTATAAGTTTTCTCAAAGTGCTACTAATCTAGCCTGTATTATGCTTTAATTTGCTCATGTCCTGCCTATGTGACTATCAATGCTAAATTCTATAAGTTACCAACAGAATCTAGATAACTTATTGATTCATCATTCTTGAAGTAAGTGAGTTTTTAGTTTTTCTCCTTGTTAGTTCTATATTCTTTGTTTCCTTTCATGCATATGTCTTTTTCTTCCTTGGAAATTCCATTTTTGCTAGTTACAGTGTGTTCCACCATTAACACTAGGGATGCAGGTCCGGACATTCATGTCCATCCGAACCTGCCCATCTATAATTGGTATTCGTCATCCTCTTTTTGCCATTAAGATTTTCAGTTAGATTAGTTCTTTCTCAAATTTTATTGTAAAAATTTCATCTTGCAGGTATCCATAAATGTATATTTGTCTAATGTTTAGCAATCTCCTGTTTGTTCAGATGCTCCTAATGAAACTATTTTTCTTCCGTGAAGTGAAAAGTTTTTATGATTCTTTGAATAGCCAGCTTCCATGTTTTCTTTTATATTTGTTCCTAGCTATAATCGCTACTCTTGTCTGTCTTTGGTCTTTATTTACTCCATTCCAGATGCCTGTGTTGTTTTTGATGAGCTCATTTCTTTGTTGTCCCTGGGTTTATTACTTATGTCTGCCCATTTTCATGAATTCATCTATGATTTCATTGTTTTCCACCTTTGTATGTGTTCAATGCTACTGATCTGAGCTTTCTGACCTTGCGATTTCTTTTTATCCTATTCTATCTTGGTGGTCATCAATTGGTTTCCGATAAGCAGACTTCACCCCCCAATATCTGATGGTACTTCACGGGGATTACTTATTTTCATTCTGATAAATTCATAATTGTCACTAGTTTTTGTTAATAACTTTTGAAATTGTTTATGTGGGTTTTAAACCTTAGCTCATGTTTGCAAACATCATTCCAAATCCAATTTTTACTACAGTAGCGCGAATTACCACCAATTTGTGAAGTAGACTAAATATCTATAAAAATTAAGCGACGATTTGAATATTTTTTGTCTCGATGAAAAATTGTTTTATTGTCTTTTGAGAAAATTTTTTGTTTGTACTGTTATATATATATATATATATATATATATATATATATATATATTAGATTTGGTTTCACTAAATTCACTTTTTAAAAAAATATATTTATTACAAAAAATTCATATGTTTAAGTTACAAAGACAATATTATAGGTATGAAGTTATATGAAGATAATGAACACTGAGAATTGTTTTCGGTTACATTTATAACGTAAAAATGCTGACGCTATGTCATCAGTTTTCATGTGAACAAAGCGTCTACGTGATTTCTAAGAATTCTAGGAAGTTGTAATATGATACTTGTGTGAAGTCAATTACGGTTCAAGCACCTATGGTAACTTTAACGTGTAAATTGTAAGTTAGTGCACTTCTCATATAACAACTCCCCTTATACATGAAAAGTTGATGCTTTACATCAACTTTTTAATAAAAATGAAACATCTGTAAATAGCAGAATATCGCTAGGAATATCAAATGGTAGTATTAGCATTACAAAGGTAATTCGGAAATGAAATTAAAATTGTTAGTATAAAATATGTTAGTGTCGATAATAAGTCAAAAATCAAACGTATATAATATAACAACGATAAATGGTTAGTAAATAAAATAAAAAAGTAATACATAAAATATGGGTAAACATACAAAAAAAATCATTATTATAAAAGAAATGTTTATACAGTTGTCTCTGTGATCGGGTTTGGTTTTAATACTGGCCTTAGTTTAGGCAGCATTCTTAGAGACGATGAAGGCGTCGTCGGTTGGTCGGTATTTTCTTGGGCTTTTGGGCGCTCTTCAATTTTCTTTTTGATGATGTTAAAAATCATGATCGCTGAAATGATCATGACGACAGCTATTGTCGTATACGTAAACCAAGAGATGTTCTTGGTTAGGAAAGGCTGATTTATAAGACCATCTAGGTCTCTGGAGTACTGTTCTAACTTATGGTTCGCAACGTCCAGTTCCTCCACGTTGATGCTGCTTATGTCGAAGGGTTTCAGCTCGGGAATTTGTACCTTTTCTGGAACTGTATCGCAACAGTTGTAAGGTACTGTAACTGTGTGATAGACTTCGGAAAGGGCTGTTTCTTTTCCAGACTCAGCCTGGACCTTAGTAACACCTACAAACGCACTACACTCCGATTGAAGTTTTAGAATGGAGTTGCGCACTAGAGTTAAAGTTGTTGAGTTCTTTTGATTGCAACTCACCACAACACGTAAAGGTTCGGAGGTCACGACAAGCCACATATTCTGTTCAAGTTTTTGGACACTGTAACCCTGACTAAAAATTACTGCACTCCTGCAATTGTCCGGCACATTTTGAATACTTTTCAGAAGTTGCACCTCACACGGTGCGTTAGAGTCTATAGGATAGGCGTATAGGTCGGGACACAATTTTCTTCCGATAGCAAGCGGTTTACACGCGCTCAAATCCTTGATTGAAATAAACATTAAAGAGTCTTCGTTTTTCGCGAGGTACTTTTGAGTAAAAGACAAAAGGTGATGTAATCCAGTTCTGTCATCGTAAATTGGGATAGGGTATAACCGGAAAAGGGTGTATGGTTGTTGTTCTACTAATGGAATTCTTAAGACAAAAATAAGATCAGAGTTTGTTTGGAAAGCTTCTAACTCGATAATTTCCAAGTATTGTCCAATGCTTGAGTATTTTATTGGTAGTGGAAGATTGTTTTTTATTAGGTTTTGCGATATTTCTTGCAATGCCGTAATGAGATGTTCCGGCGTTAAAATAGATGTATGTATGATTTTAAGACGCGCGAAAGTAATTGAATTTAGCACATCATTTAGGCTATCTTCCAAGTAAAGGTAATTCTCCATTAGTTTCTCGCATAATTCGAGCAACATAAGTTTCGTTTCGATATAGCCGACTTTATCGTTAATTTTTCCGATTGTAGTTTCTAGTTTTTTCATATTGCTGTTAAAGAGTTTTTCGTCAATTTGCAGTTTTTGGACGGTCTCGTTAAAGTTTTTAATGACAGAGGTAGTTACACTGATTTGGTTTTTGAGTAAATTTTCTATTTGTAATTGACCTTGATTGAGCCTAGTGATACTATCAGTAAAATATTTACCGTCATCCGCGTCTAAGTTTCCGGTAATTGCTTTGAAAAGAGTACCTGCGCCATCAAGTATGCCGCGTTTTGGTCTTTTGGTGTCCATATTTATTTCGATAAATTTGTCTTTAATTGTGGTGGATATTTGGTTT
Organism: Octodonta nipae; assembly: GCA_034190945.1. Taxonomy (NCBI): domain Eukaryota; kingdom Metazoa; phylum Arthropoda; class Insecta; order Coleoptera; family Chrysomelidae; genus Octodonta; species Octodonta nipae. The sequence goes on from CM067220.1 coordinate 95,117,297, forward strand.
AGAAGATTTATATGAGTTTGTACATCTGAGCGGAAGTAATTCATTGCGAAAGATTTATAGTTAACAGTTTCGATAAGTGTTTGTAAAAGTTTATTATTTGTCGTGAAAACGTGTTCGAGGGCCGAAATATTTTTGTGGACCAAAAGTGTCCATTTATTGTTAGAAACGGTTATTTGGGCTTCGTTGTGGTAGTATATCCCTAATGTGTTATTTATAGGTTCGACTTGATATTGGGTTACTGCTGATCCGAACAGCAGGCACAACCTGAAACAGAAATTAACTTTCTGAGAAAGGTTTCATCCTGTCGAAATTTACTTTAGTTTTTTGTTTGGTTTTTGGATTTAGTAATGTCGCGGAATTTTTGTGAATCTCCAGGATTTCGAAAGGACCATTGAATTTATTTTGGAGTTTGTCCTTGATTTGGGATTCTTTGATATAGACTTTATCGCCTATTTGATAATTCGGGAGATTTTCGGAAACATGTTTATCGAATCGGGCTTTCGCTTTGTGCTTCTGAACTTCTGTTCTTTCACGAGCGATTTTATAATAGTGTGTGATACGGTTGTTGAGATCTCGGATGTATTTAGTTATCAATGATTGTTGGTTGTATAGAGTTTCGGGAGTCCTACTCGAAGTATGTCCGTAAACAAGTTCGTAAGGAGTGAATCCGTGAGTTTTGTTTGCGGAGTTGTTGTATGCGATGATTGCATAAGGAAGGATGTTGAAGGGGTGTTCGTCGGGATTTTCTAATTTGTGGATTCTAATCATGTCTAGTAAGGTCGAGTGGAATCGTTCTAATGAACCATTCGACTGGGGATGTCCCACACTAGAATAGGACAGTTTGATATCAAATAGCTTACACAAATCTCTCATCAGAGCGTTGTCGAATTCCCTGCCATAATCACAGTGTATCCTTAATGGGGTACCGAAGTGTTGGAAATATAGTAGTAAAGTACTAACAACGGTTTTTGCGGATTTGTCAGTTATGGGGTAGGCCTGAGAGAATTTTGTTAGTTCGTCCCTGATAGTCAATGCGTAGTTTTTTGTCGGGACTTCTAGGATATCGATGTTGACACGTTCAAATGGTGTCCGTGGGGTTTCAGTAATGACAAGTGGGCTGTCGAGATTTTTCCGGTAAACTTTTGCTCTCTGGCAAGTTTGACAGTTTTTGATAAAATTGTCAACGTCCTTAGTCAGTCCTTGCCAATTGTATTTTTCTTTTATTCTGCGGATAGTTTCATTGATACCTCGGTGTATATTATTTTTGCCGTTATGGAATTGGTCGAGAATGATAGGTATTTGGTCTTTCTCAACCGTTTGGACGATATTTTGGCAAACTTTCCATTTGATATCGATTTCGGAAAAAATAAACGAAAGCATTTCCAAAATGGGCAGTTCAATGTTATTCTCGACACAGAATACTTGGTTTTCAGTGAACACATCTCTACTATTATACAAAGATGCGAAAAGAATTTCGTTGACTACTTCTGGGTCAGAAGGGAGAGGGACGATGTAATAACGTCTTTTTCTGACACTTTTGCTAGCAAAGACATTTACTCTAGGGGTACGGAAATCAGCATTTTCCTCGAAAATGTCTTCGATGATGTCATGGTGAAAATCTTTCATGAGAGAGCCTTGGGGAAATACTAAGATGTTTTTGTTTTCTCGGTCTAAGAGTTGGCTATTAGAAAATTGAATTTTGTCGTAATCTATGAGCGAGACGGTTTGATATCGCTCGACAAAAGTTCTAAATTCTTCAGAGATTTGTTGGAGATTAATGGGACTTCTTGTCTGGGGTTCTTGTGAGTCATCGTCAGTTTCGTTTGTTGGGAGTACTGTAAATGGTGTTAGGTGTCTGCTTGAAATGATACGTATTCATTAAAGTTGTTAACTTTAATGCGAGAGAGAGCGTCGGCATTTTTATTTACTTTGCCGGGTTTGTAAATTATTTGATAGTCGTACTCCTCGAGCTTAAGGCGCCATCTTGCAAGTCTACTTCCAGGATCCTTTATAGAAAACAGCCAAGTTAACGGGCGGTGATCGGTCAGAAGTAAAAACTTACGGCCAAAAATTATCGGACGAAAGTGTTTAACCGCCCACACTATTGCAAGGAGTTCTCGTTCTATGGTTGAATACTTAGTTTCAGCATTGCAGAGAGTTCTGGAGGCATAGGCTATGGGTAAATCTTTACCTACGGGACCTTGAGAGAGCACTGCGCCGATAGCAAATGAACTGGCGTCGGTTGTAAGAATAAATGGCTCTTCAAAATTAGGGTATATAAGTATGGGGGTAGAAGTAAGGGCTCTTTTTAATTCGTCAAAAGATTTGACGCATTCTGAATCGAACTGGAAAGGTACGTCTTTTTGAAGTAATTTTGTCAAAGGTTTCGAAATCTTGGCGAAATTGGGGATGAATCGCCTGTAATAACCAGCTAACCCTAAGAAGGACTTGATATCTTTTGTGTTTTTTGGTTGCGGAAAATTTAGGATACAATCTACCTTTGAGGGGTTAGGCTTCACGCCTTCGGGAGTTATAAGGTGGCCAAGATACGCGACCTCTTTGCGAAGAAACTCGCATTTGTCGGGTTGGATTTTTAGATTGGCTTTTCGCAATCGTTTGAAAACTTCAGAAAGTCGGGCTATGTGCTCATGTATAGTCGGAGAATAAACGATTATGTCGTCCATATAGACTAAACATCTCTCGTTTTGAACACCTAAAAGAATATTATCCATTACCCTTTGGAAGGTGGATGGAGCGTTTTTAAGACCGAAGGGCATTCTAACGAATTCAAAATGACCATTATCAACTGTGAATGCTGTTTTTTGGATGTCTTTTATATCGATTTCGATTTGGTGAAACCCTGAAGCTAAGTCGAGAGTGGTAAAGTATTGGCATTTGCCAAGTTGGTCAAGTAAATCCGAAATGTTCGGTAGGGGGTATTTGTCGTCAACAGTAAGTTCGTTTAGTTTACGATAATCGACGACGACACGCCATTTTTGGGTACCAGATGCGTCTAGTTTTTTGGGAACTACCCAAACTGGGGATGACCATGGCGAATTAGACGGACGTATAATGCCTTGGTCAAGCATCTTTGATATCTGACTTTTTACCTCTTGTTTGTGTATTTGGGGATACCGATATGACTTTGTGAAAGAAGGTTTCGCGTTATTAGTGTCTATTGAATGTTTGATTTCGTTTGTAAAAGTCAGTTGGTCACCTTCTAAATAGAATGTGTCGGAATATTCGAGGCAAAGTTGAGAAATAAGTTCGGCTTCCTCATCGTTCAGATGTTCTAAACGAAGTTGTTCCATAATTGTAGTTTGTCTATCAGGTTGGGTTAAGTTTTGTGAGTAATTTTCGGAAAGAATGTTTACGGAAAAATTGGTTATCGGTTCGAGTTCCAAATTGTCGAAATTAACAGTTTTGGGGATAGCATTTGCATTTAAAACTGAAGTAAGAAATTCGCCTTTTTCATTAATTTTAACAAGGGCACGGGGAAGATAAACTTTTTCTATTTCGGCGGATGATAGGAAAGCCTCCGTATTAGTGAGGTTACATTTTAATTTACATATTTGTTCTGTTCGGGGTTCTATAGAGATTGTATTAACAGGGATGCAGTTATTGAAAGTTGAAGGGTTCTGAGTACGCATGACCGTATCATCCGTAACTTTGTAGAGAGGTAAAGTTTTAAAATTAGTCACAAGTTGTTTGTTGTTAAAGTCTATAACGCAGTTATAATGTTCAAGGAAATCTGAACCCAGTAATCCGTCGAATTCAATGTCGATGTTGCAAATATATACCTTGTGTGGGTCGGCGACGTTGAAAGGTACAAGGGTGGATTCGTTTATTAAGATTTTCTGATCAGTGATTCCTTGGATGACTACGTTTTCGGGAAATCGTTGTTTAAATCGTTGGCAAGTTTCGGGCTTAAATATTGACAGTCCTGCTCCGGTGTCAATAAGGAGTTTGTATGTATTGGAAGAGTCGGTAATGTAGTAAAGGTTTTTCGAATTGACCGAAAGAAGTGGCCTTACAGAAAATTCTGTTCGGGAAAGTTTAGGTTTGGATTGAAATCGTCCAAGTTCATCGTTTGAATTTGTGTTTGAAGATCGGAGATCTCGTGATCGGGAGGTTTTGTTTCTACCGGGGTAGTCTGAAAATTTTGTCGGGAAGAAAACTGTTCGCTATCGTAATATTCATCGTATTGTTGGTTATAATTATCATTACAAACATTTTCGCTGGAATGATATTCGAATTTGTCGTGTTTTTGAGTATCAGGGTAATAATAGTCTGGTACGGTTTTGTATTCAGTTGGCGTTTGAAAGTTCTGTTGCTCATTGTAAGAAAAATCATAGTTATGTTCATACGGATCGAATTGTTCGTTGTTTAAGTGATGAGTTTTCTGTTGTTGTTTGAAAAAACTCGGATTTGGCCTGAAATTACTAGAAGTTGGGGTTGGTCTACTTGTTGAGGGTTGTTGTTGTTGGTGAGAAAACTGAGGCCTATTATTAAAATTCGTAGGTTGATTAGCAGACTGATTCGCATAATATGGGCGATGGCCCGAATAATTTGGGTGAGAATTTTGGTTAGTCTGGGATTTTCTCATTCTGATGAGGCATTCGCTGCTGAAATGTCCTATTCTTTTGCAAAACGAACATTGTTTTGGGGGTGGACCATTATTCGGTTTACGAGTCTGTTTGGGGTGCATTTCGGTTGACTGAGAATTTTTGAGTTTCCAGATTGGACAGCTGTAATTCTCTTTTAATACGGGAAATGGCGGTCAGGATATCTCTGGGATCACTGGCTCGCACAATTTGGCCAATTTTCGGCTCTAGACCCGTAAGTAGGCTAGTTAGAGCCATTGACTCAATTAAGTCAATCTGGGCCTGTTTCTCCTTTACAGTTAAATTTTGTTTATTGACAGCTGATAACATTTTTGCTTGATGCGTTTGAAGTCTAGCTGAAAATGTCAATGGAGATTCGTTGGGTAATTGCCTCATTCTTTGTAGGTCTTGAATAAGGGCGGAGAGATCCCTTGGATCTCCAAAATGGTTTTCTAATAGACTTTGAATATCTGCTAAATGGCTGGGGTTACGTGAATTAACTAGTTCAGCCGCTCGTCCACGGAGCTTATTCTTAATGTGGAGAATTAACAGAACTTGTTGATTATCAGATGCCATATTATATGCGGTATTGCAAGAACAGATAAATGTGTTTAAAAATATTGGGTTCCCATCGTATTCGGGAATAATGGCGAAAATTTCTGAGAGCTTGTAGAGCTCTACATTTTGTGCTACAGCTCTAGTTTCTGGCATTTTGTAATTTTACTCAAGATTGTGCAATATTAGGAAAATACAAAGCTTGGGAAAAGCGAAGTAAATAATTGCGATTGTAATAAAAATGAAGAAAAATATGAGAAATAAATTTTTGTTACTGGTTCTAAAATAAGTATAAGTTAAATAAAGGTATAAACATAAATAAATATTTAGAATATCTTAAACTATCAAAATAAAATTTCAAAATTCGTTCTTGGGTAAATATTTAGGATGGTTCATTTAAAATAGGAAAAATGATAGAACTGTTTGTTCAACAATTATTAAATATTGTAACTTTTTTTAAACGCTTACGTGATTATTCCTATCATAGGACTTGTTCTATCCGTCACTGAACACTGGTTAGCCGCTGCTTGTTCCCTTGTTGAGCTCGGTAGTTGGTGTCCAAGTAGGTTCTTTGTATCCGCGAAGGTTAGGAAACCACCGTAATTAGTTAGACTGTTTCTTGTTCTAATTACGTCTGGAATATCCTACTGACTGCGCCACTTTTAGATTTGGTTTCACTAAATTCACTTTTTAAAAAAATATATTTATTACAAAAAATTCATATGTTTAAGTTACAAAGACAATATTATAGGTATGAAGTTATATGAAGATAATGAACACTGAGAATTGTTTTCGGTTACATTTATAACGTAAAAATGCTGACGCTATGTCATCAGTTTTCATGTGAACAAAGCGTCTACGTGATTTCTAAGAATTCTAGGAAGTTGTAATATGATACTTGTGTGAAGTCAATTACGGTTCAAGCACCTATGGTAACTTTAACGTGTAAATTGTAAGTTAGTGCACTTCTCATATAACATATATATATATATATATATATATATATATATATATATATAACAGATAAAGTAGAGGGCGCTATCTGCAACGAATACACATTTTTTTGATTTTTGTCAAGAAGTTAAATGGAATCAAGTTATCTTAGCAATAAAAACAAATTTTAATTACGATTTAGCTTTCTTCCCAGTTAACTTATTAAGTCTTAAGTTTTTAACATCGAACCTTCCTTCGCACTTTATACAGGTTTAAGACTGGTTCAAAACTAGTTTTGAGGCGCGTTGAAGGGCCAACGGGCCATCGGAACAAAATAAATTAATACTCGTAACAGTTGTAACAATAACACATAAAAGCATAAAACTAGAATTACTCGAAATTTAGCCACAAAAAGCTCAGAAATGTTCAAAATGTCTTCCATCATTCTCGACGCATTTAGTTAGCGGTAGAAAAAACACTGCTTCAATTTCAGCCCTGGACAAGTTTCTAATAGCATATTATATTATTTCCGTCATATTTTCCCTATTCTCCATCTGCTCTTTATGGAAGAAAATGTTAATAATTGAAGTTTGCGAGTTTGAGAACTACTGTCGAAAGTTAGTTCTGATAATTTCGTAAGTTACGTTTACTTATGAATCTTTTTCTTTGAAAAATATGCCATTTACTAAAGCGGAAGTGTTTGAAATGTAATTTATTCTAAATGTTTTCAAAATGTAGCAATTGCGTTGCGACAATATGCAATGGAATTTGCGCATTGATTACGGGAGACTGCCAACGTGCAGCTTATTCAAGCCCCTCTAAGAAGACGTAAAACACGCACTGAGTAAAATACTTATTTACGTTTTGGCCTACGTGGAATTCGATCCTACTATAAGGACCAGAAAAATTTTCAACGGCCTGGGAGTTCCAAAAAGAATTATTCTCCATCGGATTCTTCAAGAGAATATTATGCATCCCTACCACATTGCAACAGACATTAAAAGAAACTGATTGGTTATGATAATAGACTCAACCATTGTCACTGAATACCACAAATTCGGGAAAATTCAAATTTTGTCACAAATATTATCGACAGATGAAGCTACTTTCAGTAGTTCAGGTGGGTATAAATTTGCATAATATGCAGTATTGGTCCAAGCAAAACCCACATTGGATTAGGGAAGTAGGACATCAAAATCGCTAAAACTTAAAGGTATGGTGCGTGATCGTAGATGGAAAAAATATTAAAAGCCGCATTTTTTCTAAAGCAAATATTAATGGAGACAGACTCAAAGACCTCGTTTTCAAGAGAAACCAACAACCAGAAAAAATATTATGGAGAGAATGTCATTAAAAGTTTGTCCATGGCTGAAATTGAAGCAGCGTTTTTTCTACCGAAATTGGTATAAATACATGCGTCGAGAATGATGGAAGACATTTTGAATATTTGTGAGCTATTTTGGGCTAAATCGTGGTTCTTGCTTGTTTTGTGCTTTTTTGTTTTATTGTTACATTTGTTATTAATTAATTATTTTGTTCCGTTCGCCTGTTGGCCGTTATACACGTAATCGTCATTTAAATTACGTCGGTTACCAAGGCTGTGACATTTGTTTTTATTGTTAAGGTAACTTGATCGGTGTTCAAATCTTTTAACATTTTCTCCCATAAATCAATAACGGATAGAGATATCACGATGCAGTTTACACTAAAATTTGAGTAATTTGATGGTGGTTAAGGTTACGTTACAAAAAGTACCGTTCCATTTAACTTTTTACCAATAATCAGAAAAATGTGTAATTCTTGCAGATAGTGCCATCTAGTTTAATTGTTTTGAGCTTAACAGTGCAAATAAAAATCTCTCAAAATACCATAAAATTATCTTTCAAACGAGGCAAAAATATTCTAATTGATTCAGGAGATATTGAAATTTTAATATTGAAAAATTCATTGGCGTCCCCCTCCCTTGTTATGACAGATACGAAAAAATGTCACCAAGCAAAATGATGAGTTATTACCCAAGCTATCAAATGACTTTTTCAAAGTAATAGCTCATCATGTAACTTTCCCAAATAACATGAATTTTACGTGCCTTCGTGGCAGTTAGACCCTCTAGCTGTCGAATTACGGACTTCATAATAATTTCCAGCCATTTGTCTTGCCCTCTTTATATGGATTTTTTCCCAAATCTATAGATCCTACCATCGTCGAGATACAGCCGCTCCGTACTCTTATTGGGACACTCCTTACAACCGCTTATTGGCCACATAAAACATTTTTTAATCATCTTGTATAACTATAATGATAATAATGGCACAAATAGTTAAAACATACATAATTCAACTTTAATGTGGGCCTCAAATTAACATGCGAACTCGTAAGTTTTTATACATCTGAAAATCAACAACTGGCCATTTTTTTCTTTAAAAGCTTTAATTAACTTTAATGCATTAATCAGTTTCGATATTGCCAAAAGAATACGAACTAACTATTAAGGAAAATTCATCTTTTTTGACAAACCTCATATATAGTTATTGATAAAAGTGATCTGTGCTGATTTCGTTTTAGGTTTCAGGCCATGAATTTATTAATGAAGATTGACTTATTTTCTAAATATTATAATTACGTTTTCCATATGCTTCTGACTTAAGTGCACGCTATATATATGCAGACAATTGAAAACATTAATCTGGAAAGCGGTTAATTGACAAATACTGATGAAATTGCAATCTATTTTCAATTAATCTCATCCTTGATTTCGAAAAAAGCTACTTATTAATTTATTCCTTATTAATCTTTTAATGACGCTGCATTCGCCATATGTTATGGATACAATAACAGGTTTTTTTCTGATTTTTTGCAAAATGAACCGTTGAAAAAAAATCGGTTCATGCATGCCGGAGTACTGAGGTAACAATCTAACAAAATACAACCAAATTGAGAACCTCTTTCTTTTTTTGAAGTCTGTTAAAAAGAAGCATATTTGTTGATATGAAAGCATTTCCAACTCAATACAATTTATTTGTACTAAATACATTAAGGAGCATCGTGTATAATATTAGTCTAAAATTTATAAAAACCATATGGAACTATAGACTTCACTGACTGGAATGTTTACAAGTAAAAATATAACATCTGTTAATGCAATCGTTTGTAAACATTCCATGTGAACGTCAAATGTTTATTCTCTTGAGAGGATAACACGAAAACATTTGCGTCTCATACGAATTCAACAAACATTTCCTATGGGAATTTTGTATTTGATTAGTTAATGAGGAAAATACATAAAGGCGATTATCATAGGATTACAAATAAAGATTTTTTTGAATAATCTTTGGTACACTACGCCATAGAACGGAGTGTAACATTATTTATTTAACGCCTTACAGACTTTTGCATGTATTCCAATTTACGAATTATTGGTATCGAAACGAATTATTATTCGAATTGAATAATTGGACACTTCAAATTCTCGCAAATTTTCAAATAATTCACAATTTCTTTAAATATTCGTAAATTTTCCAGTAATAAATTAATTCTTGAAGTATTTGTGAATATTTCTGTATTACGAATTTTATGATTGTTAAGTGGTTTATCAGAAATATTTTATTTACCAATAATGCTCATTATTATTTAAAACACTAGAGATAAATTATTATTGTCAATACTAATATATAAAGAGGTAGAATTTGTTTGTTTATTTGTAGGGGATAATCTGTTACTGAACCGATTTGAAAAATTCTTTCTCCAATAGAAAACTACACGGTGGGGACAGTGGGGTGTCTATTGTTTTTATTCAAAATTTAATATCTTGGATACAGAAAGGCATACAGGCATGAAAATTGGTGTTATAATCTTCTCCCCAAGTAAATAAAAATAAGTTTAATCTTTGCAAAAATTCAATTATCTCATAGGGTACAGGTGGGAACATGTCTGAATTTTTTTTTCTGGAACCTAAAATAATAGAGCTATGAGAATTAACAGATTCATTCCTTTCTTCAAGTGAAATAGGTAGTACGTGTATCGTCGGTGTATTCTCCGAAAATTGAAATATTAAGTGGACGAAATGTAGGTCACTATTATTTTACAGCCTATCCACAACTCTTGAACTGTAAGGAGTAATAGAACAGTATATCTCATTCCTATTGGAGTAAAATCGAGTTATTCCGAAATTGAACTGATTAATAGAGCATGGTCGCCTCCCTGTAGAAGAATTATAAGCACAAAGACTGAGGACCCGCTATAATTGAAAAAGTATTTTTACTCTGTTAAAAAACCATTTGTACTTAAGACAGTGACACCGGAATATTAGCTAAAAATTTAGAAACTGATGACCACTATTAACACACAATAATGGGAGTTAACGCTACTATGTTTCAACGCAGATCGTCTCTTACCACAGAACTATTTATTTAAATTTACATTCTTGAGCATCATGTCAAGAAAAGAATGGCAACTATTTAAATAAGATCTGCCCTTCATGAACTTTTAACTGGAAGTGATACCAATTAAGGAAATTTTCTCCAGTAGAATTAATAATTTTGAACTTTTTGTCCATTTCTTCTTTTGTAGTTGTTTCCTGAATGATAGTTGTTGAATCTTTATGGTTATAGAGTTATTGAGAATAACCCCATATTCGTAGAAAATTCTGTATTTTTCAACAATTCCAGACGTATCGGGGTCTAGGTCAGTCCCCATTTTCAATGGCAATAAAGAAACTTTATGAAAATGTAGAATATGTAAAATTTCAAATTTTAATGTTTGACAATATTACTTAATATTGCCTTTGAGAATGGGGTCTCACCTAGTCCCCGAAACGTTTAAAATTGTTGAAATATACATACAGAATTTTCTAAAAGTGTGGTTTATTCCCAAGAATTCCCTAAACAATTTTCTTTTGTAGTTAATCGTTTGCTGTCTAACAGTTCCGTAATATTGTATATGTACTGACAAGAGTATACATAGGAACAAAATATTTTAATATTACTGGATAACTGCGAATAAAAGATATTGACATCTGCTATATTAAAAACCTCTACTATGGAGGCTCAAACTACAAATTGAGATGATTAAAAAAGAGATTTGCAGGTAAACTGTATAGTTGGTATTCAACAATAACAAGTTACTTGTTGCCTACTCCTGTTCTAGTGAATATGCTCTCAGTGATCAACGGTTCCCATTTTCTTTAATAATGACTAAATTAGTTCATTAATTTGCTCATCTACTACACAGAGGGTTCAAAAAATTATTAAATTATTTAATGCTTGACTATACAATTGATAACCTTTAAAAAACTACCTAAACCAAACCAGGTATTGTAAGAGAAAACTGCCAAACCTGTAAATACGCCGTTTTATGATGGGGAATTGACAATGACGTAACCAAAAGCGAATAAATGTTTTTCTGTACATAATGCAGTACCTATGTAAAGAATACATTTAGTGGAAAAATGAATTTTTGTTTATTTACGAGTGACTATAATGCAAAATTGATTGGTTTGCCCTTTCTATTGATAGTTGACTGTCAAATAGTAACTTATTTATTTCAGTCCGTTTTAAACGAAGAAACAACTTATTTTAAAATTCCACAGCAAAACTTTATCTAAGGTTTCAACAATTACCAAGTCATCATGTAGAGTTCATAGATATAGTTATCATCCACATCTTAGTACTCTTTGAGTGTGAATAGTAGTTTTGTTAGTCTATTGTATTACACTCTAAAGGTTCTACAACATCTCCAATAGAGCATTTTTCACTGAATCATGGTACCGCATGGTATCACTATTTGTTTTATAATTGTCACGTAATAAAAAATTATTTCAGGTCGTCGATGTATAGAGGCGAGACGATCTTGCAGAGCAGTGAACATGAACACAATACAACAAACACAAACAACTAAAGTTATAGGAAGCAGTGCAGCTTTAAATCAACCGACTGATTGTGCAAAAAAGGGAAGCGGTAAAAAGAAAATCGCTAATAAATCAAAAAGTGGGAACGAAACAACCTCAACAAATTTAGCTAGGCTCATTTTAAATAACTTGAACATATTTGGTAAGTATATATCTATGAGGATGTGGCAGAAAAGTTGACAAATAATCTGAATCAAACGTAAAAACTGGTCACACTAAATCCAATCTGCTTTTAGTTTACTGTTTTTGTCAGTGCCCACTAAACCTTTTCCTGTTTACTGGTTTTTACTAGTTGTTTTTGAGATTGTAAAATTCTAATTTTTTTCTGGGAACATAGTTGGTAAAATTCTAAGCTTATTTCCGATTGAATTATTAGATTTTCATCCTTGTTTTATAGCAATGCTACATATAGTGTTTTTGTGACTATGCTACACGGTTTTACATTTATTTTAAAAGTGCCATCTAAAAACATTATGGTCTTTAAAGTTCACACATCAATATTGTTACAACGTTTAATTTGATATTACTAATTCATCCCCGTAAAAACAAATAAACAAATGTGTAACAGAAAACGTATTTCTATTCTTAATGATTTCTGGTATAAAGAGTTTTCGAAATTTCCAGTATTAACGGGAATCCTGGAGAGCAACTGGATGGATTATAAATGCCGCGATACACCAGGAGTAGGCTGGTGTATGTTTGACTCACCTCTAAGTTTGAAGAAAAGTAGTGTGTTTCTGATTGTGGAAATCAAGAAGAGTATTTAAGATTAAAACTTTTTCCTGTTTGTATGTCAACCGATTTTCCTTTTTTGTTTACCAACTACTGACGAATAGCTGAACAATCTTTGTTAAACTTTCGGGCGATAGAGGATACCAATGTTGCATATACACCGACAAAATGAACCTCAACATTGAAACTAATTACGACAACTTGTAAAATGTACATGTGTATAAGCAAACATATGCTGGTGTAACAATTTTTATAACGGCCAAAAAAATTAAATTCCTTTTGACTTCATAAATAATACATCATCATCAGCTAACTGTCTATCTTATTTTATCTAATTGACCGATATTAAAGATGAAGATTTTACGATGGTAAATGCTCATCATACGTTCTGTGTTTAAATGAACATTTAAACAATATAGTTTTCCCACAACAAATGCACTAACGGATTCTTTTCGTTGAACTGTCATGCCGTTGACGGTTTCTCTATTCCGGATATCATTAAATATTTCAACAGCATGAAGCAAATTTAGTTCGAGGACAGCTAATACATGCTATCAGAAGAAAATATTTAATTTCTCGTATTCATCGTGAATCAGCTGAATTGAGACCAGTCATGACAAAATCGTAAAAATGTTTATGGTATCAAGAACAGCAAAAGTGAGAAACCGACAACAACAGCCTGAAAGCTCAACTGAGAAAAAAGTCCAACCACCCAAAAGTGATCCCTCCATATAAAAGCACTCAGCCTTATGGAAACTACTGATCGATATATCGAGGATACAACAAGAAGAATTAAATAGGGGAAAAACAAAAATCATTCCATTAGAACAAGCGGCACATATCCGCTTTAGGTAATCCTCTGTTTGGCATATCCTGCAACGACATATGTTAACACCATAAAACAACAAATTTTCCGAGCAACATTGACAACAAATTTATTTATCATATGGATTTATCAAGATCTTATTGACATAACCTCAATATAAAATTTTCAAAGGTTTTAGCTGCAAGTCATTTATTGTAGAAGTAAGAAAAAACATGTAAATTCAGTCGTTTATTGGATAAAATGTTGCAATGAGAGCTTCACAATTGTTAAATTGGAGATAATTATATGCGCAGTTATCTGAAAGCATTCGGTTGTCAGTTTCAAACGTTTGCAAAATATAATCTTATTTGAATTTGTTTCTTTACGTAGTCCTAATCTCACAACTTTATAACATGATCATAAAATACTTTATAATTGTTATTAACAAGCAGTGTCAATTATAAAGTCAAAAATTCATAAGATTGTACAAAACCTATTATTTGTTCATAGGCTTCCGATACCACATTTCAGAATTTTACAGATCACATTAGAATTGTGAACAATTTTATAATTTCTGATGAAATAAATATAGGTATTGCAAAATAAATCATATAATTTTAATTTTGCACTTATATGTATACTTCACTTTCAATCGCTAAAGCTTTTCTGATTACTGAAATGTGTTATTTTAACTATTCATTGATTTAATTCTTGCACTAAAAGTGTAACATTTTGATCATTTCATAATAAATTTCTTACTTTCAGTAAAAAATCCACAAACCATTACTTGTTCCATATACTCATCAATATGCATTAGCTTAAGGATTTTCACCTCATATCTACTGTTTGAAAAAAGATTATTTGATACCTGATTTAAAAAGAGTTCCGCATAATTATTTTTTGAATCAACTTTTTTTTTGTTTTCACATTCTTTAATAATTACTATTTTTCCATCTGATAACGTTGAGACTCGCGCATTTTTAGTTTATTAATATTTAATACTGAACATTTCTGTGTTTACAAGTGTTAACAATTATATTGTACGTTTGTATTGAAGAACTTAATGTTAAAGAACACAGATTATACAATAAAGATATAAAGATTTAAGAATTTCTACCGATTTTGCAACCTCACATGCATAAAACAACTAAAATTTCTCGTTTTGTGGTATTTGGAACATATGTCGTTTCAGGATAAGCCAAATATGGGATTACCCCGCTTTATATGCAATATCAATTTAAGTGATACTGGAAACTTGGTAGTATCCGTCTATGATCTGAATCTTAGATCATGTACCTCCTAGATATAGCCTGTCATGGACAAAATCGAGGGTACGCTAGAAACAGAGGGCAATAGAGACAGTAACAGGCTATTTCACTTAGTGGGTGGAAGCAGCCAATGAACAACATTCTGAACATTTATGGTTGAAAGCAGCTCCCAACCGAATGAAATATCCTCTTGTCCTCACTATTGCCTTCTCTCTCTTCAGTCTTACCACGACATTTGTGCATGACAGGCTATGGCTGTTTTCCAGTTAGCAGAGCACAAGTGATTTTGTGCCGCACAGTGCGGCAATTTTTAGGACGTTAATTGGAACATGGTTGTTTTAAAACCAACCGGTAGAGAACACTGATCACCATAAGGTTAAAAGTGTATTACTCATAGGTTATCAATTGACGTTTATGTGTACGTAAATTATTTACAGAATAATTCAATTCCAATTATAAGAGCCCAAAGTTTTTTTGTGACGCCCTGTACCGTAATTTTCGGGCGTTAATTGGAACATACTTCATGTTTTATGATAAAGTTTTATGTTTACTTAGTAAACCTACATAAAACATCCCAAAGGCACAGTTATTTCTTGTGCTCATTTGTGCGAGCTAGTGCTGTAATTGGAACACTCAGTGCTAGCACTGTGCCGCACTGTACTCAATTGTGCGCTAATTGGAAAACAGGGTATATCTAGAAGGTACATGATCTAATATCTGAATATTGCAAGAAGTATAAAAAATGCCAAGAATGTCAAAACTGACTGGTATAACAAACAATATCAAAATTGGTAAAGTTTCCAACACTCATAAATGCTACTAATAAATTACAAATAGGGGACGGATCAGCGTTTAGTAAATAACAATAGAACATGTCATTGAGCAATTGATTTCTACATACAGTGAATGAAAATTTTTAAATGGATATATTGGAAAAATGTATGACAGGGAACGAGTCCTTTCTGAAGCCAGGAAACTAATTACTTCTTATTAATTGGGATTGGAAGATATAAAACGTTTAATACCTAAATGTTGTTAAGACAATATTAATACTTCGTTTTAACAAATTGAACTATTTGTTTTTTATTAAACTATAGGTACTTTGATAAAGGGAAACAGGTCGTGCCAAATGAACGATGAAACCGGACGTGATTCGTCGTCACACTAGAGATGGGTAGGACCGCTCATAATTCGGAGTTGGTTCCGGATATGCATCCAGTTCCAAAGATTTACATCCAAGACCCGTGTCCGTCGGGCGCATATGGGTCCGTTTGTCTAAATGCGATTACCGGAGTCGAACTGCAGGCGGTGTGTTGGATTGTAATACTATTAACGAAACTAAAACGATAAAAATATATAACCAAGAACCAACAATATTTCTATATGATCAAACTATAGATAATACCGTTCCGCTCACTCCGATTCACAGTTCCCAGTCCGCTATCGTTGATTCAGTACCGCTCACGGCAAGTTTCGATGCTGCTCTGCTGCTCCCTCGTATAATATCAACAAGTGGTTCCGCCGATTGGTAACGATGTACATCCATCCTTCATTCACACAAGTCCCGGGATTCCTGTCCTTCACATCTCTAAAACTATATTCAGTACCACTCATTATATGCGTTTCTTGCCACTCCGACAGGTCCGCGGATCTATGTCCGAATTGCTGTCGGATGTACATCGATCATTAACCATCCATCCGGACCTGCCCATCTCTACGTCACACTGATGTCATCTCACACACACATCGAAGTCCTGTCAAAATTGAAGTAGGAACAGTTTAAACCGACGATAAAACACGACGGGTTAACGTCTTTTGGCACAAAATGTTTATCGCCGGTGGTTGCTTTTTTCCCGGGGAGGGGGGATGCTACCCCTTCTCGGGGGTGCAAAATATTATATGAAAAAAGTCCGGGAATGAATGAATTAACTAATTTTAAGCAACTTTTGTTCCATAAAGGTTTTTGTGAAAGTCATCTTTTGAGTTAATCGCAAGTGAAAGTATCGATATTTCAACCAAAAAAACATGTTCTCATACGTTTTTCGTAAATAACTTTAAAAATATACATTTTAAGAAAAAAATGACTTGAATCACAAATGTAGGTTATAAAAAAAAAACAAAAAAAAATTGGGTTTATGGTTTCTGTACAACCAATACAAACGGACTTATAGCTTGTTGAAATTGAAAGGTTTATCGTGAAATAACTGAAAAACAATGCATTTTTCTGGAAAAGTTTATAAACACTTTTTTAAAGTGCTTAAAAAATCTTTTAATTTGTTTTTTATAACAGCATGAAAATTAAGCGAGTTATGACATAAATAAGATTTATTTGTTTTTTTTTAGAAAAAATGTACAAATTAACTCCTCAATACAACCCCAGTTGAAATTAATTGCTACCACTTCACAAATACTTGACTTACTTATTTCAGATAGACTTAGAAATTTTGATCGTTTTAAGTAAGAAGTTTTGAAAAAAGTCGAGCCTTAAGAGAATATTGAATTTTTGTAATTTTGCAAAAAATTGTCTTTTTTCAAAATAACTTCAAAACTATTAAATATAAGCAAAATTTTGTAGAGTACAAAATTTTAGGTTTTGTTTTTTTTTATGTTTTTTGTTGCATAAAAAATAAGTTAGATATGACGGTTTAAAATTAGTACATGTTCGTAAATAGTACTATTAGGACACTCTTTCAACACAAGTCCTTTCAAAAATCTATATATAAATAGGCAAAGACAAAACGATTAGGTACCATTTTTTCCTGTGTCTCAACCGATTTTCTTCATTTTTGTTTTGTTTAGTAGCTACTGACGACCTTCAGTGCAGAATACTAATATTAATTTATAATATTGATTCATTCATTAAATAAAATATAATAAAATTTCATTATTTATGTCCATATTGTCAACGACAAAAAACTGACAATGCCGCCGCCGCCAGACCGCCAAAACTCAAAACATTGAGTAATTATATATAGACGGACCGATCGACCGATCGTTAGAAGCTGTTATATACTTAGAGCATGTACTTCTGGAAGTGGCATGCAAGAAGCGTTGTTATCGTTTAATGGTAAAATAGTCAATGTAGTAGATCAGTATTGATTTTTCGGACGCGTTGCAGTAACTTTCATATTAAATATTCTGTTTTTAATTTGAATTTAATTATTTGATTAATATATTATTATCACAACCTTCCCGAAGGTATTGTGTAAAAAATTGTCAGACAGCGGACAATAGAACATGTATTAAATATTTAAGTTCTCTTAGGGTTTTTGGTCCTCTCTTTTCTTTAATATTCCTGAACTTGATTGAAACCGGAAATGACGAAAACTTTTAGGTTGCAAAGAACAATCCTCCAATTATTATATCGAATATTTTGCCAGGAGTGGTTCCAGCCAAAAATTTGGAGGGTCATTCATTTGTCAGAAATATTTCGAATACTGATATTTGATTACATTTTTATTTTATTTTTATTTCAATAGATTTGTCAATATGAGTGAACAATTTTGGTCATTACATCCACTTCTCTGATTTCTCCACAACTCTGTTTCTTATAAAAATATACATTTTCATGAAATAGGGTCGATTTTCGACCACTAGTAAGGGTTAAATACATTTTCAATTTACATGAGCTTTTAGCTTATAGAAAAACTTACAAATTGATGATTTGTGAAATGGTAGCACTTAATTTCAACTGGGGTGGTATTTAGGGAGTAATTTGTACATTTTTTTGTCAAAAAACTAAAAAAAAACAATGTTATTTATGTCATAACTCGGTTAATTTCCATGCCAGAGGCTTTTATAAAAAAATAAAGGATTTTCTAAGCACTTTAAAAAAGTGTATAAACTTTTCCCGAAAATGCATTGTTTTTCAGTTATTTCACGATAAACCTTTCAATTTTTGTTTTGACAAATAAAAACAAAATTTCAACAAGCTATAACTGCCTTTGTTGTACAGAAATCATATATCCAGCATTTTTTATATATTTTTTTATAAGCTACATTTTTTATCTAAATGTTTTTTTTCTTAACATGCATATTTTTAAAGTTATTTACGAAAAAACATATGAAAACATGTTTTTTTGGTTGAAAAATCGATACTTTCACTTGCGATTAACTCGAAAAGGATTGACTTGCAGAAAAAACTTTATGGAACAAAAGTTGCTTAAAATTAGTTAACCTATTCATTCCCGGACATTTCTTCATATACTACTTTTCACCCCTTAGAAGGGGTAGAACACCCCCCCCCGGGGGTAAACAGCAACTCCCGGCACAGGGTCAACTTTGAAGTAGAGGGAAAACAGAAATTAAATCAAAATTTTTTGGAAAATAAGTGCTGCTTAGACAAATTACCCAGTATTACCGTTTTTTGCCTTCATTGAGGAATATGATGGCGATGTCAAAAATGGAAAAAATGTCATAAATTTGGAATAGTGAATTTCTTCTAAAAAGCATAGCGGAGTTATGTTCCAAAACAAATGAACATTTTAAATAAACATTTTAAATAAAGACAAAACGGTTTCTATAATTTATGCAAAAAAGTAAGGAACACCTTTATTGTTCCTCTTAACATTTTATAGTCCCAAAACAGTGGTGCACCAGGGATCTAAGGGGGGGGTTTAATCCTTAATCCCTCCACCCTCCGGCCCTGGAATTTTTAAAATAATTAATAATACAAATAATAAATGGAAGAATATCTTTTTAAATATAAAATCAAGAAAATTTACCGTTTTGTTTTTAATTTATTCTCGCCGCAAAACGATTTTTTCTAAGCAATTGTTTAAAAAATATACTAATTAGTTTTTTTCGATTATCGAAAAACGTTAAAAAACTGAGCGTGATTGATGATGTAAGTATAAAAAAGCTGTTTTCTGAAACATTTATTTAAAAGGCTATAACTTAATAGCAATTGCGGAATAACAAGTATAGAGATAAATAGCCCTTTGAATTAAAAATAATAATAATAACATATCTTTACTTATGTAATATTCTTATTCCAAATCAAAACAAAATATTAATTACAGCTGGCTGGAATAAGTTTAATGTATCTGGGCAAATTCTTTAATTGCAAGTTTTCCCCTTGAACTAGTACTTTTTGGATCAGATGAAACGAGCATGTTACTAAGGACATCAATATTTGTGGCAACTATATTAAACTTTCAAGAGTTGCATTCCCTATATTTCCTAAACTCTTTGCTGTGCCTACTAAGCTTCTTAGTAAAACTGTTGTATTGGCACAGGTGCTGATTGTATAATGTCTGATTACATGTTGAAATAACTTTTTCAAAAGCTATAGAATTGTTAATTTTTTTTACAATGTAAGCCTAATTATAGTTTAAATATGGTCAACTTTAGTGAGGCGCGAAAACATGTTTATCAAGAACCCTTTTGCATATAATCAATCTTTATCATACATGAAGTTAAATTTACTTTGGTTTACTAAATGCATTTTGAAAATTAGGGTTTTGTTACACTTATATGACATTTCTCGCGCCCCACTACTTCGTTGACTATATTATGTAGGTATACGATAATTCATGTTTTCCAATTAGTAATAGAAAAGTTAAAATGTCGTTGGGTTGCAAGCCCTATAAACAATTTCTCCTAAATCACCACGATTCCGCAAAAGTTATTTGTTTGATAATAAAGCCTAAGAACTGAAGAACTTAACAGCATTAACAAACTAGTGTAGCTCAATGAAGCTTTCGAGATATCACTCATGTTATATCTAAGGTGACATTTTAAATTTTACTTTTATACACATTCTCTAAATAAGTAGTTATTTACCGTAACTTCACAAAAAAAATTATATGACGTAAAACTTTAAACTTACCTGCATCTGACACATACATAGCAAATATCAAAGACTCAGTCCACTTTGACCAAATGGTTTAAACCAAATTAGTCACGCCATAAGAATTAAATGTAATGTTTGCCAAACTGGCGTGTGTCAACATAACAGAAATATTTCGTTTGTTTTTGAAAGTTTCGTGATCTACTTAACCGTTATTAGGATAAGAAACATTAATGCGTCTTCATTATTTAAAAGAAAATTTTTCAAGGTTTAGGGGATTTCTGGCCCACAGTGCGTAGTAAAAAATATTCTAAAAACCTATGTATGTGGTGCAAAATAATTTTTGCCAGCGGCGCTTGATTTGGGAAGTCAACACGACATTCCGAATCGCGGCGATATAAATGGATCAAAATAACCATAGTCTGTGGGGTACTTTAAATCAGGTTCCATTGATTATGTTTTTCATATTAATAAAATGCAGTTATCATTTATCATTGAGGCGAAGAGAGTGATGAAATTAATCCTACAAAGTATTAGCTGTGATATCTGAAAATAAAACTCTATTGCATGTTTTTGTTTTTAGGCCACAAATCTACAACTACAATACCTCTTTATACTAACGATAAGAGAACGCTGCTAGACGTCGATAGCAGTAGTACAAAATCAGGTCGAAGGCCGAGTTTAGAAACTATCTCAACATACCTAAGTCAAGAGAGCAGGGAAAGCAGAGCGACAGCATCAACGTCAGATTTGATTAACTGCGGCGGTAGTGACGATGGTCTTGAGGAACACCCAACCATCATAGGTAAACAGATTATAAGAATATTTTATTATTCGCTAACCATATGACTAGGTTGATTGCATATGTAGTACCTATTCATTATTTAATGGTAGTGACACAGACACATTCCTTTATTTTAGGTCTCGATCGTGCAAGTGCAAAGATATCCAGATATGTTAGAATTTCGAAACCCATAGAGTGGACTCCGCGGCAACCTTGCCCTGTATGTAGACAAATGCTGAAAGCCAACGTTGTCGTCATAGCTCTGCCTTGCACTCACGTCTTGCATTTAGATTGTCTCAACTACGAATTAACAGAACAACAGGAAAATGGAAGTCAGTTACATATTCAGTGTGCTGTTTGCGGTAGGATTTATGGAGAGAAGCACGGCAATCAACCACCAGGATCCATGGAATGGGGTGTTATAGATATGAGTTTACCTGGTTATCCGAATTTCAGAACTATTCAGATTATCTACAAGTAAGTAAACTCATATACATCTTTAAAACTTATAATTTTGAATCTTTCACATATTGTAGTTTAATTAAGAGTACTAAGCCAACCTGATTAAAATATGTTGACTGTTGCCATTTTGATTCTCAGTAACCCTTTCTTTTGATTCGATACCTATGTTCATAAAATTGTATTGCCAACTTCGACAGAATGACTAAAATAAGGATATTACAGTACGGTTATAAATGATTGCAGGGCGGTTGAATTTCCCGCTTGTTACTGTGTTGTAATGTTTTTATTTTCACAGTTGGGTTCAGTTCGTTGGATTAATTCAAAAACAGTCTAAAACACTATAATTTATTTCCACTATTTTAATATATATTCACAGAACTATTTAAAATTTATTTTGAACACCTGATCTTTACTATACGGCAATCGAATACAGAATGAACCCTATCGCCAGCTGTCCGTATTTTTATATTTCTTCTCCGAATTTTCCAGAAGGTCAAGGGCCGTCGAGATATTTTCTTCATCTGTTCTAGAAGATTCTAGGAAATTTATGTTAGCGCCAGCCCCCGACCTCGGGTTGGCAGACCTACATTTCGGATACCCCGAAATATCGGATGAATGCCTATTCCAGGAATTATTGGATGAACTCCTGTCACACTATTTTTAAAAGTTGGTACTAAACAATATGCAGTCTCACCATGGGCGATATATGTAATTACTAATATTAAAATTAATAGAAAGGGAATAAAAATTATATTACTTCAATTAATCATATTAATCTTGGGAATAATAAAAATTACAGTAATTAAAACATTTATTCGAAATACAAACATAAGTTCACTTTACGTCGTATTTCTGGACTGGTGCTTTGACAGCCACAGTAAATTGTATTTGACAGCTCTTCCAATGTATGTAGGCATTTTGAATAAACTCTATTAAAAAATCCCAAAGAAATCAAGTGGGGTTAAGGTTGATGACACTACTTATTCATCTATCTATCTATCGAAGAACTGTCCCAGATAATCTAATGTAATTTTGTAATTGCATGTAAAATTAACATCATATAGACCAAATGAATTTAATTCAAACAATGGATATTAAAAAATCCAGTAAACCTGACTCTTAAACCTGAACTGTAACTAACCTGACTGCCCTGGGCTATTTTATAATCCCACTAAATAATGGTATGGACACATCTAACTTGTACTTTCATTGAACTGTAATATTCTGGTAAATTTCATGTATAAGTTCCTTCAGAAGTATAGTTTGCGTCAATCCATCCAACTTTTCTTTTCAAAATTATGCTTCTTCATACCATGAGGGACAAAAGTCGCATACATTTGATAATTGAAAGATAGATATTTGAAAAAATACTTTCACTTACTAGTTAAAGATCAATGGTATCATTGTGATGCATTTTCGAAAATTTGTAACAGATATTTTATGCTCAAATAATTGTCTATTTAAATCTATCTTAAGGTTTGCTTCAATTTTGCAATAAAAATTGACAAAACTTTAAAAATATATATCGCTTTTCTACTCCATTAGCATTGAACAAGCTACTATTATGCCCCTTTAATTAACTGAAAACACAGAGGTATTTTCATATTTTAAATAAAAACTGCCCAGTCTACTGTTTAATTTTTTGGCACAAAATTTAGTAGACCTTTACTTTCATAGTTAAACATTCAAATCAATGTGTTGATTAAACATTTACATTCTCAATAATTTTAAAAAAAGGCTCATCAAAATTGATCAACCAGTAACGATTTTAAAGAGGTGGCACCAGTCAAAATGGTTCACATATATAACTCAACAAATAATTAATTTAAACATTTTTGTATTATAGCATACAATCTGGAATTCAAGGACCCGACCATCCCAACCCTGGTAGAGAATATTATGCTGTTGGTTTCCCCAGAATCGCTTATCTTCCCGATTGTCCCAAAGGCAAAAGGGTTCTACGGTTGCTTAGAGTTGCTTGGCAACGTAAGCTGATATTCACTGTGAGTCGATCTCACACGACAGGTTGCGAAGACGTAGTAGCATGGAACATACCACATAAGACGGAAGTCGGCCCGAGTAACGGAAGCCACAGTTACCCTGATTCCGGATATCTGAGCAGGGTTCTGAAGGAACTCGAAGCTTTAGGTGTAGTAGAGGAGACGTGCGTTGTAACGGGAGGTAGAAATAGCAGGTGAAATTAGAAGATAATTCATATTGAATACATTATCAAATAGTATGTCTGCAAGAAAAATGTGTCTCACAATTCACAGTGCCTTTGAAGAATGTACAGATTCACTCAGATATGAGGCTTGCCAAGATATTAGACTATTTTATATTAACTGACTGGAATACAATTAAATAGTTTCATTACAATTTTTAGAAGAAAAAATACACAGATCTTAGTATAACTAGGTTTTGTAAAATAAGAATTAGAAAGGAAGAGAAAGAGATACTATTTATAATAAATTATCCAAAAGTTCAAAAACATACTGTCATTATTATATAAAAGAGGTAATTTATTCATTATAGTGTTCTTCTCAGTGAAATCTAACAGTGGAATAATGGGTTTCTAGTACTAATTATATATTTACTTTTTATCATTCCATTAACAACGAGGTCTTAATCTCAGTTGTTATTCACAAAAATCCGAAAAGATGAAATAGAAAAGTATCCTTCAGAAAACAGTTATTACAGCTCTTTATTAAATTCTTTATGTTTGCCTTGAATCAGTTTAACATTTTGTATGAATGAAAAGTTCTTCAATCAGTTTAACATTTCTGTATGAATGGCTATTGTAGGAATTGATACTGCATTCTATGGTTTTCAAAATCTATATGTTAGACTACATTTTTGTAGCTGTTGCGGTGAATCGTTTCCCACATATGTCATCTTTGATTTGAAATATTTTTTGTTATATTCTCCAAATAAAATATTTATGTCAATATTGTACGTCAAAAATTACTATTCAATAATTCACAATAGCCCAGAACTAAATATTTCAACTACTGTCTATTGAAATTGTCTTCATTTCAACTCATAAACCACTCGATTTATATTTTCCACTAACTGAAACTGCTTATACTTATTTATACTTCATTTTACAGTCTAGAAGTACAGCAGATGTATTATCCTCATTTCTTTGTCACTACTCATTTTTCGTGAAACTGTTTTGTGTTTGAATAAGTTTCGAGATCGAGAATTGAAACTTTGTAACATTATTATTAAATACAGGTGCTGCAATTCTTAGGATTTAACCTCATTTATTACTTTATTTTGTTCGAAAAAACAAAGAAACTTTTACTCTTTGCAAAATAATTGGCAGTGATTCACATATTTTTAACATATGTTGTAATGTTTGAATGTACCAGCATAGTCTCATTGTTATTTAACTGTCTTGTAAGTATTATGAATTACCCACAATGATTGTAGTCATCAATCAGATCCAAACTCAAATGTTAGGTTTATGATTTGTGTTAATTATGAATGTGTTGCTTGGTAGTAATTGTAAAGGTTTCTATAAGAACTTTTGGACATATATGAATAATAATATCTTTTCTTTTCAAGATTCAGCACTAAGATCTTAAGTATTTGCATCTCAAAAATGAGAATATATTTTGATATTTTGTATCAAGATTTAGTATTAGTGTTTGTGATATTTTTTAAATAATATTAAGAACATACTTGAACATGACACTATGTAGTTGTATCCTATAAATATTTCTCAAAATACTAATGACAGGAACAAATACAGAAGACTGAAAAATAACCAATATTTTTCATAACCCCCTATATTGTAAATGAAATGCCAACTATAGATATTATATATTTGTATTTATTCATATTATATTAATATGATTCTATAATTTTAAGAGAAGTTTTCAAGAAGGAATATATTTTCTACAAAAAATTTATGGTATAAGTGAAAACAAATGGTGAAAAAGTACAATGTCACCGTTAAGTTCCATTTGTTTTTCAATGACATATTTCCCCCATATGTAATTACAAGCAGTTTGTATTATGAAAAAGTTACCCCTATCCTCAGTTTCGCCCATACTTCCTTAATAACTGAGGTCTGGTAAATGACCATTCAGAAATATAGGAGCAATATGGTGCAAATGTTAAGTATATTTTGGTTATAATATTCAATCATTGACAACTGATGAGGTAAGTTATCATCAAAATCACAATCTGTGTCAGTTTTTATGCTTTGTGAGATTCATTATTTGAACATTTCATCTAAATATTTAGTGTTGCTATTTCGGTATCAGCTTTGGTAACTTTCAACCAGCTATTTCTTTTTCACTATTAAACTGATGCTGCATATTATCAGTAATGCAGAATTTAAATACTTGAATATTAGAGTTTGTAGCAAGCTTCAGTATATTCTTGCTGCATGTTCTCTGAGTTTTCCGCGTTTTGGACTTAAGCTACAGTAATTAAGTGAACTGCAATTTTCAAGTTAGGTGTTGTTTGAAGTTAAAAATGGTTAGAGAAGGTAAAAATGTGCATGTAAGTCACTGCCTGATTAATTGTATCGAACTGTCTCGCGATTTGCATCTCTCGTTGCCGGTCGATACGAAATCTGTTTTTTTTTTCAACAAATATGCATAGTACAGGAAATACAATGACTTTCAGGATGTAGGTCAGCATCCAAAGTAAATAAACAAAATAGAGAATTCTAATGCACTGAATAACAAACTTATATAATCCACAAATAAATAATTTTCTTTAAACATCACTCAAGACGAGAGCCTTAAAGTTGGTGAGTTTAAACTAAAACAAAGAAGACATAGCTCCAAGAGTCTGGAAAAGTGCAAACTTAGATCAACTTTTTAATGAAATACCCAGGAAGTACTATATGTCCGAATCCATAGAGAATAAATGAATTCCACCTCCATTTGAGTAAATTTACCAGATCACCCTCCTGAAGCATGAAGTCGCCTCGTGGAATATCTTATCTGGATCCGCTCCTCAGTTGCACACTACTATCTTCTAACTATACTTTCAAACGGGCGTATTTAGGAACTGGAAGTTATTTGAGTGACTTCCCATACCTAAAAAGTTCATCTAGTAAGTCATGTATGTTTGAAAGCCATAGATATCAAACATCACACCTCAACATGTATATTTGAAATATAAACTTTTGTTTACTATACTTTTCCTTAGAAATATTAACGAGATGAATTTGTTGAAGGCAGTTGAAGGATGTCTGTTTCCGCGGGGACGGAGGTCATAAAAAACATGTAACATTTGCAGAAAATAATTTTGATCTTTATGAAAAAGTTACAATAAGTAATGGAAAAAGCAAAACTTAACTAGTTGGATTATCTAAATTACAAAATAATCCAATTTTAAGCTGAATTAAAATTTTATAAACAACAAATTCGTTGCTTGTACATCATCCAACAGGTTCTATTGGAAATGATAAAAGGCTTAGTTTGAAAACCAAAGTATCTTCAGTACACTCAGGATGACATTTTGTTGTTAAATTCATTTTTAAAGCACTCCAAATGATGAATTTCTTGTCTGCAGCTGATTAAGTTGCACAAATGTTCTGGTGTTAATCATCACTATTCGTGAGAATATTTTCCTTGCAGAGACTTAAACACTGGCTGAGGTGGCCAGAAACCTTGGTTGGTTCTCATTGAGAATTTGACAGAGTTGTTCATGTTTTGTATTCATTAGTCTTAAATTCTAAAACAATTAGCAATAATTGTTAATTTTAAATTATTATCTGTGGATTGATGATTGTGGATGTGCTGATTTCATTAAATTTTCAATTAGGTTTTTCCTGTTAATTGAGTAGTTTACACATTCAAAAAATATATATTGTTTGAGAATATTGACCCTTCAAAACTGACTTGTTTGCTCAATTTTCTTTATGGTCAATAAATTTATTGATATTTTGGTTGCAAGGGAATCGTGATCGTCTTTTGTGTCTCCATTATTCATATCAAAATTGATCCTGCTCTCACAACTTTTCTGAAAAATGTCAGTTTATGAACCATTAATTTATGTCTTAGATTCAGTTTGCAATTAATATTTCTAAATTAATTATTTGAAATGAGTTCAGTTTGTAACTTTTGACGAAACAAACAATTTAATGAGCTCTCCTTGCTAAACTCGGCAGTCTCTAATTTGTAACCATAGGACCACAAATGTCATATAGGTATATCAATAGCACCATAAAAACATTTGCATCATATTCCTTATATTGTGATCTTTATGTAAGAATTGAAATTATATATAAATATTTTTGATTCAAGATTAAGCAATAAAAAAAGTCTTCCTCATACTGATTTTTCCCATTTTAATTTGTGATACATGTCTAATGTGTATGCAATATTTTTGTTTGGCTTTAATTTCTAATATTATATTTTTATTTTCGTTAATTTAGTAGTAAAATTAGGATTTATTTACATTTTTGCACTTTGCTATTTTTTATGAATTCAACTACAAAATTCACAGTGAAATATGTTTACCAAATCCTTAGAATTGAATGAGTTTGAAACACAAACATTGATAAATAAGTGAGTAATGCATCTGTAAATCTAAAAGTCCTTAATGTAAATATAGTTTATTTGGGTTTTAGATTTATAAGTCACTTACCTCCTTTCATTAGATTATTTTAAAGTTTAGTATGTAATACAACTTTGAAGTTTAAGTGCATGAAGAATTAAAAAATAAGAAGTTCTATTTAAAATGTTTGAAATTTATTTTGAAGTTATAGAACTGAGTCCTGTTTTTTTTTCATCCTCATTCATGGCCGCTAAAATAATCTACTTCAACATACTAGTATCTAATGCTATTAACTAGTTTTGCATCAAAAGACAGAATATTATTTACTTTTTTATATAAATACACCTCATGTTTTATTAACACATTTATTTTCACACCAGTGACATCTTTGAAAGTGACAAATAACTAAAACACATAAGACTACACATTGCTGAAAAGGGTCCTAATTTCTGCATTATCAAGCATAGAGCACAAATTATTTGTCACCTGTAATTAAAATCATTTATAGGTTGTTCCTTTCAGGATAAATTTCCTCATTAGAATCTCAATAATTCAATTCCTACAACTAGAATTACTCATATTGATAATTACATTTTACCTTAACAGAATGTTGTAAGTCGGTTATAGGTATTAGTACTATTAAGTAAATGTTCTACTGAGCTATATTGCCACTGATTTGAAAATAAAATGCAATAATAGTAATTCATGCCATTTTTGTCATTTATGATTACTGAACAATAAAGAGTTTATTAAGAAAATTCTATTATTTTGAAGCATAAATAATTAATCAGTTTTAAATTTTCACATCTAAGTTAAATACTTAAAAATGTTTTAATGTCTACATGAAGAAATACTGATTTTGTGATGGTAACAATTTCAGTGGGTTATTATCCTACCATTACTAAAATATGTGAAAATGGAAAATATTAAAAATATTACCAATCCATCATGTATTATTCCAGATAAAATGGTATGAGGTATACAAATATATTTCATATTTTGAAATAATTAACAGAAATATACAAAAATCGACCAATTCCCCTGTTTATCGCCGAAATTATAAAATCTAAAATTGAAAGATTAGCGTCACCTAAACTTTAGAGGAAAAATGAAAACACTACTAATATTAATTTTTGGATGTCAAATTAAATAATTATATGAAAATGAAAAAAAATCAAATGCATCATGTGATACCTACTTATGTCAAATGATATAATTTGTTTTAAAGATTTTGACGAGAATCTACGAATATCGACGCTTTCTAACACACCCTTTTTAACATTTTTCAAATTGAACAAGTGGATGAAAATTATAGGGGAGCTATAATTGTTAACAATACAGTTTTATGAGATAGATGTGTTTGAACTTGTATATATTGTTATTTTCAAAATTGATTGCATTAATTCATTGATTTTTTAACAGTTTGAATATTTTCCGTCGCGCCAGTTTGCTTGTGAAAAACATTAAAATCCAGACATTTCGTTTTTCGATCGCCGTAGCCTACGGACGCATTTGTTGTGTTTTGTTTTACGATGTTATGAGTTATCTAACTTCCGTCGTAACGAATCAAAAGGCGGTAAGCCTTTTGATTCTCCCACGGGATGGCTTTAATTGTTTCTATCTTGTTTACGAAAGGCGCTATTTTATTTGTTAAATCGTGAAAAGCGGTGTTCATAGTTCGTAGCCATCTTCTTTGTGTGTAACTTTACCGACCAGATTTCGGTGTAAGGACATTGAGAAGCCCTGCAACTGCTCCTACCATCGAGATTAGCCTCAACAACAACAACCCCGTTTAACATATCTTATGTTAAACAACATGCATGTTGCGGGCATTTCCTGTTATGTTCATTCATAACTACAGATTCATCAATGAGTATAACAGGAAATGGCGTTAACATGCATGTTGTTTAACATAAGAGAGATATATCATAAGAGGGAATGTTACTTAATAGTGATGCATAATCAGTGCATTTTCACGATTTTGTGCATTGCAGGTTATCTTCGAAGATACATGCTTTTTTTTCATTTTTTTGTTCAGGCAAAAAAAACATTGTATTTAAATGCCAATTGTGTCAAAACTGCTAGAAAAAATGACGCACGGGAACAAAATTTTTTCGAATATGATGAGGCCTATTATCGAATGATCGTTCGAATGAGCCATCACTCGGATGGTACGTTTATGATTCTAACGATTCTCGCTTGTTTTATTCTCAAATTCGTAACATTTGCTACCTGTCAGCGGCTGCCCTGTTTGAACATTTCAATTTAGGTGAAATTATACTAATAATTTTTTCCTAAATATTCATTTAATTAAATTTTTTTGTGAAGTAACTGTTATTAATAATTCAAAGAGCAGTATAATTTTCCTTAATCTACATTAACAGGCAATTCATCAAATTATTTCGCATTGCAATAACTTCACCTTACCCTGAAAATACAGTATTTACATATTTCTTCTATCCAAAGACGTTAATTGGAACATGGTTTTTTTAAAACCAACCGGTAGAGTAGACTGATCACAATAAGGTTAAAAGTGTATTACTCATAGGTTATCAATTGACGTTTATGTGTACGTAAATTATTTACAGAATAATGCATTTCGAATTATTAGAGCCCAAAGTGTTTTTGTGTCGCCCTGTACTGTAATTTTCGGGCGTTATTTGGAACATACATCCAAAGAGGTTAATACTGTAGAGCACGTGAAGTAGCGAAATTCATGTAATATCAATAGAGAGAGAGAGAGAATAAGCGTGTCGTTCCTGATTGGTCAGTGTCAATGGTGACGCCTACTATTGGTACGGTAGAGACATAGCAAGCGCTCCCTGATATTGTCTTTCTCTTTCTACTGTTATTACATACCTAATTCACTCTACGTATAAACCTCTTTGCATACATCATGTTTTATGATAAAGTCTTATGTTTACTTGCCCTGTTTTCCAATTAGCGCACAATTGAGCACAGTGCGGCACAGTGCTAGCACTGAGTGTTCCAATTACAGCACTAGCTCGCACAAATGAGCACAAGAAATAACTGTGCCTTTGGGATGTTTTATGTAGGTTTACCAAGTAAACATAAAACTTTATCATAAAACATGAAGTACTTTCCAAATAACGCCCGAAAATTACGGTACAGGGCGACACAAAAACACTTTGAGCTCTAGTAATTGGAAAACAACCATTACTGAATTATTCTGTAAATAATTTACGTACACATAAACATCAATTGATAACCTTTGAATAATACACTTTTAACCTTATGGTGATCAGTGTACTCTACCGGTTGGTTTTAAAACAACCATGTTCCAATTAACGTCCTAAAATCAAAGAGGTTTATACGTAGAGTGAATTAGGTATGGGCGTTATTGTAAGTGGCAGTGTAATAACAGTAGAAAGAGAAAGAC
Source organism: Octodonta nipae (assembly GCA_034190945.1). Lineage (NCBI taxonomy): Eukaryota > Metazoa > Arthropoda > Insecta > Coleoptera > Chrysomelidae > Octodonta > Octodonta nipae. Next base: position 95,149,058 of record CM067220.1, read on the forward strand.
AATATCAGGGAGCGCTTGCTAATAACAGTAGAAAGAGAAAGACAATATTAGGGAGCGCTTGCTATGTCTCTACCCTACCAATAGTAGGCGTCACCACTGACACTGACCAATCAGGAACGACACGCGTATTCTCTCTCTCTTTCTATTGATATTACATGAATTCCGCTACTTCGCGTGCTCTACAGTATTAATCTCTTTGCCTAAAATTGCCGCACTGTGCGGCACAAAATCACTTTGTGCTCTGGTAATTGGAAAACAGGGTTGGTAAACCTACATAAAACATCCCAAAGGCACAGTTATTTCTTGTGCTCATTTGTGCGAGCCAGTGCTGTAATTGGAACACTCAGTGCTCAGCACTGTGCCGCACTGTGCTCAATTGTGCGCTAATTGGAAAACAACCATTGAATTCATGTCACTACGTGACGTCATGTCCTTCAGTAAATTTCCAATGTGTCAAATGTCATTAGCTATACGTTCTGCGCGTATGACATTTAATTCTCAAATTTACTGTTTTATGAATATCGAGATTGCTTAATTTGTGACATTTTAATGAAATCTAAGAAATAGAAATAAAATCTGGTGAGTTATTCAAATCAACCGTGTAATTACTCAATAATATTGTTATTGTTTACTGATTAGTTCTAAATTGTTAAGTAACTGCGACATAAGCACTGAAGTTTATGGCACCTGTATTTGCTACATTTGTATTGTCTGTATTATGTTATCACTTACTTTATCAGATAATCGTCATATTTAGCAACATCAGATTGCTAGTTAACCAGTCCAAAATCTTTTTTCATATTTTACGTAAAAAGTCGAACTTGTAATTTGTACAAATAAGTTTGTGAATTATTGAATTTTTGATGTTTGTAACTAATACTAAAGGTAAAAAATATCTACATAGTACATATAAATGTTAATGTAGAATATCATTGAATTTTCTGTTTTAGAATGTAAGGAACTACATTTATTTATTTTCAATACTGATCTGACACATTTATTGTAATACTATAGACTATTAACTTTTTGTTTCAGGTTATAGAATGTTTGCAATGAGGCTGAAACTTGGGCCTGAAAGGAATAAGGAGTGGAGATGTTGCCTATGTCTTCATGTTCGAACAGCAACTATTTTATTTGGATTATGGCACTTGGTAAGTACAACTTTAGTATAAGCTCAATGTTATATTTTTGAAGACCTTTATATCGATTATTTTAATAATAAACATAAAACTTTCATATTTAATATATTTGAAATTACTTTTGACTCACTGAAATACAATGTGATAAATATGTGTTGTATCATATTGCACAAATATTTAATACATTTCCATAACCACATATCAAATTTATTAGTCATGTATTACTAAACACAAAATTATAATGACACTGTAAAAAAATCAGAATATTACATTTTAATATATTATTTAAGACAATCTGAAAAATACACTAATTACCTTCTCTCTGTATCTAGTATTTATTGTAAAGTACAGCCATTGCAAATAAAGTCATTTATCACACAAAAAAGTAACTATGTTGATTGTCAGATAATTGTGTGATAATTCTACCATTTGGGTATTTATCTACAATGCTGTTGAAGTAATTACCAAATGTGAATTAAAACTATATTTTTCAAGAATGACAAAATACTTTAAGCTATGTTAAAGTTTTTATCATTTTTTTTCTTGAGACAGTGTTTGTTATCAAATAATAAATAGTTTAGGTTTACTGCAAGATAACTATGTTGAAATAGCATTGAGTAGCAAAATAAAGTTTGGGTATAAACCTTTTGTGTTTGGTTTGACAGTGTTTCCTGTACTATGGAATTTTGTATCTGGTTGTAAATATACTAGTGAATAACTAAATTAGATATTATTAATTTATTTGCTAGTGAATAACTAAATTAGATATTATTAATTTATTTGGAAACACAGTTTGATTCTTCATGTTTTGTTATGTTTCCTTCACATATATTTATTTATTTTAACTTATTAATAAATTGTTATAAACTTTTGTATTAATATTTCACTGGAAACAATATATCATCTTGCATTCAAAATCTTTTGAAGTCTTGAAGATCTGACAGGTCTATCAATATTTAACTGCCTAACAGCACAAGTCATATGGGATATCATTTGCATAAGTGAAGTCACTAGGAAAAGCAAATGATGTAATAACACTTAAATCAGACAACCACTTATGCCACCAAGGAACAACACTGAGTAGAATCCCTCATCTATAAACAGTGGATCAATAAAATGATTAAGACTTTCTGGTACATCGGATTGAGTTACTAACTTAACATTGTCACTTTAAAAAAGGACTGACATTCAAATAATACAAGTTTACATCCTGACAATAACTTGTCCTGTAAAAGGGAACAAATGACTAGAATGAAAGCAGGGAGGCCACTAGATACTATTAAAAGCTATTTCAAATATTTGAACCACAATTTTAATGCCAAAGTTGGGAGAAATTAAACATCGGAATGTCATTTTGGGTTTGGTGAATGCATGAAACAGCAGAAAGTGTGCCACCATCAGAAAATGGGGAAAATGGGGTAAAAAAGATCTAGCACACTGAACATATTCAGGACAAGAAGCAATCACAGGCTGATCAGTAAGAATTGTCCTTAATAAGAAACTGGACTCATTCTGAAAGACAATTCTAAACAATATCAAACACTACTAGAAGAGAAACTACAATAATAAATTAGCATGAACTAATTAATACAGTAGTGAATTATGTGAAGTAAATAGGAGGATATCAATAACAACAAATCCAACATCACAAATAGAGCTTTGAAAGAAAGGTGTTGTCTCAGAAATGGAAAAAGATAGCACATCTAGCTTCTACAATATATTGAAGTGTATAAAACTAAGAACAAACAATTAATGAAAAACTGTGGAATTTGCAACTGAATATTGAAAAAGTTATTAAATGATGAGATCACTAATAATCTGGCAAAAATGAGTAACACCATATTAACTGAAGGACACATCAGTATAATGAAAGGAAGCAAAAGAATGTTACCAAATTCTATGAAGACATATAAAGCACCTGAAACTCTTGAAATACAAATGATAAGAGACTAAATCACTGAATTATTCGTGGAAGACGTGAAGTTAGCAATTAAAGTTACAAAAAATGGCAACGCGACCGTTAATGGCGATCAGTCCGTCATTCCAAATGCCATCTTTACTCCCTTGTCAATTAATATAATGAGGACATTACTCCATTGGTTCTTAAACAATGTATATAAATTTTGGGCAGGTCTTACCTTGTTCCTCTTTTTTTTAATTGATTGATCTTTTCTAGAGGTCCAGAATAGAGCACAATTATTAAGTTTAATATAAAAGGACACATACCTATATTTACTGATATAAAGTATTTTTAATGTAAATTTACTAAATGAAAATAGCATTACTGTAAGCCAAACCCCATCAGACAATACCACAAGTGACAATAATATTGAGTCTATAGCTATACCAACATATTTTAGTAGTTCAACCATTATTCCATAAGTACCTGCAGCGATGCTATTTTTGATGTTTTTGACCACTATCTTCACTTTTTCCATGAGTACTACTCATTAGTTTCATGTGCTTTATATAAGCCCTTATAGAATTAGATGATGGACATTTTATTTGTTTCTGTTGTACCACCTTGATATCGATTGTATGTGTTTTACACAATTTCTACACATCAGATTTGTTTTTTCACTTTTCAGTTCCATATTAAGAACAATTCTTGCTCTAACAAGCCTGTGATCTCTTCCGGTTCTCATTATATTTACCGTTCTTACATCTTTGATGATGCCAATCTTGTTCTTTAGAACAAAGTCAATTACACTCTTGACTGTGCCATTTGTTTTGACCATAAAGAGTCAAAAGAATTTTCTACAGGCTTATTTGACCATTTCCAAGAAGGTTGCTTAGCTCTTTGGGTCTTTTCAGGTCTTTTCATCAAAAGTAGCTTTTACTATTTTTGTAATTTTTCCGATACTGTGCAAAGCGTTTTTTTTTCCTCTCCACAAACCTACCTGTTTCTCTTTTCATTTATGTTTTGTTGTAAATCCAAAGCCACCACATTTCGAATTTTTTACATTAATACACCTGTGTGCTTCTTTAACGATTAAAATAAAAATAGCGAGATTGTTTTCTGGCACAAAAACAATAAAAAATGTCACCAATCAAACTTGACTGGCATATTTTTCAATGTCTAAGTGTTTCTGATGAGGAAAAATATTTAAATAACACCTACAGATTTAACAGATAAATTGCTGTATACCCCCTCCTTCCTGTGGAAAAACGTTTGTGGGTGGCCCTAGATCAGACGCCTTTATTTGTCAATTTGTGGTTAATTTGACTCCAACTATCGGATTGAAGAAATAAGGCAAGATTGACCACTACAATTCAGTAAGGTGGATAGAGTTTTTTACGTTCCATTTATGTAAATTAAGAATCTTTGACAAAAATATGCATTTTACCTATATGTGCATTTCGAAGTGCTGATTAATAAAAGATTTGTTATTCTGTATATGATGACGGAGGTGAATCTTGTTTCGTTCCCCGGAGGTTTTTGTGTTCACATAATGCGCATATGACATCAACAACGGTTTTGAGAGAACCTGATGTCCAGAACAGGTATCAACGTCGTACTATGGCGCAAATGGCAATTTTAACGAACACCTCATATCAATGTGAAAATAGAGATATTAATGTAATTGTTTTTTGAAATTAAGATTAGGTTATACAGATTAAGAGTAAATTATTTAGAATGTCATCTTCCATAATTCTAGGGCTGTAAATGAATTTGTGAAAGTGTGCATATTTTAATAACTATTATTGTTTTTTATTTTTCACAATAAAAATCACCTATTTTTAAAAATTTATCATAAATTGTAGGATAGTTAATATGGTTGAGGGATTATTTATAAGATTGGAAACCTGAAAAGTCGCCGAAAAATACTGTTACGGTTTTTATGGTTATTGTACACGATCCCGCCAACAATTTCGTTATAATTCCCCACTGTGGGGTTGTTATCATCCCCCATCGTAAGGGGATACTAACAGTGGACGTTCTCTACAATGCGGAACCATGAAAGATGTGGTTTTTGGAATGGCATTCAGCGCCCACGAAAACCCATTACAGTATTTTTTCATCATTTCGGGGATGAAGGCATTTTTATAAATGTTTGCTTAATATTTATATTGATTACATGACATTATAAGAAAAATATATTTCAATATCCCATAAACAAAAGAAATAACAGATCATTTATTAAAGTATGCACCTTTTTGTCGCATATTTCCACCTCTAACTGCATCGGTACCTCGTATTTTTCATGGAGATATTAAGTTTTCATTACAAAAATGGGCACCAGAAACTCCGAAGGTCGTTGCCGGTATAATAATCCAAAGGCACTGTTTCCGATATTATTTACAGCACCTGGAGATTTACTTACAAAATGGGTTTTTTCTTATGCACAAAAAACCGTATCCCGATCTATCTTACTGCACAAAAAATCGATAGTGCAGTACTTCATTTCTTCGACTAATATATAAAGCCCAATTTATGCACTTGGTATCTACTGCACTATTTTCTCATCATGCAGCATATTTCACATGAATATTTTTTCAGGTACTTCATGTTCTCGCGCTTGCTACTTTAGCTCTAATAATGCGAAACCATCATGTGACCATACAAAGAGAGGAAGACATCCACCAAACAGACTTCCTACCTACACCACTTAGCAAAGTCAGAGATGAAGACAACCCCTACTATTTACCCACTACCCAAGAAGGCAGAATCTATTCATGTAAACTTAAAATTTTGATATTTTCATGATCAGATCTTAATAATTCTTTTTTACAGCTGACATCGATATGGGCGCCTTGATGACCGTTTGCACTCTTTCGATTACATTGCTTATGGTCTATGGTGTAATAAAAGGAAAGGCAACACACTTACTTCCGTTTTTCTGCTTGCAGATGTTTGATTTTGCTATAACCACGTATGTATTACAACAATTAATAATTATGTACATATTATCTCAAAAAAGTTATATTGAAATATTTTGTAATGATTACTATCGATTTGCTAGTCTATTAAGCTGGCGGTTCGCACCGCGACCGAGACCCGAGACAGAGACCGGAGACCTCTACAAATGACTCGGGCTCTTCTGTATGTATTGTGGGTTGAGACCGCAACCGCTATTATTATCCATTCAGTATTGTAGTCTTTTGATGAAATTAGTCGTGTTGTACTGTGTCTTTAAATAATGTGATTTGTTGCCATATCATATTATTATTACAGATGTATTGGCACCCTTGTATGATGATCTGCAATTCTCCTTTTACCTATATTTGTATTAGATTTCATTTATACAAATATTATCCCTTAAATTTTCGTCTCTGTAGGAATCTAGTTGTGCACTGCATAGCGGATGATGGTGTCTAATCGTTTCAATCAGCTATTCACAATCTTCGTCGGAAACAAGCAATCGTTTGTATATAAACACACGTGATTTTCGAGCGCGACACGAGACACTACTTGTCCGGGCTAGCAACCGTCTCTTTGTCACCGATCCTCTGTCTCTGGTTTCTGTCTCATGCGTGAACTGGCGTCCATACAAAGCTATATGACAAGTACTGGTCTCCTGTCTCCGTCTCCTGTTTCGGGTCGCGGTCGCGGTGCGAACCGTCAGCTTTACACTAATATGACGATTTTTGTGAATTACTAGATAGATTTGTCAGTTTACTTATTAATTTAGAGTATTTAACCAGCAAATTTTAATCCAACCAAAGAAAAATACAAAAGTGTGTACAAACTTGTAAACTCCAACATGGAAATTACAAGACTTTGTAGCAATTAAGGGTAAGCAGTGATTAACTACACTTACCGCCAGTGAAATTTTGAAAATTCAGTATTTTTATGAATTTTTATTCATTTAATTAAACCAGTTATAAACAACAGCCCATATATGTATTTAAAACTTTAAATCAATGAAAATTAAAGCTGAGTAAAATGTTAATATCAAATTTTTTTAGTCTTACAGCCACAGGTTACTTCTGCTAAGATCGGCACACCGGTTAATTGCCGAACAAATATTAATAGGAATGTTGATTTTTTTAGTCTATGTTATGGAAGGTAAGTGATTTTTCAAACCTACAGCCACAGGTGTACTTCTAACAGGAAATTTTTTATCTAAGATCCAAGAGTTAATAATTTTTTTTGCGATAGTTAACCTAAATCCACACCGGTTAATTGCCGAACATTGGAATTTACCTCTTCGCCATGAACTATTGCAGCTAAGTCCCCAGATGTTGACTTTGGTCGTTTTGGTAGCATTTTTGTTTGCTATGTTATGGAAGGTAAATGATTTTTCAAACCTACTAATGAAAGGGAAAAGTTATAACATTTAGCGAGTATTCTGTACGGGCTACTAAAATGTGCCTTTATAACAATTAACTGGAAATTTTTCGTAGTTCAGATAATTACTTTGACAATGTCCAAGAGTTAATAATTTTTTTTGCAAATTGGAAGATAGTTAACCTAAATCCAAAGTTTTAGTAAGATATGTTCCACTAGTGAATCTAGTGTACCTGCAGTAATTGTTCGAATGTCTTCTTTATTGCCTTTCTTATGATTAATTATGAGCTATTATTTTTCTGGGATGTGTCTGGTTTTTGAACAATTTTGGATTTAAAGGAGAACCTGCTGTCTTGCCATTTTTCATTTTCGCGATTCCACTTCCTCCACAAGTATATTTTTTATTTATTCGGGGCTTTGATCCTTGTGAATTATGCTCCATATTTTGTGTCACATGATATTTTCTTCTGTTAACTTGTCTTTTCCCAATTATCAATTCCACTTTATTTATTTTTCGTTGTATTTTTTTATGTCCTCTGCAATTTTCTTTCTTATTCTTGTACTGTACTATGTGTTGAATGTCTGTTGTCCTTTTCTGAAGCAACGCTTTGTTTCCGAACTAAGCTTCTTGTGTTCGTTTCGTTGTTGGGTTGCTTTAGTATTGTATTGGCTTCTGAAAATAATGTGACTTTACAAAGTTTAAATCTCTCCAGTAAGAAATGTATAGTCCTATTTAGAGGTGCAATAAATGGTCCATTTCCTATAATTTTTCTTGAAGTAGTTTTTGCAGAAATACTGTACTAATCTCTCACCTCTTTCGTTTCGTTCACCGAACCCGTTCCCCACTGATCCTTCTCGGTCTTGTTTTTTCCCTACGTTGAAGTCGCCGATAATGTATTTGAAATGGCTGTTGTTGGTTTAGGCCTCTTTGATTTCGCTTTATAGTTGTTCGACTTCTTCGTCAGAATGGCTATTGTTGGGGCGTACTTGCGTTTTGATGTTCCGGACACACCTATAATTTTTGTCCATATCTATGGATGAATCCAACACCACTAGTTCTTCCAGTTGGTGTTCTCGGTGTTAGGAGGTTGCCTGATTCAAGTGTTATTATGTTTTTCCTCCTAACTTCACTTAGCCAAAATCCCCTTGATTTTAACTGCCTCTTGTTCTAATTCTACAATTCTAGCTTGGTTCGAAGTGTTCGCAGTTATATGTCTAGATGTAGTGTAGTCGAAAGTGCCTCCCCCAGAATCCTTGAGGCAGACCGGTTTCCCAGTTGGGATTGCTTACCCACCTGGGGTACAATTCCGTGAGTTTTGTACGACATGTTTGAGGTTTGTTAGTACCACGCTGCCTCAATGATGCGGGTTGGTAAGGAGCAATGATTCTCTTTCTCATGGATTTTGCCAGTTACCAGAGACGACCGTACTCCCGAGATGACGTCACGACTTTTTATTATTAAAAGCCGTGGCATGGCTGGGATTCGAACCCGGGTATGAGACTCGGTTCAGCCTCCGAATTAGTGAAATTTTGGAGGTTCGAGCACATTCCCTCTGCGCTACCGGGGGTCTAGTGTTATATATATAGAGATATGTAAAATATATTTTTTTGAAATTCTTAATAATAAATACAAGGAGAGTGATTATATAATAGTATATTACATTACAAGTGCCGAAAGTTGAATTTTCGAAGCCGAGGGCATCGTGACGAGCAGGACCGAGATTTCAACTTTTGGCCCGTGTAGGGTATACGACTTTTCTTCATACCTCGGTTAAAAGTACGTACTGTCGACCGTAATAGCAGGGACGAAAGTACGTACTTTCGACCGAGGTATGAAGAAAACAAGTTTAATTTATTTCTATTAGATTCCATCTACAAACAATTCATGATCAAGTGGCTTAACTGATAGCAGAAAAGTGGCGTACCTGTCATTTGTCTTCAAGGTTGTTAATGATTGATTCACCAGAAATACTTTGCCAATTTGGTTTTATTTGCTCCAGAGTTGACTTTAGATCTAGCAGAAATCAAATAAAAATTATGTTATTTTTGGTCCGAAGAGTACCTACAATAACAAATTTGGTTAACCGGTATTGCCGGGAGATTAATTTTACCTTTCATTCAGGACTCACATTAAAAAATTAGTGGCATCATGAGACCTCACAATTATGAAATTTTAATATTTGTTCTTGTTCTTTTTCAATTAGTTTTAATTTCTATTGTGAACTGTATAATTCTATTATGTGTAATGCTTTTTCGCGTAAATAAATAAATTCATACGAAGCCGAAAACAAATGACAATCATTTGTTTGGGTATTTTAAGGTCAAGATGACAAAAATCATCTGTTCTCAGCAACAAAACGTCGAATTGTGAGACCATCCTCTCTACAGTCCCAACAATCTCTTACTTTTACGAAAATCAAAAACAGACTGCTTGGTTTCAAACACCAGAAGAAGCAGTCTACAGCTTCAAAAATGCAATTAATCCCCTGTTTTATTGCAGCTCTATATGCAAAATTCACAAAAACACTAACAGTTCCAGCATTTCAGTTCAAACAACTAATCTTGTTTTGGTAGAATGTTGCATAATTATATTTTTTTGGTCATGAACTGAACTTTCAAGATGTTATGTTTTTATGTCACTAAGATTTATCTAATGCAAACTTATAGGAAACTTTGAATAATCTGCTTATATACAAAGGAAAAAAATATTCTTAATATATGTTCTTTTCTGTATTTTTGGATTGAAACGAGCAGCAGTAAATTACTAAATTACCTAGACAATTGGACAATTGAAAGATCTCGATAACATGGTTTTGATTGTAGAATGTAAGAAATTGATTTTCAATAAATTTAATTTTAATTTAGACATTGACACTGTTAACAATATCAAATGCCGTATCTTAAACATGAGTGGGTCCTGAACCCTTTCATGTATTTAATGATTATACAAGTAGAGGCTGTATATGCACCAAGACACAAGCTGTTAATTGGAAAATGACAGTAATACATAAACACGTAAACGTTGACCAAAAAAATTAGAGAAAATAAATTCAAAAATAATATTGTAAACTCTAAAACAGACATTCAAACACAGGAGAAAATACAAAGTTTAAGAAGTTTATGGAGACAACTATCCAAGAAAAATTAAAAGCAGCAACTGAAAGATAAAGTAATAACTAGAGGAATAACCAAAATACAGCTCTGTAGAACATATACCAAAGGAACAGAGTTGCAAAAAACTACTGTCAATCGAAAAGTATGAGTATTCGTTACCTTAAAACATGCTGAAGAAAATTATTGCTTTCAACATTCGTTTATTTTGAATATATAGCAGTTTGTGATTCTTTTGTCTTTCTCAACTGAATTTGACGGTTTAATTTCTAAAACTCTTAGAAACATGCTCAAAGAAACAACCATTATACAATTGCTATTTTTCTTTTTAAGGCCTACTGGATCAGCGTTCTTTGGCGTTGCTACAAATATTTGACCCTTCGTCAAAATTCCACACGCACCGCTATCCACTACATAATTCCCGAACCAGATCGTTGCCCTAATGATACTGAGTACCCCGCATTTTTCCGCGAATCAGAAGGGCCTTTTGGAGGACCATTCAAGCAAACCCCGCCACCTTCCTATCAAGACATCATGGATGATCAGCCTCCACCATATCCTGTTAGTGCTGAAATTGTTAGAGAAACTACTCCTCCAGCTGGAACATCGACAAACATTACTGTGAATCAGGTAAGATTTGTTGTAATAATAAATTGTTGTCCCACCGCTCCCTATTTCAACATACACATATAGTTTTGTACTGTGGACTAAAAGAATTCTACTACAGTTTGGAAATATCTAACTTTCTCTATCTATTAGACATCTTTAGGATACCATCCATCTGGTTGTAGTTTATTGTTATTCATATTTAAAAAATCAGATGGCTTAACATCAAACATTTCTTTCAAGAGATCCTAACAAAATTTTCAGTTGCTGTTGGAACCATACCTCCTGATCATCGACCGTTACATTAAAAAAATCATTTATTTAAAAGGACGTTACGTGAAACAACAATGTAGCAGTATGACTGCCAACCAATACAAATAATTGGGTAAAAATGGACTACCTGAACAATTATTTTCATAGTAATGGATTAAGGAATACAACAATACTGTGAAACAGTGAAATCTTCTTTTGTCGGCTCTTTCTAGGCGCTTAGCGGACTCAAATTTTTAACGCAGATTTCACCTTAGAAAACAAGTCGAATTGCACACAATTTGGCGAGTAAGGCGGATGGCCGAACACGGGTGTTGTACTTGGAAATGACCCGGCGCGTTGTCTTTGTGAAGAAATGTGCAATTTTTTCGTATCGATTCTTTATCAGTTCCTGCAGATATACCAATGGCACCGACGCAGATTACCGATTTTTTTCGATATTGTTGTGTTGTTGACGTACACGAGCGATCCGGGCGTAAATAATCCGCAAAGTCTTCTCTGCCATCTTGAATGTGTATTAATCCACTCAAAAACATAATTGGGTGTAGATCTTGAATGCATCGATATAGCTCTTATTGGTTGAGTAGTCAACAAAACAGACTATCCAATGTGAAACAGTAATACAGTATTTATTCTATTTTAAAAAGCTATAGAGATAAATGAATGCAAAATCCAATACAAGCAGAGCTAATATTATTTTGTAGGTCTAAACAGTCTTTGTAAACACTGTATACAAAAAAAAAACACATTTTTCCAACACCAAAATGGCTGTTGAACACAAAACCAATAAATGATTGATTGATTATGTCCATAAGGGTAATTTTTAAATTAACAGAATGAATTGTTTTCAGATTCCTTCCCCGTCTGATGCATCTCCTGCTTCCGTGACATCAAGAGTTGAAGCTGACATCGAAGTTACATCTAATGCCGCTGGAAATCGGATTCAGGACACCCCATCTACCAGTCAATTGAAAGAATCTACTGCCGAAGATGATACCGCTTCTACCAAATCTGATGAGAGCACCACAAAAAATACGCCTTTGGCTACTAACTCCCAGAAGTAAAATTTGTTTTTCAGAAAATCAGTTTTGTCTATTTCTTTATTAATCACTTGCAAATTGATATAGCAACTCAATATTTGATTTATTGAAACACTTTTGCAGATAGTTACACGTTTTAAAACACAAAGTAGACAATAAATTTTCATTTTATTCGGTGCCATTTTCCATTTAAACGATACGATATCTCACGGTTTAAATGTTATTAATTATTAAAATTCATTGTGAATGTAATCAAAATGTATTGCATACTAATAATCAGTTGTTACTACACCCAATATAGTTGTTAAAATTAACCCACTCCAGCTGGCATCTTGAATATTATTACAATAGTCTTTATGTAGTTAGTTAGTATTGATGTTCATTGGGTCAAGCCGATTTACCAATCGCGGCTTGTGTTGTTGGTTCTCTATAAACAAGACTTAGAATATTCATTCCACTTTCTATATAAATAATTTAATACATGTATATTTATCCTAAAGAAACGAAAGGATTTACTTGGAAGACTTAAGGAACTACTACTGTTTATTTAGAATTTTTATGAGTATTTAGAAACGGTAGTTAAAGATCTGTTTCAGAGTGAAGAAAACAGAATTCGGAAAGTGTATGTATATGTTTCTAGTATTTTAATGTGTTATCTTAAAGTCAATAAATTTTTAGTATTCAATGTTCTCTTTTATTTGTTAACTGACTTCAAAAAGATGGAGGCTCTCATTTCGTCTTTATATGTGTTTTCATGTGTATTCAACTATTACTCGAAACTCGCTCAAGGACTTTGGATTGTTTAAACGGGATTCTGTTAAGGAGCATCCCGAAGTAGTCCCATATTTTGTTCTTGCTAATACTGTCTTTTATAAAACAGACAAAAACTTTTTAACCGACTTTCTTATATTATAAAAAGGGAATGTTTGTGGTTGGAACTTATAGGGTGTAATAAATTGAAAATAGGTTGGAATTAAATCAACTTCAAGATGGAGTTTCTCAGTGGGACTCTATTTACAATGTGTCTTCATAAGTTTGAATCACACGGACAATTTCATTATGAATAAATAATATTAGAGAAAAAAGGAGTCTTCATATAAAAGATTTTCATGATAAATATTTGTCACTTTTCAACTGTATAGTAGGTTTGACAAAAAAATAGCTATTTTGCGTAAAAGTACCTTATTTTTTATAATATGTCAAATTGCTATGAAACAAAGTTTATTATAATTGAAAAATGCATCCAATTATGAATCATCACTAAAAGCTATATAATGAATAATGTTTTTAAGTAAAAATTTTCGTGGAGGAGAGACTATTAAATTAATGTAATTGGAATTAAATCAAAATGTCCTGATAATAACGAGACCAAAAGTGGGAAGATTTTCAAATTGCCCACAATACCACCTAATTGGAATCATAAGCAAAACTCTCTTAAATATTTTAAAACAAGTTTCTTTTCAACAGTAAGCAAGATTGGTCAAACCTATGAGTGTTGCTTAAAAGTAAAATAACTTATTTTTGACAATATCAAAAAATGTAATTACATTTAAAAACTGACTTGTTTGAATGTTCCATAGAGTTACTTGACATGACTGGGGAAGCAGAGAGTCAAATGTCATAGCATAAGATGGTCTAATTTGAATATCCCCAAAACAAATGTATTTTAAAAATTCTTTTGTCTTGTTTTCTCTCATTTGGGGTGTCTTTTTGATTAAATATTCTTATACGGTTTTACTCTCATTGATTAGTTCTCCTCGCGACTATGGGGAAATTTTTGATTTTTCGACAATTTTATCTCTGGCAAAAAAAGAAATGACATGAATGCTTTTGCACAACGCGTCACGTATATCGCAGTTAGGTTGGAAAAGCTTCATACTACTGCATATGTTCCTCCTTGTATACAGTATATCCCCAATATACTTACATTTTGTTTAATATAACCATATATACTTACACACTGTATACTTACAACATGTAAACTTATATTTACACGTTGTATCTTACTCTGTTTACTACCACATAGCATACTTACACCCAGTTTCATAAAACCCTGCATTATTGAAGTCCAGCCCAAACACTGCCGTCAAAGGTTGTGAGTACTCACTCCTTACAAAATCAATATGCGTTGTCTGAAGCTCTTATGCCTAATTTGAACTGCGATATTTAAAATGTTCCGATTTACAATAATGCTGCATATATTTCACCTTGTATACATATACTTCTATACTTACACTCTGTCTATACTATTACTCTATATATTTGACGCGTTGTAAACTTACACCCTCTGCTACTCTTTTTACTAACCCCCGATTGTATCCTTACATTCAGTTTTTAACACGGTTTTCTCTCCCCCAAACCAGACTCACCCACCTCTACAGCTAAACATTAGGTGACTTGCGATCCAAATATACCAACAATAATACATCTGCATAGTTTTTACTACTAAACCATTTTATTTACCGTGATACAAAGTATTATATATTGTTATAAAATTTATCCACTCTGTCCCTGGCGAAAGCAACGTAAAATAGTATTCAATCCAAAGAACATCAATTTCTATAGAGTCTTCAAAATCAGCAAGAACTATCAATCTCGACGCTGGACAACAAAATCTAGAACGGGCAGGAAACTCAACGTATGCTATATAAGCCGATTTTTATTTGAGATTTTTAGTCAGTTAGTTTAGTGCATTCAGCTTATTTGTTGTTATGATTTCGATGTAAATTATATTAGGATCAGCTGTCGGAAATGTTTGATGTTTATGTGTAAATAAAAGTTCTAGAAAGTGAAGTGACTGTCACTTTTTAAAATTTAATTAATTCCAACCCACGAAATTTATAACAATATGTTAGTTCAGGTTATAAACTATCTCTGTGTTCCAAATTTCATGCAAATCCGTTCAGCAGTTTTGCGTGATTGAGTAACAAACATACAAACTCACATTTATTATTGCAATTTTTTTATTATTTGGGTTTTTAGATGGACTTTTGGGTTTTCCCTGTGATTTTTTTGTTCTTAAACCTATCTTATCAACCCAGTATTGGCACAAACATAAAACGAGTTAAAATAGAAATTAACCCCGTATACAAACAACTTAGAATTTGATCGTAAGCTATCTACCGGACCCAATTGTGAAACTAAACTACCCAGGAACCCACTCAATGACACACAATTTGATTCAGTGGTTTAGGAATTTTTTTAATAAGACCTTTTTGTGAAACAGGAAGTGAGCTGATAATCTTCAAACAGCTAAATAGATCTTAATAAATTATAGCTAAGAACCATCTCGATCAGGTCAGAATTCAAACACAAAAAACTGCAACAATATCGGTTCATTCGTTTAAGAGCTACAATGCTACAGACAGGCACACACATCCACAGGTACCCACCTTAAACTTATAACACCCCTCTTTTTGCGTTGGGGTTAATCATTCAAATCCGTCAAATGCCGTTTTTGGAATTCTACCGCCACTAGTTACATAAATTATTTTTTTGTATTTGATAGATTACTCTGTACTAGTTTCTTCTTCTTCATCCGTAGACAGACTTTCCTGGACATTTGTCACCCATATCCTTTGCTTCTCTTTCTCTCTTTTTGCCGACACATGGAATCGCCATAAAGAAAATATTATTTTCTTTATGTGGAATCGCAATTCTTTGTAAAGTGATTATTTGGTTTTCGCCTAAATATCTGTACCACCTTAACCTGGACCAGAAATGGCACTTTAAAACTACCCCGTATATGTTCAATCCCATATTAATTAAAAGTCCACAGTAACATACACATTTCCGGGATATGTAGGTATGTATTTTGCACGTTGGCATATACCGTCGAACAGTCTAATCCTTAAAGGCATTGTCAGATCGCATACCACTTCTGTTTGTTAAAATCATTTATTGCAATTTTCTTTATTCGGAGCCTGGGTATTTAAATTTAGTTTCTCTACGTACGTTGAGTACGATGTGAGAGTCGCAAACTATCAAATACATAGAAAGCAATGATGGTGTCATTAGTACTTGCGATTTTGGCGACTTTGCGTTGTCGCATCTCTTAGTTGGTTTGTTTTCGCCCGCAGTTCTCATCAGTACCCGCTTTCAAGAGAAGTCAATTCGGACATTTGACCGGGGCGACAAATAAATATGGGGGGAGGGGATTTGGAAAAATCCTGGTATGTATCAAATTAGCATCGTGATATTGGATTCGCCGAAATACACATAAACATTCTACTAAGTACAGGGGGGTTTGAAAAAGATACCTGAACTTAGAAACACTCTTTTGATTCTGTTGATTAAATACTGCTTATTTTTTTCATATATCGATTAATTGTTTATTCCAAATGAAATTACTAATTAAACTAAATCATACGACAATGTTTTTATTTACTACACTTTGGTTCTTGGATTTATTTAAAAACACAATCAAACTTACTATAATCTATTTCCACTAGTTTTATATTCACACAACTATATATACAAACGGAAATCGAATATTGAATGAATTCTTTCGCCGGCCCTCCTTTTTTATATATTTTTTCTCAGAAGGCTGCTCTAGAAGATCAAAGAGACCCCGAGACATTTCCTTCATGGGAGTCGTACTGTGTGTAACGCCGTTTCCCGATTTGGGGTCTGTGAGCTACATTTTCCTGAAACTCCTGATGTATGTCGAAATTTATTTCGCGATAAAATATTAAATTCAGTTATATGTACTATATACATAAATAATTATTCGAGATTTCAATCAGTTGAGGGGAGCGCAACTGATGAAGGTTCTCGACTAGAAACACTATGTTTGTTGTCTTGCGGTCAATGGATTGAAAAATCTCGAAAAGTTAGTATGGTAATTTCTTTGACTACTTTTAGTGAACCTACGATTTTTTCGTGTGATTTCTATCCTAGGAATCAGAGGGAAACGGCGTTACACACAGTACGACTCCCGATTTGGAGTCTCTGTGAGCTCCTGGAGGTCGAAATCCATTTCTCGATAAAATATTAAGGGTAATAATAATAATAATATACATAGGGAACTAGAAACTTCCCTATGCATATTTGTGAAAAATTGTCGGAAATTTTCATATTCCCGCCTTTTAACATGCCGAACGCGCGTGCGCATCACAAAGGGTGTAAAGATCTATAGGCATTTTCATATTCGAAAAATTTTAGTTTGCGTGCGTCAACTTCTCTAATTTTTTTCGGACAACAAACGTTGTACCTCGAAGTTTCCTTGGACTTCCATCGTCTTGAATTGGTTGATCTCACAACGTTTCAATAGCTGTGTATCTGCTATCATCATCAGGTGAATGATAGGAAATTCAGATTATCCCTGGTATTTATATTATCCGCTTATCCAGTCATATGCGTCGCCGGTCCTGGTCATTGGGTCTTATCCAGTCCAATCAGCGTCGTCGTACCTGGCGGTTGGTTGCCGGTGATGGTAGCGGCAGAGGCCGAAGAAGAGCTCGCCAAATATTTTTTTTATGGAATCAGAATGATCTTCAAAAGCAACACCTTGAGGAGCAACTTCAGAATAAAAAACGTTGTACTAACTGGTATGGTGTGAAAACTGTCCAAAAAAAGTGATAGAAGTTGACGCATGCCCACACAAAAATTTCGAATATGAAAAGGCCTATTGGTTTTCTATCCGATGAGATACCAAAATTTTCATAGAATACTTTTTTGTCGCTCTACAATAGACCTTTACATAACTGAAAAAAAATTCTGCGCATGCTTCAACGTCCGTCAATTTTTTCGGACAGTTTATACTTGTTTATAATGTGAATACGAGAACTTCAATGTAATTTATTAATTTACTATTAGATGTAAAGTTTTAATAGTTGAAAGGAAGCAAAAAACATTTATGTCATGGAATATATGGGAGCCATACGTACAGTAAATCATTTTTGGAGAATTTATTTGCATTTGTTAGTTTTCCAAAGCGTTGAATCGAATCTCGTCGTGATCCTAGTAGATCAACGAAAAGAATAAACAGTTAAAAGTGTCCGAAAACTTAATATTCCCGCCTTTTTAACATGCCGAACGCGCCTGCGCATTACAAAGGGTGTAAAGATCTATGGTTTTGTCTTAGAGCATGTATCTTCTGGAGATCACCTGCAATGCACAAAATTGTGTCAAGGCTAGAAAGAGAGGGTAAGAGCCTTCTTTATTGCTCTCTCTCTCTTTGGTCTTACCACGATATTTGTGCACTGGAGGTTATCTCCAGAAGGTCCAAGCTCTAAGCTTGTAGGCTACCTTCATAAGTAGGTCTTAGAGCATTTACTAACCTAGAGATAGCATGGAATACAAAAATGTCGTGGCAAGGTAGAAAGAGAGGGCAATAGAGAGGGCAAGAGGCTATTTCACTCGCCACCACTTTCTATCTTTCTATTCTCAAACCATGGAAATCAAAAATTATGATATCACGTTGATATTTGACAATGACAATTGATAAGATAATTGATTTTAGTTTGAGTGTTTGAGTTGCAATGGATTTCCAAATCATGTAGGTGAAACGGCGAAATGACCAGAAAGTGTTTAAAATCATTATGTACACATGAATTTACAAAAAGTTATTTTACAGGTAATTTACATTTTGATGTCAACTGCTACCCATAAATTGTGTAAAATTATATTACAAAAAAGATCCATTTCAATGATATTTATTGGTTCAACTACTTTTGAATAGCATTACAAATATATATATGTATATTATTATACAGATAAATATTGCCAAAACATTATTTGCAACTACTTTTATTGCAAATTCATTTTGAAAGAAGTGGTAAATCATCATACAGTAAGTGAAAGTTAACTAATATAAACCTTCAACTTCAGAGTAGTAAACACTTGTTTAAGATTTATATTTATCAATGTATTATCCTGTACCACAATTACACTACACTATTATTGATTTTATATTTGTAAGGATCTGGTTATACATTTTATCCAGCTATCCCCATGTAAATATACAACTGGTTTGTAATTTGTTTGGTGTTGCCAATTGCAGTTAAAAGTTTGGCATTTCTGTAATATTTATATTGAGAATATGTATCAATTTTTCTCATTATTTTGAAAAGTCTGTATTTAGTTTTTATCTGTTAAAATTTTAACTTAATTTCTGTTTACATGTGTGGATGCTTATAATTTGATTAATTTCAGCATACAAATGCATTGTCACAAAAGTTCTTAATTTCTTAAAATGTCTCTCAAAATTAATTCTTCATTTATTATTCAATTTTTATGTTATGAATTCATTCTGAATATAGCATTTTGTTTTATTTCTTAATTGACCTTTTATTTATAACCATGTTTTTGTTTTGTACTCTCAAGTCTCAAGATGCTTTTAGATATCTTTTTGTAGATTAGGTATTGACAATATGTTCATTTTATTTATATTAAATTTGTTATATTGTCATAACACCACAGTGTCAAAAGATTCTATGGTGAGATAAACTGAAATATAGATAAGAAATCATTAGGACTTTCTATGCTATTAATGTACATTTTTAATAAACAGTCATCAATATGCTTAATAATATGTTCTGCATTAGATTAAGTTGTCATAATTGAAATAAACTCCCAAAAAACATTAATTTAGTTTTATTATTTTACACAGTTTACATCAGACATTAGTTTTAGATTTTTATAGTATATTTTCTCTCCATGGCAATAAATAAGGTAAATCACAATACCTTTCTAATTAGGTTTTGCAGTAAATATTATATGTTCAGTTCATATTGCAATAAACTAATGCTCAGTTTCAAAAAGGAAATGATAGTAATTTTGACATTGTTTTTAGGGATCCCTTATTAACAAAGATTAGTGATAACTGTACTAAAAATGTTGGTTTTGTAAGTACAAATATAAAACTGAATAAAAAATAAGTGACTTTGATACTGATTTCTTCCTTTTTGAAAGAGATCTTGTAGTTGTAAAATCTAAATACACATAATATATCTTAACACTTTGCAATAATTTGATGTCAACATTAGATCACAACAATTTTATGTGCATTCCACAAAAGAATAATTTGGTCCTGTGCGAGTTGGACTCGCATACTTAGGGTTCCGTACCACCTTCAAGATTTGAATATTCCAGTTTCAGACAAGCAGGGAATGAGTGCATTTGCTTATACTTACCCTTATATCTTTTTAAGGAAGTGTTTTAAATTTATAAAAAATATACACTTTGATTTTCCACACATAGACTTTTTATTTTATCTGCTTTAGGATTCGCTTGATTTTTATCAGAATACATATGTATTTAATTTTCTAATTTGGCCCCCTAAAAGTAACATTAGAGTTTTATTTTACTAATAAACTTTCAGAGATGCCTTTTATAATCTACTGTCTGAGTTTTGAGGCTCTGTAGAATGGAAGAAAAAGGGCAAAATAGGTCAAAGTTTAAATTATAAATTATTAAATCTGTTATTCAAATTATTTAAAAATATAAATAAAATATATTTTTCAAAAGTGTAGTTTCTAATGTGGGAATTAAGTTGATGTTAAATATTTTTGTTAATATCTTTGATACAAATGATTTAAAAATATGATATATTTGTAATTCACATAATGAGCCGTTTATCTGATATATTACATGATGTGTTTGAAAACTGAATCTTTATTTTCCATTTAATTGTATAATTTGTTCTTAAAATTAGTATGGGGGTTTTCTAATAATTTATTTTCCGTTTAATTCTATTGTTTGGGGGTCAAATAATAGAATTAGGGTTTTTTTTCATATTTTTCCTATAAACAAAAAAATGAGGTCTTAGAGTTTGGGGAATAACGGAGAGAATGAGTAATTGTTTTAAAATATTTTTTAATATATTTTAAAATATTCATTTAAAAAACAATAAAAAAATATATTTGTATTCGTCATAATGAGCCCTGTGATTTGATATATTGCATGACCCATTACAAACAATTACAATTTTTTATTTTCCATTTAATTCTATAATCTGCCCCCCAAAATGAATTATATGAGTTTCTCTTTATTTTTCCAGTTAAGTTCAGGTGAGGGGCTATACCTCCATTTTTTTTCAAAATTTTCCAGCTTATAGTTTCGGAGATAAGGGGGGGGGGAAATGGGTAATTTTTTTTATATTTTTGTTAATATCTTTTATTTTATTTATTTTAAAAAATATATTTGTTTTCGTCGTAATGCGCCCTTTCATTTGATATATAACATGATGGGTTAGAAACAATTTTAATTTTATATTTTCCATTTACTTCTGTTATTTGCCCCCCAAAATTAAAAGTAGAGGTTTCTCCTTATTTTTCCAGTAAACTTCAGGTCAGAACCTAGAAATCTATTTTTTTTTCAAAACTTTACGTTTTATACTTTCGTAGATAAGGGGGGTAATGGGTAAATTTTGGTATATTCTCGTTAATATCTTTTTAAATAATTTTTTTAATATTAAAAAAATATATTTGTGTTCCTCAGAATGAGACCTTTTATTTGATATATTACAAGATGCGTTTGAAATTTTTTTTATTTTTAAATTGTTATTTAATTCTATAATTTGCCCCCCAAAATTAATATTAATGGTTTCTCCTTATTTTTCCTGTAAAGTTTGGGCAAGGTTCTATATTTCCTATTTTTTCAAAATTTTAGGCTCAGTAGTTTCGGTGATCAGGGGGGGAACGATCGATTTTTATAGTTTCCCCCCCCCCAGAAGTACCCCTAAAATCAAAATTTCTTCATTTACGATATGTACTCCTTATCGAGTCACCAAACTATACGTTGATACCAAATTTCAACCTCTTGCGTCCAGTAGTTTAGGAGAAAATTACTGTGATGTGACAGAGGCAGAAATCCGGAGTGATATTATAAGGGTATCCGTATATTGTATATATGGAACTCTTAAAAAACATCAAATATCCTAAAAATGAATAAAAATCTGAAATGGCTTCAATGTTTGAACCCACAATTCAGTAGGTATAAGCTCATTACATGTATATAAATTATGAGGATTTTAAACATATCAATGTTATCAGACCTATGCAAAGAGATATAAGGCTTGTAATTATTGTTTTCTTAATAATCATTTCAGACTATTAAATTTAACAAGAGATTTCCAGAAGTCTCATAATAAATATACTGAACAAACAGTTTACATAAGTATTATTTTGATGAGAATTGTATATAATCCTTAATGTCTATTATTTAAAAATCAATTTCTAAGGCATTAAAATGTTTCACCTTTAGGTGATATTCAAAGATTTACAGAAACACCCAATTTTGTTACACAAGTAATTCATAGGGTTATAAGGCTTGCTAATTTGCAGTCAAACCTTTCAATATTGAATTGTTTTGTTTAAACCCTTAACAGATAATAAAGGTAAGGTGTACACAAAGAACCTGAATAATCCTCTTTAGCAATTATATTTTGTTTACAATTTGCACAATTATCTTCCAAAGAGCTGAAACTTTTCAGTTGTCGGTTGCATTTCTCATGAGTAATGTACTACAGATCAGACATGTTGAATTATTTTATTAAAATAGAAAAAGTTGTAAAAATTTCCATGGAACTATGAGCTTTACCTATGCTGTTACAACAGAAGCTAGAGCAGTAAACTATAATTTATCTATCCTAGATCCCTTTACATAAACCATCTATTAACTATTACACAGTTAAAGATACCAATGATAAATCATTGTTAGGTTTCAATTAGAACTGCCCTCAAGCTTAAACAGGCAAACAGAAATATTATTGTCAATAACTGATCCTTGTGATCTGAACTTTGCAATATGGTTGTGTGGAGTTTAAAATCATGGAAACTTCCAATTGCCCCATAATTGTAAACTGTGTTTAATGTGTTGTTTAGACTGAAATCGGCAAATTTTAAATTAAATTTTCATTAGACAAATTCAGTGACAAAATCTGAAGTTAAAAATATACTAGAAGCAAGGAATAGCATTGAAGGAATAGGTTAAATAAGCTAAATCATGATCAGTCAAACACTGCAGGAAGATATGTTAAGAAATTTTGGAACAAAAGATTAACAGTAAGTACTAACGACAAATATACATAACTAACAGCTAAATTGAAATGACCCATTTTGTTGTGTATTGAATTTCCATTATAATCACCAAACATAGAAGAATAAAATAAAATATTACAGGAATATTTTGAATTATTTCAAATGTGGTTTTGTCACAGCTATTGCAATCTTGCAGAAATATTTTGAACTGTTTCAAATTAAACAAAAAATATTGCCTTAATATTTTAGAAATATAATAAGATATAATAAATGCTGGGTGAATACTATGATTTTCTTATAAGTAATTATGCATACCAGCGTGTAAATTTGGCTACCATGTAAATATTTTGTACCAAGCACTGCTGCAGTCAATAGGTTTTTTTCATGCATTTATTAGCTGCTACCTGTGGGGACTTTTTACATTTGCATAAAATAGAAAAAATCTGTTTGTATTTACATATCTGTTGTAATGTGGTGTACAAATAATTTATGACTGAAAAACATTGTAATTTTTAACATTTGATTGCCTGAAAGAACCACTAGGCTCTTTGGTTAACAAATTTGACGTCGCAAAATGTAACAATTTTTTATGAAAAAATGTACAGTATAAGATTTATAGACAGTTTTAAAATTTCTGGAATATTGATTTTTCGCTTACTTTCTGTTAAGGTACGTTTTAATCGGTCTATTTCTTTGTATTTCTATAAAACTGTTTGGCTTCGAGCGTTAACGTTAACGACGATCATACGGTTTGAATAGTCATTTAGAAGTATGGTGAAATTAATCGCCATTTGTTAACGTTTCATGTTGTAAGAACATGTGCATCAGAACTCTTCTTTTTCTGACGCGAATAATGATATTTTTCACAATAAAGTGGCGAATCATCCCTCACTGTGGCAGCTATCTCACGCATTCTACACGAATCATCAGATGTTACAGGGTCTAGATTTCTGTTGAACGATTGTTTGCAGATATGGTCTTTGATTAAACGTCGCACAGTGGGGCAAGATGCTTTAATATGTGGCAAAAAAATCAAAAAATAAAATTCAAATATTATATAAGAACTCCTTGTATATATGTAGTTTATGTTTCCCCCACCTAACAACGGAAGAAGTCTGTCTTTTGGTCTTATAGTGTCACAAAGAATTGTCAAAACTAGACTGATTCATATGGTTGAAGAATAGTGCGCAAATAACTTGTTACATTCCCATTTTTTGAATATCATTTTTGATAAGAAATTTTTATTCCACGATTTTTATTTTGATATCAAATCTTCTACATCAAGTAAGTCACAAGGTTTAAATAAATTTTACTCAATTGGAAAGAAAACACTGAACATTGAAATTAATTTTAAAAAATATTAAAGACATTATCATAAATATAAAAACAAAATTTTATATAACATAAATGTTAAAACACTTCCGAAACCTTCCGAATGTTGATTTTTTGTAACTATACAAAATATTAATTGCAGATTATGAAATACCTTTTATTATCAAAAAACATCCATAATGTAATTTAAACCTTTTCAGGTTTCGCTTGTAATCTAATATTTGTAACTCGGCAGGAACTGTATGGTATTATGAGGAACTAACAACAAAGTGACTGAACAGTTAATTTTTTTTTGTTGTTGACATAAATCATTTATGCTTATTCACAAAATGGAGTTTTGATGGTTGCTCAAGTTACAGTTATTACAAGCAGGTGTTTCATTGATGTGAAGCTAGTGATGTAGCTGTTTTCATTATGTCTACTTCCAATTCGTCTTGTTTATAATTCCAAAGTGTTGTAGACCTTTGGAGATACCAAGATTCCATCGAAGTATCAGAAAAGAAAAATCAATGTAGATGACCAAATAAAAAAATTCCCTGATACTATTTTATCATTTCGTACGAACACACCGTTCGTCACAACTAAATGTTTGCAGTGATAGATAGGAAAATATGTAATGCTCTTAACAGAAACTACGTCGATCCAAAGTGTTTCATTTATGGAGCAACTTCTAAAATTTTCAATAAAATGGATGAAAGTGTTTATAGTAGACCAGTCAAAATAAAAAATTTACAGTTACCAATATTTCTTGGATGGATACGCTTTTTCGACTTATTGTGGCATTTAGCTTACAAAGAGAGAAAACCGGCTTCAGCAACACAAATAATGAAGATATAACAAGATAGTTTTTGACTGATTCTGAATTTTCTATTATCACAAAAGTTGATGCAAATTTAATCAAAAGAATGAATATATTAATTGTGGTAGCATATGGACATGAAATAAATATCGAACATTTCAGGGTAATGCTAAAAACACCGCGAGATACTTCACGGATCGGAAATAATATCTTCTGCCTTACTACATATTGACCAATTAGCAGAGAAGCACAAGAAACGTGCAATAATGATTAAAAATATAGCAGACATTATTCAAGAACATGTATTCATGAAAAATCAAAGCAAGACATTTTGAATACGTTTTTTGTAAGTATGGATCTCGTGATAACATGCAAAACATATATATATATATATATATATATATATATATATATATATATATATATATAAAGTTTTCCCATGAAAGCCTTTAGATTTGAGAATCTTAATTAATTAAATTAAATTTTTTAATCATTTCAAGTTTATTTGAATTATTTAATAAAATTATATTTACCCGTTTCTTTTACTTACAAATTTATGTACATTCTATGGTCTGTTGCCCCACTGTGCGTCGTACGAAATCAATCTTTTGAACATGAAAACGAAAAAACTGAACTTTTTGTTGCCTTCACCCAAATGGGTAGAATCAATTTGGCACCATCCCTCTACATTTTTAAAAATTTGTGGAGTACTACAAGGGTCAAATACTTAGACCAACAAAATTTTTAATATATTTAACTCTTATTTCTAAACAACCACAAAAAGGTAAAAACCAGGTAGCTATATGCAAATGAACCCAGTTTGATGTACTTCAACAAAAATAAAGAACAGATAAAAAATGATGAGAGCAGTTCCAATGAGACCTACAATGGGACAGAGAAACATAACATCAACGAATATAGTTTTGTTCGGTGCGGTATACTATATACCGTTAGCATGGATTAGTTATTGCTTGATTCTGCCGTACAATTTTGTTTACAAATATTCCACTTTTCCAAAACCAAATGCCCCCAAAATCCTTATACTGTAGAGTTTTGCATAAAAAAGTAACTTTTTGCAGCAATAAAGATCTTATCACCCACTATTTTGAAAGCAGTAATATATAAATTGTTTTAGGAGAAAACTCACGAATTTGGAGGCTTAAAATAACTAAACCAGGATGAAATTTATATTTTCATTGATGACATACCAAGTGGTTCTAAATCTGAAGAGGCAGAAATAGAAAGCATTGTGGGAAGAAGTTGATGCAGATCCAATAATAACTTACAAGGTGCTGCTCATTTCGACTTCGAAACATTGTTTATATTTATTTTTACCACACCTGCGTGGAAAGTTCGAATTCTTGCCCTGTTTTGAGGGAAGAAAATGCCTCATTTTTACCCGGGTAAAAATAATTTGGTTAATTGTGCGTATGCGTCAACTTTTTTTCCCTGGTAGATATAAATAATATCTGTTGCCTAGCAACGCATAATAATAAATAAGTTAAAGTCTAACCTTAACTTAAATTAATTCATTTTAATAATTCGTTATTTTGACGATAAAAATAATACAATTTTTAAGTTCTTGTTAGAATATAATTTATTTAGAAATGATTGATTCTGACAACTCATTTGATAGTGATGATGTACAAGAAGTACTGAGGGACATCGAAGGTGAAGCCGGAGACATTGTGAAGAATTTATTACCTGATAAATCGAGTCCAAAGTATATGATCTGTTATGAATCATTTTCTAAGTTAATTAATTAACTTATACATTTATTTCGAACTTTCCATTACAGATGTGGTAAAAGAAGTATGCGCACCTCGGGAAGAAAGTACGTCATCTCAATCCGCGTGTTTGTCACCCTCGCTTCGCTCGGGTGACAATCTTACACGCGGGTTGGAATGACGTACTTTCTTCCCTTGGTGCGCAATATACTATTACACAATAATAGTATATTGCGCACCAAGGGAAGAAAGTACGTCATTCCAACCCGCGTGTAAGATTGTCACCCGAGCGAAGCGAGGGTGACAAACACGCGGATTGAGATGACGTACTTTCTTCCCGAGGTGCGCATACTTCTTTTTACCACATCTGTAATGGAAAGTTCGAAATAAATGTATAAGTTAATTAATTAACTTAGAAAATGATTCATAACAGATCATATACTTTGGACTCGATTTATCAGGTAATAAATTCTTCACAATGTCTCCGGCTTCACCTTCGATGTCCCTCAGTACTTCTTGTACATCATCACTATCAAATGAGTTGTCAGAATCAATCATTTCTAAATAAATTATATTCTAACAAGAACTTAAAATTGTATTATTTTTATCGTCAAAATAACGAATTATTAAAATGAATTAATTTAAGTTAAGGTTAGACTTTAACTTATTTATTATTATGCGTTGCTAGGCAACAGATATTATTTATATCTACCAGGGAAAAAAAGTTGACGCATACGCACAATTAACCAAATTATTTTTACCCGGGTAAAAATGAGGCATTTTCTTCCCTCAAAACAGGGCAAGAATTCGAACTTTCCACGCAGGTGTGGTAAAATAGTATATTGCGCACCAAGGGAAGAAAGTACGTCATTCCAACCCGCGAGTAAGATTGTCACCCGAGCGAAGCGAGGGTGACAAACACGCGGATTGAGATGACGTACTTTCTTCCCGAGGTGCGCATACTTCTTTTTACCACATCTGTAATGGAAAGTTCGAAATAAATGTATAAGTTAATTAATTAACTTAGAAAATGATTCATAACAGATCATATACTTTGGACTCGATTTATCAGGTAATAAATTCTTCACAATGTCTCCGGCTTCACCTTCGATGTCCCTCAGTACTTCTTGTACATCATCACTATCAAATGAGTTGTCAGAATCAATCATTTCTAAATAAATTATATTCTAACAAGAACTTAAAAATTGTATTATTTTTATCGTCAAAATAACGAATTATTAAAATGAATTAATTTAAGTTAAGGTTAGACTTTAACTTATTTATTATTATGCGTTGCTAGGCAACAGATATTATTTATATCTACCAGGGAAAAAAAGTTGACGCATACGCACAATTAACCAAATTATTTTTACCCGGGTAAAAATGAGGCATTTTCTTCCCTCAAAACAGGGCAAGAATTCGAACTTTCCACGCAGGTGTGGTAAAATAGTATATTGCGCACCAAGGGAAGAAAGTACGTCATTCCAACCCGCGTGTAAGATTGTCACCCGAGCGAAGCGAGGGTGACAAACACGCGGATTGAGATGACGTACTTTCTTCCGAGGTGCGCATACTTCTTTTTACCACATCTGTAATGGAAAGTTCGAAATAAATGTATAAGTTAATTAATTAACTTAGAAAATGATTCATAACAGATCATATACTTTGGACTCGATTTATCAGGTAATAAATTCTTCACAATGTCTCCGGCTTCACCTTCGATGTCCCTCAGTACTTCTTGTACATCATCACTATCAAATGAGTTGTCAGAATCAATCATTTCTAAATAAATTATATTCTAACAAGAACTTAAAAATTGTATTATTTTTATCGTCAAAATAACGAATTATTAAAATGAATTAATTTAAGTTAAGGTTAGACTTTAACTTATTTATTATTATGCGTTGCTAGGCAACAGATATTATTTATATCTACCAGGGAAAAAAAGTTGACGCATACGCACAATTAACCAAATTATTTTTACCCGGGTAAAAATGAGGCATTTTCTTCCCTCAAAACAGGGCAAGAATTCGAACTTTCCACGCAGGTGTGGTAAAATAGTATATTGCGCACCAAGGGAAGAAAGTACGTCATTTCAACCCGCGTGTAAGATTGTCACCCGAGCGAAGCGAGGGTGACAAACACGCGGATTGAGATGACGTACTTTCTTCCCGAGGTGCGCATACTTCTTTTTACCACATCTGTAATGGAAAGTTCGAAATAAATGTATAAGTTAATTAATTAACTTAGAAAATGATTCATAACAGATCATATACTTTGGACTCGATTTATCAGGTAATAAATTCTTCACAATGTCTCCGGCTTCACCTTCGATGTCCCTCAGTACTTCTTGTACATCATCACTATCAAATGAGTTGTCAGAATCAATCATTTCTAAATAAATTATATTCTAACAAGAACTTAAAATTGTATTATTTTTATCGTCAAAATAACGAATTATTAAAATGAATTAATTTAAGTTAAGGTTAGACTTTAACTTATTTATTATTATGCGTTGCTAGGCAACAGATATTATTTATATCTACCAGGGAAAAAAAGTTGACGCATACGCACAATTAACCAAATTATTTTTACCCGGGTAAAAATGAGGCATTTTCTTCCCTCAAAACAGGGCAAGAATTCGAACTTTCCACGCAGGTGTGGTAAAAAATTAAATCTAACATATAATTTTTTTTCTTGATTTAAAGAAATTGATATTGTAAAATCTGCAATATTAATGTTTTTTGTAAATGTTTTTGTGTTAAGGTTATCACCTCATCACCTGTAATAATAACAAATCGTATGTTTTACTAACAAGAGGTGGTGTCCTTTAATGTTATGATTGATAGATAAATGATAGCCCCTTTCACCATTAGATATAACCAGTATAACTGAAATACCAATAATAGGGATACTGGTTAAACAGACTTTCCGTAGTGTTTTCATTGCTGCCTGAAAAAAAGTAACTATAATAAGTAACGGGAAACGACTACAAATCAAATACAGAAGGATCCGATCGGATTACTTTTATTGTAGCAATGCTTATCCTCGAGGATATTTTCCGAAAGATTAGATGTGTTTTTAAGAATCCACATATACACAAGTACAAGTAGGAAATATTAAACTTGCAAACATTTTTATAATGCATACGGAGATACGCATAAGCTCCACAATTCTAAAGGGACTACAAAAGAAACAGATACATTGCCACGAGTTACGTCCATATAGGACTCTATATTGGATGTTTTTAACAGTTCAGCTAAATTATGTAAAAAATATCACAGAAAGCCTATGAATATTTTAAATATTCACTAGCAATAATTTGAAACTACCTAGGAGTGTTAATAGAATAAATATGAAGACTAATTTTGAAAAACTGCTTTATTAAATTAGGAAGTACCCAATATTTCCAAAATAAATCTATTTCTGCAGAAAATAAAGTTTTGGTGTGAAAAATGCCATTTTAATTCCAAAACGCTGACCAGTGTCATGGCGTCACGTATTTGTCTGTAGTAAACCCCAATAAGCATATATATATATATATATATATATATATATATATATATATATATATATGTTGGATAGTTTGTTAACAAAATTATGCAATTTATTCCTGGAATTCATGAAATATTTGATAAACAGCGTAAGGAGTGTTGCAGTTCAACCGGAATAAAATTTATGGAATCTATTATGGTGGACCGTTGTGTTTTCTAGTTTTAGGTATTTTATTAAATAAAATATCAATTTTGCTCCAAATTTGAAAACATTTGCATAATCGTTGAACCCTAATTCATTGGATAAATACATATCTTTAGTGATTTTCGGTCACTATTAATGACATGATTTTAATTACATTAAATTTGCTTTTTAAAGACTTCTGCTAATGCTATGCAGAGGATAACCTTACCATAAGTGTGAACCAGATATATATTTCAAATGATTTTAATTTCAAAAAACTACGGTCGAATGATTTTGTGTTGAAGTCATATCTAACTAAACAATTTTTCATTTCAAAAAGTTGATATAAATATACTTAAATCAATGTGTTTTTTATGTTTAAAATAAGCCTATTTTCTAAGAGATTTTTTAAAATTAATTTGATAAATATTTTGCATATTTAAAGTTTAATAAATATATTAAATAAAATTATTAAATAAAAATACTTACTTGTATAA
Source organism: Octodonta nipae (assembly GCA_034190945.1). Lineage (NCBI taxonomy): Eukaryota > Metazoa > Arthropoda > Insecta > Coleoptera > Chrysomelidae > Octodonta > Octodonta nipae. The sequence goes on from CM067220.1 coordinate 95,180,471, forward strand.
GATCCAATGAACTTTTTTGAAAAAAATTTGAAGATTCAATCGAAGTTGTAAAAATTATTCATTTCGGTGCAAAACAAGTTTTGAAAATATTCTTCTAACTTTCTTTTTTTGTAGTATTCTTTGCTTTTCAAAGTAGGATTGCCTAATTCTTAAATATGTACTTAAGATTTCATTAATCAAGACTGATCGGTGTTTATATGGATCTTTAGTATGCTGAATTTGTAAAAGATATCTTGGTATTTTTGGTGGTATAATTTTTCTTAAATAAAGATTTATAAATCGCTTAGATTTGTATAACATTCGAAACGATCTTTCTACAATTCAGCAAATTTTAATAATGTCTGGACTAGCTTTAATTAATCCTCGATTTTTTCTTTCTAACAATGCCGAGTTACTAGATCCATCCACATCTGTTAATAATACTGGGCAAATAGAACATCTAGTTTTCTTTATAATTGATCTTACGACGAAACCAGCTAGGTATCCAACAACATCATCAATGAATTTTTTGTCAGTATTTTGACCGTAAGATTTATTGTATAATTGTTCAGAAGCGTCATTGTCTATTTCTATTTCATTTAGGTCACCTAGGTGATTATATGGTGTTTTTTTTAGGTTCTCGAGAATGTCGGCTGGAACCTTCAGAACTTCGGTGTTATCTTGAGCAATACAATTGCCCCGCTCGGATCCTCTAATATCAGTATGAACTAATATTTTTTTAAAAATATAGTTGAACTGAAAACAAGTGGGATTATTGCTGTAACCACCTTTACTCCTGAAAGAGCTAAATAGAACCTCTATATGATCCTGGGATAATTTATAAGTAAGGAGATAGGCGTTTTCTTTTTCAAAATAATTGTGGTAAATATCCAGGACGCTTTGTAGTGAAATGATGAGACCGGTAAATCCCGCTTTTCTCCGGCATGCAGTGACTGGTGTCTTGTTACTGAAATGTAATCCTTTGATATAATTGATGATTTCTTTAATTTTGTTCTGAACATCCAAAATATTTTCATTCGAGATACCTCTCTTCCATTTATCTTTATCGTATAGCTTTCTTGAATTCAAAATATCGAAAGCACAGTTTATTATTTTACAAAACTTAGCAGTGCCAGCTGCACCTTTGAATGAACTTAGTTTTATATCTTTTTCTAGATATGTAAGTGAGTCACTTACACTTTGGCTCAAAGTTTGTACAGCCAACTTCACGTTCATTATATTTTGTTTAAAGTTAATGCTATCTCTATTTAATTTATTTCCAAGATGAACCCCATTTCTTTCTTGAATTTCTACCAGTTGCTTAAGAAAATTAAAAGATATCATATTTTGAGCCGAGTCATAAAATACTAAAGCTGCAAATGCATTTCTGATTAATTTTATAACATGACATCCATCACAAATCAGAAAAACTTTCTTCATAGTTACTGGATGTAAGAAATATTGCTTCATTGTCTCGTTATTAACTACAGTGGATGCTCCCAGTATTCGACATGTCGTAAAATTCGGTTCTAGACCGTCAAATGTTATAGAGGTAATAACTACATTTGTGTTGTGTAACGCTACCAAGTTATCTTTAATGATTTCAGCTTTAGCCGCACCTGTTAAACTCTTAATGAAGTAATGTGATACTGGAATTTTCCAATTAGCATTTTCACACACTAATAGTACAACTAAGCAGTCTGTAGCCTCTTCAGAACACTCAGTTTCATCTTCAGTCTTACTTCCTAAATCTACATATCCATACTCTATTCCATTCATTAATTCAATCCTTTTTTTTATTTTCATTTCATCAAAGACTAGGTTGCAAAATATAGTTTGATTAGAATTTTTTGCCTTCATTTCTTTAACTTTTCTTTTTACAACTTCTAAACTAATTTTATTTATCCCAGGCGTAACATCTATTTTTTTATACCATTTACTAATAGTAACTTTATGAGGCAATATTTTTAAAAACGATTTTCGTACATAATCATATGCTTTAGGGGAATAAAAGTGAAGCGTAGTAGCGAATGTTTTTAAGGAAGGTGGAAAAGGAATTTTGGTCTTGGGTTTGTTAATGAGTCGTTGGAAAATTTGTTGAGCATGTTCAGGTATTGATTCCTACAAAAATATCAAAAAAGGATAAACAATGGATGAAAAGGAAAAGGCAAAGAATGTGGTATAAAATGAATAAATATTTGATAATTTTTGAAGAATAAGTATTTATTTAAATATTTTTGATCAGTGTAAATATAACTTTATTTAATTAATGTATATAATATTGCAACTTTACAACTAGGGGTTTGCAGATATTAACATGGTTTATAATAGTTTATTTGTAAATCTTAAACTAAATGTATATATATGTTACATGGTTTCCGGGAATTCATCCGCGTAGTTGATAACTTATCCCCGCCGGGATCGATGGTCGGTTCGCTTAATTCTCGTAGCCTTCTGCTTTCGCTTCTAGATACTCGAATACTAGGTAAGTTTTCCAGGGCAGATGTGACTCTTACTCGAATACTTACTCTGCCGAAATGTCGTCATTTTACCATCCATCTCGACAGGGATCTGTTATCAACTACGCGGATGAATTCCCGGAAACCATCTAACACATTTAGTGCCCGCGAAAACTTAAAAAACAAATATGTATATATATATAGTATTAGGGTGCTGGGAAAACTGTGGAACGTTTGGTGTGTCACACACGTATAAAAGCAAAGTTTTGTACTCTAACACCAAACCTGTTTTGTTTTAATCCTTGATGAAGACAGCTTCGCTGTTGAAACGTGCGCTGAGTGATAAAAGAAAGATTTGGTGTTAGGGTACAAAACTTTGTGTTTATACGTACATACATTAGGGTGAGCCTTTTTTGGGAAATTTTATTTTTCAACTTACAAACAGGTTATAAACTTACATGAAAGTAAATTAAGAATGCTGTGAAAATTTGAGCCCTTAACATTAACATTCAGTGGCGCCTCATCACGAATTCTATTTCTCACTTAAATATCATAGAAAAACTCCACTCTGTATAACTAAATTCACCAATCCCAACCCATTTCACCCAAACCGCAACTATTGATGGCCACCCTATATAACAATTTTATTCAATATATTTAAGAACGGCCTTCTTAGCTATAACTTCCATCTATATTTAAAATATCTTGTATAAACTGCTGCCAATTTGTCACCCATTATAACTTACTGGTCTCTCAGTTTTTGAACCATCCTGTATATCTATGCTAAATAACCATTTTTGAGATATTTTTTAACCATCCTGGAAAGTATAAGTTATCTCCACCTTAAATGTCAACTACCTCGTATATGCAACTTATTTTTATTTTTTAACCACACTATTTAACTATAATTCAACTCCACCCTCTATTTCCACCACCTTGTATGTGCAACTACTTATAGGCCACACAGTGTGACATTTTTTGTACCACCCTGTGTAAATATAAATCCCCTATGTAACATTTTTAGAGATTAAACTACTTAACCCTACTCCTCCCTATATTTCAAATATCATATCTGTGCAACTGATTATGAGCTACGCTATTTCACATTTTTTCCTCATATTTTTTTAAGCACAGTATGAAATATAATTTCTCTTCATTTAATACATCCTTTATTTGCAACTGTTTCTAACCTTGTTTGAATCATACTGTGTAAAGATAACTTGACTTCGCCCTATATTTCAGGTACTCCATATATGCAACAGTTCATGCTCTACCCTATATAACAAAATTCTTCCAACTTTTTTACCCACACTGTATAAATAATTATTATTATACTCCATGCTATATTTCAACAACCTTGTATATGCAACTACTTATAGGTCACCCAATATAACATTTTTTCACCACTCTATATACTTAGAATTCTAGTCCACCCCATATTTCATCTTTCCGGTGTTTGAAACAGCTTGTGGATCATAACATACCTTTATAATATTTTTTAAACCTTCCTGTATAGCTGTAATCATACTTAGCTACATATTTCAACCATCATATAATATGCTACTTGAAAACTTGTGAACTACTTGTGGATATAGAACAATTTTTTAACCACCCTATAAACTATAATTCCACTCCACCTTATATTTCAACCAACCAGAATAAACTACTGCTTCTAACATTTTTTGTCAAGAAAATTCAAATATCATATCTGCTTACATAACATATTTTTTATCCACTCTGTATAAATATAATTCTATTTTATCCTTATTTCACCCACATTGTATATGCAACTACTTACGACCCTAACAATATAACATTTTGTTATCCAACCTGCATAAATATAATTCAACTCCACCCATTTTTCAACTACCTGGTATATACAACTGTTTAGGTCCACTCACTATATCTTTTTCGAACCACCCCATATAACTTCCCCCTTATCTCAACCACATTGTATATATGCAGCTACTTACAGGCTACCTAATATATGTTTTGCAACAAAAAAAGATTCAGCAACAACAGTTCAGCAGTTATTATGTGATGAGGTAACAAACAAACAAACAGACAACTACAATTTTATAATAGTATAGATACATAATGACACTTTTTTTTTGTTATGTATAAAAGTTCTGATGGTCTAGAATATACTTGTTACAATGTGTATTAAAAATAGTAGTAAAATATTGGTTCTTGTAATAAATGGAATCCTTTTGTCTATGGAGCTGCTACTAGTAAACTGGATGATCATTTATGGTATTATTTGATCATACTGTTTTGAGTATACATGAAAAAAATATTGAAGCGATGAAATATCAACGATAGTGCAGTAATTGATAATTGGCACAAACAAACAAACTGGAGATGATACCAAATAAAAATAATAGTGGATGTATCTAACACTTCTATAGCGGAATAGTGCGAACTATTAAGACAATTTGGCGTTCTTGAAAAAGTTTATAGTCTTTAATGAACATGGAGTGGCATTAATAGAAGAACATAATGAACAGCAGTTTCATTTCCTACTGCAAGTAGTGAAAGAGTGTAATTAAAAAAAAATGTTTTATTATTTTTTCATTAAAAATATTTTGTTTATTACCATAAAACCTAAAATAATTTTAAAAATTCACACTGTAATAAATATTAAATATTTATAACTTGTAGTAAAAACATTAAACAAAAATATCATATTTTGTCTCCCTTTTAAACAGATTTGTATTTTGGTAACTTGAAGATCATTAGAACCAGTTTAACTACCGAAAATAGGATTTTGAAGCCTAAAAAACTATGCCAAAATCTATTTATTTAAGGAAATTCTATAGTAAATTTAATGACCTACAAAAAACTAGAATGATATTTTGCACGCAGAGTCAATAATTTCATTGTAATCTTGAAAAAATATGAAGTTTCAAACCATTTGAACTTGGTTAATTTGAATCTGTGACTTTATCAGAAAAAAAATTTAACACACCTTTTTTATAGAGCTTTTAATTCTCTACAAAAAATTGTTATAGACATTTCTGTACAGTAAGACGTTACCTTCCAGTTTACAACATGTTTGTAAGTTGAAAAATAAAATTTTCTCCAACACTATATATATATATATATATATATATATATATATACTCACTGAGAAATAAATCGCAACACCAAGTAGGAGATGAAATTCAAGATCGACATCTAAGACTTAAGGTTTACCAACATATAAGGTCTTTTGGTCTGCAGCATTATCGACCCCATCTTGTGTTACCTCTGACCGCTGAGCATCAACGACTACTACAGTGATACAGAGAACGACAACATTGGGATGTGTATTGCACATGGAAATATGTCACCTTTAGTCTTTGTTCGACGCAACATGACAGCGCAACGTTACCTTCAGGAAATAGTGGAGCTGTATTTACTCCCTTACCTTAATTGGCTCATGGACACCATAAGTCAACAAGATAATGCTCGGCGTCATGTTGCTCAAGTTAGTTTTTGAAGAAACCCAAGTGAATCTGTTGGCAGGGCTGGCCAGATCCCTCGATCTTTCGCCCATAGAACATGTTTGGAATATGATGGATAGAAGGTTTGGAAATTTACCCCAGCCCTCACAGACTTTGGAGGTTCTAAGAAATGAAATATGGGTAGCTTGGGATAGTATTCTTCAGGAAGAAATAGACCATCTTATAGAATCAATGCCAAGATTTGTTGGAGAGTTTGTAGATAACCACAGTGGACAAGCACATTATTATAATTTTAATCTTTTACTCCTTACTACAGCCTCTATGTTTTACTAAATTAATATTAAATTTAAACATCTTCTGGGTATTGCCATTTCTGTGTCAGTGAGTGTGTCTAGTCATAGGCAAATGGAGTGGATGGAACAAGAAATATTTATCCGGAAATACATCCGTTCGTTAGTATGAATCAAGTTTGAAACTAGCAAATGTTTCGCCAAGGTCTCACTTGGCATTTCAATGTGTTGTTCACCATGACAATAATCTTGAAAATTAACTTTGAATATTTTTTTTAGTTAATAGGAGCCATGGGTTTCTGGATGTTTTATTTCTGCACCTATACCAATGTACACTTTTATATGCATAACTGTAAACTGAAAAATTTATTTGGAGTGAATTATTCAATTAAAAATAAATTACTTATTTACTTATAAAAATAATTAATGAACAGTTGTATGAGACCACAGACACTGTGTTTGAGACCATAAAATAGCATTTGAATTGTGACATTCCCTCCCAAGCTCAATATTAAATTCTTTAATATTTTTATTTGTCAAATGATATATGAGATCAATAATAGTGCAGAGTGTAATAATACATTGTAAATGTGGTTCATGCTAATATATTCATATATTTAAATCTTAAAGAAGTGTTCATATAGTTAACTCTACAAATCCATAGTTTAAAGTTTATAATAGTCAAAATACTGAATATTTAATTTTCACTTACTGTAAGATAATTTATTACTTCTTTCGAAATGAAATTGGTCCTATTCAAATGCTTAAGGAGTTGGTCATGGTTAGTAACCTTTGTTTTAATCCTATAATGTTTCATGGCCTGGCTTTTGATTTTTCTCTTTAATGCTAAAACTTCAGCTTTAGCATTTCTAAGGAGATTTTTGGCCTCAGTGAGATCATTTATTACTTCGATATTAATACCAGTTACTGATTTTGTTATATGATAATTTGTTACTGGGCATGAACTAGGATTTACAATAAACAAAATATAAAAAAATAATCTAAAGAATCTCAAAAGTGCTAAAGAAATACCTTGGATATATAGTCTCATTCAAAGCATATGCATCAGTAATATTTGAATCTGGTGATTGGCCTTGAACAGATTTAGATGATTCTGAAGATTCACTACAAAAATTTGAATTTACATTTTGGCTCTTGGGGGCCAGGTCAAAAAATATAAAAATTCGGGCAGCGCAATATGGATATCTTAAATGTAACTATATTTTTCGCCCTGACCCCAAGAACCAAATCCAATGCCTCTGTACAATAACATCAAAATATTAAACAATAATTCAAATCAATTAAATGAAATTTAAAGCAATATACCATTCAAAAGCACTTGAGCCATTAAACCTAGTTGGAATTGATCCTTTTTTTATTCTTAAAACTTTGCATAAACCAGTATATTGCAAACAATCAACATCAAAATGTAAATGACACACAAATGAACTTTTCTTAAATTCAATTTGAAGGTAATATTTCTGTATAGTCTCTTGCCATTTTTTCTTTTCATTTTCATCTCTTGGAAATCTAATGCAAATAAACCAAAGATATGAATTCTTTAATTTGTTAAAATTTAATCCATATATATGCATACTCACGAAAAGTAGGATAAATTACGACCATCACCATAATTATTTCGAAGACGGCAATCAGGTATACAACATATTCTTGTCATATTATGTGCTAGAGTATATCAAATACCTACTTAATAGGTGAATGTTTTGTTACTTCTTAATATATATATCCCTAAATTATTTTATTTTTCAAGTACTAGTAACTAGTAAATTTCAAATTTAAATGTCAATGTAGAACAATGATTTACAAATGCTCATTTTTCTATGAATGACAAATAATACACAGATCATACAAAACTAATTTTTAATTTAATGCAGTCAGTATGGCAAGTGAGTGAAATAGCCTCTTGCCCTCTCTATTGCCCTCTCTTTCTAGGCTTGCCACGACATTTTTGTATTCCATGCTATCTCTAGGTTAGTAAATGCTCTAAGTAAGTAGGTAGGTAGTAGGCTTTAAGTCATTTTATTTAAATTAACCGCCAACATGTCATTCATTTATAACTAAACGTCATAATAGTTTAGTACGAAAATCCCCAAATAGTGCAATTTGCAAAATGGCAAATGTCAATTTTTTGTTTGGTGCTGATGTATATTTTACAACATTTATGTATTATTAATATTAAATTTAACATTGGTGGAATGTAGTAATTAAGTTTAAAGCTTTTGCAAAGTGAAAGAAGCAATATGAACAGATTACAAACCAGTAAGTTATTATACGATGTTAAAATTTCGATATATCCCATACATATTTTTGTAGATCCTTCAACACTGCCAGCTTCGGCGAAAGATAAAACGAAAGACTGGCAATTAGAAATATTGATGGAAAAACTGAGGTCCAAAGCAACCCAGTTTAAATCTCTGCCAGAAATAGCCAAGAATGTTCGAATGACATTACTAGTATGTTTATAAATTATTTTGGGAATGATCTAGATTTAAATGGTTTTTTTCAGGAAAAGAGGTATGCTTTGGACAGTGTAGAAAAGAGTCAACATCAGAAATGTTTGGATACATTGCAGTATTCAATAAAGGTGACTTCTTTACAAAGCATGGTAGAAAGACTGGAAAGTCTTACAAGGCAACTTGGGTAAGTACTATTTGTAATTTGTTTTAACACACCATCATTAAAATTTAAATGACTTACCCTGTTACAGTTTGTTTGTGAAGTTGAGTGATTACTGCTGAATTAGTTATTATAAATATAGTTTGACTCAAATGTGTATGTATCAAGTTCAAATTGCATAACAAGAAATTTCTTGCAAAATAAATACAAAAGAATATAACTTCTATATATTTAGTATTATGAGAACGTTTAACACTGTTTTCATATGATTCACATTCATGTTATCCAAATATAAAGAAACACTAAACATAACTTTATATTTATTATAGATTACTTACAATCAATTTCATCAGTTTTTTCTTTGTCCATGAACTGCTGCCTGTGATTGGACCTTGGCGCTCAGTGGGCACGCCTCCCGCCTGCTGATTTGTTATTTCCGGTTGAGTTGTTATTGGACGGGTCCGGGCCGGTATGGTGTTTAATAGAATTTTCCAACAATTCGATAAGTTCTGGATTTCATTGCGTGCGTTTAGACTGTGAGGCCTCTTCGCTATTTCAATTGCCTCTCTTATGAGTCTTGATTTCCGGTGTTCTATATTTGCCAGTACTCTGGTGTTCTCAAAGTCTATTCAGTGTGACATCGTGGTGGCGTGTTCCGCAATGGATGTTGTTTTTTTCCTGCTTTCTTACAGCGTTCTGGTGTTCATCATGTCTAGCTTGAATTCTTCTATTAGTTTGCCCCACATAGGTTTTATGACAGTCTGCACATGGAATCTCGTACACTCCCTGTTGTTCTAAAGGGATCCTCGTCTTCAGAGTCCTCAACACCGTGCTTATTTTTCTGTCTTTATTGAAAATAGTATCGATATTGTGTCTCCGTAGAATTCTCGCAATACTGTCTGTGGTCCCCTTGACATATGGTAAATAAGCCTTGGTTATTGATGTCTCATGCTCCTTGTCTGTTTGTCTCGGTTTTGACTTTAGGGCTCTTTGTATATTTCGGTCTGTAAATCCGTTTTGTCTCAGAGCTGTTTTTAAACTGTCCATTTCCTGTTTGATATTATCCTGGTCAGCTAGTCTTTGTGATCTGATTACTAAAGTCTTGACGACGGCTTGTAGTTGGGCTGGGTGGTGATGAGAATTAGCGTGAAGGTATCTGTTGGTGTAAGTTGCTTTCCTATATACTGAATGGCCAAGGGTTCCATCTTCCTTCCTATTTATTAGAACATCAAGGAATGGCAGTTGATTGTTGGCTTCAACCTCCATGGTAAAATTTATTTTATGATGGATGCCATTAAGGTGGTCTAAAAAAGTATTGACGTGTTCCCATGAGGCCAAATCACAAATCTATCATCCACATATCGCAACCATAAACTGGGTTTAAGAGTTGTTGTTCTTAGTGCCAACTCCTCAAAGTTCTCCATAAAAAGGTTCCCTATAACTGGTGAGAATGGCGGTCCCATTGGAGCTCCTTCCACTTGTTTGTATTGTTGGTTCTCCTATTTATGAGAACGTCAAGGAACGGCAGTTGATTGTTGGCTTCAACCTCCATGGTAAATTTTATTTTGTGATGGATGCCATTAAGGTGGTCTAAAAAAGTTTTGAGGTGTTCCTTCCCATGAGGCCAAATCACAAATGTATCATCCACATATCGCAACCATAAACTGGGTTTAAGAGTTGTTGTTCTTAGTGCCAACTCCTCAAAGTTCTCCATAAAAAGGTTCGCTATACCTGGTGATGGTGGCGATCCCATTGGAGCTCCTTCCACTTGTTTGTATTGTTGGTTCTCGTAAACAAAATAGGTGTTCATCAAACAGTACCTTGTTAAGTCTACAAGGTGTTGAGTTGATTTGTATTTTTCTATTATGATATCCAAGGCTTCGTCAATAGGGATGTTGGTTTATTAACCAGATCACAAAGACTAGCTGACCAGGATAACATCAAACAGGAAATGGACATTTTAAAAACAGCTCTCAGAAAAAACGGATTTACAGACCGAAATATACAAAGAGCCCTAAAATCAAAACCGAGACAAACAGACGAGGAGCATGAGACATAAATAACCAAGGCTTATTTACCGTATGTCAAGGGGACCACGGACAGTATTGCGAGAATTCTACGGAGACACAATATCGATAGTATTTTCAATACAGACAGAAAAATAAGCACGGTGTTGAGGACTCCGAAGACGAGGATCCCTTTAGAACAACAGGGAGTGTACGAGATTCCATGTGCAGACTGTCATAAAACCTATGTGGGGCAAACTAATAGAAGAATTCAAGCTAGACGTGATGAACACCAGAACGCTGTAAGAAAGCAGGAAAAAACAACATCCATTGCGGAACACGCCACCACGATGTCACACTGAATAGACTTTGAGAACACCAGAGTACTGGCAAATATAGAACACCCGAAATCAAGACTCGTAAGAGAGGCAATTGAAAAGCGAAGAGGCCTTACAGTCTAAACGCACGCAATGAAATTCAGAACTTTCGAATTGTTGGAAAATTCTATTGAACACCGTACCGGCCCGGACCCGTCCAATAACAACTCAACCGGAAATAACCAATCAGCAGGCGGGAGGCGTGCCCACTGAGCGCCAAGGGCCAATCAAACGCAGCCGTTCACGGTGACAACCAATAGGCGCCGAGCCGCGACTATATAACAGCGCGAGCGCTTCTGAAAATCTTAGTATTCGAGTAACTAGAAGCGAAAGCAAAAGGCTACGAGAATTATGCGAACAGACCTGAAGAGGGCAGATGTGACTCTGCCGAAACGTCATTTTACCATCGATCCCGGCAGGGATCAGTTATCAACTACGCGGATGAATTCCCGGAAACCACCTAAATCACACACACACACACACACACACACATATATATATATATATATATATATATATATATATATATATATATATTGTAATAGATTTAAACAGATATGAAATCATATAAAAACTTTGGCAATTTGAGTAGTTAAAATAAATGGGATAATGTAAATAAAATGCATACATATATAAAAAAAGGAAATTGCAGGAATCAAAATTGTAAAAATGAAGTGACAAGTATTTGTAAATAAATAAGGAATCACATTATAAGATAGAGATAAATTCAAAATATAATCAATGTAAAAATCTTTCAAAAGCAAATTGTTCAAAGGATAAAAGGTGGCATATAAAGTTAGATATTATATCATGCAAATTTTTATAAAAGATTAATACTGACATAAAGAAATATATGCAAAAACTCATAATAAGGTCAAACATCAAAAGGTTAAATCAGTTGTAAAAAAATCATAGTAGAGTTTGTAGAACATGTATAGATCACATATTAGGCCATGAGAATACCGAATAAAACATATTTTAGATCAAAATCAAGTTTTAAATACATAAATTCTTTAGTAAACAGAGGATCGAAATGTCAAAATTTTAAAAACCGTTATAGGTCTTCAGAATGATGGAACAGTAAAGAAATTTATAGTAATAAATGGAGCGTAGAGCATAGTATATAAAAAAAGTAAATAGTTCAAAGATATAAAATTTAAATTTTAATAAAATCCAAATTTTATAATGTACCTGTTAAATGACTGGTGGCCAACACAATGTTTTTGAAAATATGAATTAAATGATTTGGGTAAAATTAATGAGGGTAAAAGGTATTGAAATTTAAGTTGAAATTTGTTTAGATTTTTGGATATGATTTAAAAGGATAACAGTTGGAAATTAATAAAATAATTATAAGCGGGAATGGAAATAGCAGGTGGCAAAATAAATCGCATAAATAGGAAATCTGACACTGACAAACTCTCTTTGATCGTCAAGCTTCGAGCAGAGAGGTTCAAAAATTTCGTTCTCATAAATTCAGTTTCCATGAAAACGAAGTCAATGTCCTATGATATATAAAACAAATTTAGTGTTCCATGTCAGAAAGATAACAATAACCTAAAGTTTAATTTCAATTTATTTGAGAAACAAATTTGCAAACCAGCACCAGAAATTCAGTTGAAGGGCAGAATTTTACAAGTAATGAAAATATTTTTAAATGCAATAAAAGGAAGATAATGGGTATGTAAATTTAAAATCAAAAGTATTAGGAGAAACAAATTTGCAAACCAGCACAAGAAATTCAATTGAATGGCAGAATTTTACCAGTATTGAAAAATGTTTTTTATAAATGCGATAAAAGGAAGATTAATGGTATAAAAATTTAAAAGTCAAAGGTATTGGGAGAAAACCAATTGTAAACCAGCACGAGAAATTCAATTGAGTGGCAGAATTTTTACCAGTAAAGAAATTTGAAATTTGGAATTATTATTAAATACCAACATTAGAAGTGAGTTAGAGGACCAACAACAGTGAGTTTTTGAAACATTGTTTAAAAGAAAATCATAAAAAGGTTAGTCAATCAGTGGTAATAAAAGTTTTACAAATTTTAGAATAATCATAATAGTTGTATCTGAATGATAAACAATTTTATAAAATAATTTTATAGAAATTTAAGAGTAGTTAAGTGACAGGAAATTTATTTTGTTTTGAAAGAAAATTTGTATCAATATTATATTGTGGAAAATTTAAATAAACTGTATTTTAATTGAAATATTAGAAATTTGATTATCAGTAATTTAAAAAGTAGAAAAAGTAAAGTGCAAATAGAATTTCAAAATTTTAAAAAGTGTAAGTGAACCTGAAGAGAAATAGATACTTGTAAGATAAACAAGATAAGTATAAAATTTATTTATTTAAAATTTGTAGATTTGAACCCAAGCAAAAAAGACCCTGAGATATAAAATACATTTTACAAACAAAATTATTAGATCAAACTATTATAATATATATATATATATATATATATATATATATATATATGTTTTTAAGTTTTTGCGGGCACTAAATGTATTAGATGGTTTCCGGGAATTCTAGTATTCGAGTAACTAGAAGCGAAAGCAGAAGGCTACGAGAATTATGCAAACCGACCTGAAGAGGGCAGATGTGACTCTGCCGAAACGTCGTCATTTTACCATGGATCCCGGCAGGGTTCAGTTACCAACTACGCGGATGAATTCCCGGGAGCCACCTAACACATTTAGTGCCCGCGAAAACTTAAAAACAAATTTATACATATAAATGTGAAAGTTTGTATGTCCTTTATAGAATTGTAAACTATGCATTTGATCATGTGATGATCTTTAGCAAAGTTGTTGTGCATGAACCCACAAAGGTTTCTTAACGTTTCTTGGGCGTGTCTGGTTTGTTAAGTGTATGGGATGTGAAAATTACCACATTAAACAATGTTCAAGTTTAATATGTAAAATAAGCTGATTTTTCTAGCCCATGTATAGCCGGAATGGGTCAGCTAGTATTTATATATTTATACTCACAGTGTATGGTAACAATAAGGTAATGATTCTAGATAAGCATGAGTTTCAAATGATTGTTTACTATTCATTAAAATTTATTTTGAAGACATCATAGTCATAATTTATATGTGCCCACCTGTGGCCATCATTCTGTAGCTAAAGATACTAACTTCTTACTTTGAATTATATTTGTACACAAATTTCTAATTCTAACCTTGACACAATGAGGAAAAGAGTCAAATAGGACAAACAGCAAAGGGAATTTTGGTAAACATGTAGAAATTCTTAAAATGAAGAAAATTTAGCTAAAAATTGGTACAATAAGATAATTGATAATATCATTTCAAGGAAATGATTAGTTATGAACTGAATATCAGCCCTAATTGTGAGTATGAAATAATTTGCCATCCAGTGTCTCAAATGGGTGATGATTATAGAATATGTTTTTGAAATTTGTTTGAAAAAGAAGCCATATTTGAAATGAAATATGGCTACTAACAGTGATAAAAATAAGCACAGTTTGAACTGCATTATTGTAACTTCAAAGTCTAAATTTGATAAATAACATTCAATTCCTAGAAATTCCATGCATTCAATTGCTATTGCATGATTGATTTAAAGTAGATGCAGTATACAGTTCACAGCAATCTCAATGGCATCAAAATATAACTGTATGGTATCTTAATATAATGTAAAACAGTAAATATCTGAAGTTTGAGATTTAAAATGGACCATAACAAACAGTGTATGGTAGCTGTGAATAATACATATTACAAAATCGTTTATATTATGATGGACCGAAATTCTAGACTTATAGACTATTGAGTTTCTTCTGAATGTTATACAAGCAAGTTTAATCCTTCTGTTTATTTCTGGTAGTAATCTACCTGATATGTGTTTTAAGTAACCTAAGTATAAATAGTCTTCAATTACTTTCTGGGTTGTGTTATTTATTGTAGTATTCTACTATTTCATTGTACATTATTTTCATTTTATGAAATTTAGATTGATGTCTATTTCATTTTTAACTGTGTTATATTCAATCAATTCTTGTAAGCACTTCTTTTGAAATTATGGCAATTAAGACACACCACCAAATCAAGCAAAGTTGTCTGGGAAATTCTATGCTGCCTCCATATATTCTGACATTGACTTTGGCTTTCCTGTATATATTGACTATTGTTTCTGTGATTGGTTCACTGAGGACTTTCTTTAATGTGTTCAGATTAGTGATGGTATCAATGTATCTTGGTTGAGCTTAGAACATACTACCAGGATCACTATGATATATAATACTAATATATTTCATTTGGAACATCACCCCCAATCATGTTAAGGAGGAGTAATTCGATTATTCATACCATTTTTTTTAGTCTTTTGGAATTTGGCTGAACATATCATTAGAGAAAAAAAAATAGATTATTTACCTGAATAATTGTGTGTATGAAAAAGGCATAGTGTTACAACATTTAATTTTACATTATTGTAAAGGAATCATTCTTGAAGAATTAATCACCATCCAAAAACTATATGAAAAAGGTATTGAAAAATTCTAGGGACTTCTGTAGAGCAAAGATATACATTACTAGAAATATTGCAGAACTGACAGACAGTTATATGAATGTTGGATCAACAGCAGTTAAGCAGTTCAGTAGATAGTGAAGTTAGAGGAGCTAATATTCAAATAACTAATTTATTGAGCCATGTATGTATGATTATGAGAATTAGATAGTGAAATAGTTATGATTTTGTGAAGGAAAAAAGGAGATTATGTTTTGGTGTAAATCAATTGTTTGAAACCATGAAGTTCTCAGCAATATTGTAGGTACTGTGAACTTTGTTTCAATTTCATTCAATGTCTTATAATATTGAGTTAAATAAAATCTAAGTGTGAAGTGAAGCTATTCTGTTTGTCAAAATATCACATTCCTACCTGCCATGAATTTGTTTAGTGCAAATTACTTCATTTGTATTTCTCTTGTGGTCTAACATATTCATTGATCAACTGAGATTTGTTACATCTTACAGTAAAGATCTACATGTCTATTTTCGATGGATATATAGTGTATGTTTTCTTCAAGTCTATAAGTTCACGGCAAGGCAGTATGTTATTTTCTTTGGTCAAACTGATAACTGCACTTCCCTAGAGTATGTATGTTATTAATTGCTGTTGAATCCTATACCACCCTCCTCGTCATTTTGCTTTTGGGAAAGGAAGGCACTCAAACCGGTGTTACTAGCGCCCATGTCTACGACGAACTTGCCATACTGTGAAAGAAATGTTACACTTGAACTAGAGCATAATGCTGGTTGCAGTTATTGGAATGACATTTCACATTCTTGATTCCAATTAAAAATTCTGTTATCTGCCAATGTAAAGGCGCGGCAATTCTGACATCCACCGCCTGTAGTATGAACAGAGATTCAAAGATCTTTGAAATTCATGTTTATCTCAGAGCGCTGGACAATTAATTGTTGAGGATTTCGCTATAGTTTTTATGAAAGTAATATTATCAATACAAATTCCTCGTTTAGACTTTAAGAACGTCTTTTATTGAGGACGAAATTATTTGGTCAACGTGATTACAAGAGCGGTAGATTTTTCTTGGCTATCCCATCCATTAGCTGCGTCCACTGCTTCAAATTGTTATTTGTAAATAGGCCCAGATGAAGCCGTCAAAAAGGGGTGGTTGTATAAAAGAACCTTTCATACTTATGGTGTTCCTATATTTTCCTATTTGCAAGTCCTCATGCATTATTTTAATTCCACCTCAGACTAGTTGGGTTTTCGTTAGAAGTCTCGAAACTTAGTTTTGTGTCAGTTTTTATGTTTCATGACACTCGAGACCTTTCAGTTGTTTTCGAGTAGTTCAGCGACATGGAATAGTAGCATTATTTTAATCACAATTTGGACCCCCTTTTAAAGAATCAACGTTAAAATTAAACTTAATAACAATAGAACAGGACAGTGCATAAAGAAAACAATCTACAGATCAAACTAATTACATATATAGTTTTTTAATAAATGAATGCGAGGAATTATTATTGTATTAAAAATTAATTAATTAATTAATCCACAAGGAAAATTTAATGTGGAATGGAATTTATTTGAATAGAATTTTATTATTATTGAAACGTACACTACCCAATTGAAGCGAAAAACGACCTCCAAATAATAGCTGACGATGCAAAAAGTAAATACATTTTCAAGAATCTTCCGATGGAGATACATGATGGAAAAATGGCGGTATATACTATACTTTAGGTTCTAGTTCGTCGTTTTTGAGTCTTTTTAATGCTAAACATTAAGTTATACAAATATAAGTTCATTCGGGGTGAAAAAGAACAACTTTCTTTGAGGGTTTGGAAGCATTGTGTTCACCGGAAATGAAGGTACAACAGCGAAAGGACTACGTAATCCTATCTAGCCCCAATCACCGCGCGGAACGGCGGTTAGTTACAACATCGAAGTCAACACAGTGCAATAGTATTTAGTTTAATTATGAATAATTGAATTGTGTGATGCTGAAGTACATAAAGAAGGTAAAGTAATTCTTTCATAAGAACTCACGGAAGTGTATAACAATGTTGTTGTTGTTTTGAATTTGCACAATTATTCATATAATAAGAATACTTTTATGATACAATAAAATGATTTATGGTTTTTTAGTGGATTATTAAATTGATATATTTGTTACAGATTGAAATTCGTCGTGGAACCATCAGGAGTTTTCATTTCGTCAGATATGTTCTATTTAGAGATAGTGTTAGAATCAACTGGTGCTGTTAAAGATGTAAAAATCCACCATGAGGGTAAAGTGGAGCAACAAAGCTGCATCGAACTGGTGAACTGTTTGTCGCGGGGCGATTTCGCAGATTTTACAGCCCAGTTGGAAGGTTTTGCCTCAATATATCAGTTAAACGCAGAAAAGAAAGTTAAATGTAAAGCTTTTACTGCCTTGGAATCGTTGGAAACAGATTTGAGTACTTTGGCGCAGTTACAGATGTTCATGAAAGAGCCATTCAATCTGATACATAAAAGTCCAGTTGGCATTTTGGAGTTACGGAAGGGTGGTCATCCAATGAGACTTACATATTTCATTTCACCTTACGATTTGTTAAACGTCGAAAAAAACGAATTGGATCCTATTAATGTAGATCAAATTACCAATAAAAAATTAGGTTACAGTGTGACGGTATGCATGGAAGGTTCCGCTGCTCATAAACTACAAACAACTCATTTAATCACTGTTAACAGAAATGTGAATGGTAAAGGGTAAGTAAAGTATGGACGTCTAGTTTTCGTTTGGGTCGTGTAATATCTGTCTCTTGCAATTGAATAATTCTGTGGCTGATACTATATGTGAAATTTTGAAGACAGTTAAAACTCTATTGCAGTATTTTCTTTTATACATGGAATCAGTGTAAATTTATAAAATACAATATAAATAAGTTTCCTACACAGGTATATCTTATATTAGTTGGTAGGACTGGTTAACTAATACTATGATGTTTTCCGGCAGATAGTAGTAAACTTGAAAGTCTGTATATTTCCAATGGTCCAAACATTCAAGGTCTAAAACATACCCCATTTTCAATGGTAATTAACTTTAAAAATTAAAAGGATCCGAATGAAAAATTTAGTAAATCACAATTTGTTTGTGTTTTATGTAATTTCATGAAAAAAACCTAAATTATGTTTTATTAAATCAAAAAGTGTTTTGCAATTTTTTCTTAAGCCTTTCAAAATCATAATGTAGTCTATAAGTATTTTTTTATAACAGAAGAAATAATATGTTATCTTTTATAGTAATAACAGTGCTGAATTATCTTAAATAATTTGACATAGTTAACTATTTATGTATTTATGTAATCATGTATAAGTTGTTATTTTTACTTTAAAACAAATTAAGCAATTGGATGTGGTACAGTTGAAACAAAGAAAACACTATGAATGTAGTTTACTGTGATTTATTTGTGATGTTGCTATTTGACCAAAGATTTTTTTTTTTTCTGGAGGGCAGATCACCATTGCAACTTACATGGCACTATTATCAGTCATTTTTATAATTGCAAAAATAACCACATAAAATCTAAATACACTACTCGTCTCTATGTAAAAAATAAACATAATATAATTTTAATTTTTAAATATGATATGGAAAATGTACAAAATATGTAAATTTTCAATTTTACCTTGAATCTTAGCGATTAAATGTGCTCTGTAGAAATTGTGTGCACCGTTTGTTGTGTGTGGGACAACCACAATGAAAACTAGACATACTGTAATTAATAAAAATTTACATTTATTTTCTTATATTATATTATCAGCGTATTAGCAGTTAGTATTATTATTAGTATTTAAAAAACCTGAAATTTTGCTAAAAAGAATATGGGCGGAAAGAATGGCAAATTGATCATTTTAATATTTTATAGCGGCTTGATTGATTATTTTGTTACAATGGTTTATTTAAGTAGATACTTATCACTTCAACATTTTACAATCCGTTGATAGCAAGGTAATACATTTTCTTTGGGTTCCCTTGGAAATTTTTACCCTCAATATAAACGTCTTTTATAAGTAAATCACAATACTTTCGACTTATTAACAACAATGATTCATACCAAACAGATGATCGCCCGCGCTATCTGCTCAACTTCAACTCTCTCATCCGTCTACTGTTTTTATATATCCTCATAGTAGTCTAGAGGTTTCTCTTTGAGTGGTTTTTAAGTTTATTTATTCGTACGATTCGTTTTTATTTAAGATGATTAATTTCTTGAAGGTTTTCTAGTTTGGCAGCGTAAAATAAAATCATACGCAACTTAAGAGAATAAAGCTTAATACAAAAACCACAGTCTGTTCTTAATTTTGCCACTCTAATTGAGAATTTACGTTTGAAATTGTTAAAGGTGAATATGTCGAAATGTCGGGTTAACTGTTGTGTTTAAAACATGAATTAAAAAATTGATGTATGGTTGATGCACAATCTATGGCATTAAAAAGTTGCCAGTTGTAGCCCCACAGTTATGACCAATTATAATCCACCATTTTATCTGCACTGCTACCTAAACATACAAATATCTGTTACAACACATGCTTGTACAATGCCGCTATATCAAAGATAAATGAATGAGATACAAATCCGGAACAATGGGGAAAGTTATAATAAAATCAAAATTAAACCACCAAATATAATGTAAATTATTAGTATATTATTGATTGTTTCTTTTAAATTATATGGGGGGTCTTGTTGTAGTAATATTCCGATACAGGTCATCAATATTCGCTTAAATGGTCTATAATATAATTAAGTTTATCAACAGATTGAAATGACATTTGTTATAATTAAGTTTATTTTATTCCAGCACACCGTCATATTCACAATTGACAAATCAAAATACTTCAGTAATACCAGCTTGTTTTGTTTTGAAATTGAATAAACCAATGCCCATGTGCCTTTCTTTAATCAGACAAATCCAGCAAATTCATCCTTGGACTGAAATAGATTCTGCTCAAATGCAGCCTATCCTTAATTTAATTATAAATCATTCCAGTGAGGGTAAAATGACATCAAATACAAATAAGGGATTGTTTGTGGTAAGTATTCTAATTTTAAGATTACCAGTGTTTACATTTATAAAATACAATTTAAATAAGTTTTCTACCCAGGTATATCTTATATCACTTGGTAGGACTGATTAACTAATACTATGATGTGTTCTGACAGATAGTAGTAACTTGAAAGTCCAAACATTTCAAGGTCTAAATCAGAGCCCGTTTTCAATGGGAATTAACTTAACACAAATGAACAAGAAAATTAAAAATTAAAACGATTTGTAATGACAAATTTAGTAAATCACAATTTGACATTAATGTTTGACAATCAAACTGATGTAACTAAGGAAATGTACTGCATATTTGATATATACGGGGTAGCACGAGAAATTTTAAAGATCATGTGAAATAACAAAGTTTCTTTCAAATTGGAAGAAGAGTTATCTTCAGAATTTCATGTGGCGCTCCTAGGTACGACTTTGTTATAAAACCAAAAATGAGACCAAAGAAATTCAGATGTTAATTTTGTATTGTGTTATTCTTTGTGTAATATGGTTTAATTTTGAAATTGTATGTTATGACCGAGGTTCCAGGCATGTTCACAAATTGTTGACTTTTCAAATTGTTCTTTTTTTATATAATTTTTATGTTCATTTATTCAAATATTTATAGCTCTAGAGGTTTCTCTAATATAAAATTTGTTACATTCGCAAGGAATCTTATAAATGCAATTTGTGTTGTTGTGTTACATTATTTGGTTTAGTTTTTGATATAACTGATTTCAATGTATTTCTTAATTTGAATGTTGGTGTAATATTAAATCTGTTTCCCATTCTTTTCAGTCTTTCTGAAAGAGCCTCTGTATATGGTACAGCTGTTTTAGTAATGTGGTTATGAAAAAAAGGCACAAGTTCTTAGCCATTGACAACGGGGTCTGACCTAGACCCCGAAACGTTTGCAAATATACAGCAATTTTCATGGCTTGTGTTATTTCCCAAAAAGTGCTTCAGAAAACAGAATTTCTTTGGTCTCATTTTTGGCGAATGCATTTATAACAAAGTCGTACCTAGAAGTGCCACATGAAATCTGAAGATACCTCTTTCTAATTCTTCCAATTTGTTATTTCACATGATCTTTAGAATTTTTCAGTGCTACTTTGCAGAGTTTAGAGGAAGGCGCAAACATCACAGTCTAGACATATGTCTATAACGTTTTACTATACTTCAGGCCTTATCCTCATGTTCGAAAATGCCCCAATTGGCACTTCTGTTGTTGGTTATGTTTTCTCTCTGTTTGATTCTTGGCAACGCTTGCGCAAAACGGTTTAGGTCCAGTAACACGGTATAATCTGCTGTCTCTCGTAGTCGGTGACCCTTCCGCTTACGAGTGATAGCAGTATAGTGTAGTATTAAGTATATACACTTGGTTGACACTGTGTTCCGGTTTTTAGCCGGATTGGTGCCCATTTCCTTAATTTGTTAAATGATTAATTTGTGATTTCTGAATGAAAGAGCATTCAATACTTGCATTGTTAGCATAGTTTATTGTGTGGCATACAAGTGTAAAAGCACAGAATAATCAAACCCAGAAGCGAAAGTAACGATATCCGGGCGGTAACTTTAAATAGATAGAGAGATTTATACTAAAAAGCCAAGTTTGGCATAGTACAATGTCACAGAAAACACAACAGCATTACACAGTATCTAAAGAACATATTTCAAATAAATACAGATTTTTTTAACTCAGTATTACCCTGTCTGGATCACTAAAGAATTCATTTATAGAATAAAAGGCCTTATTGACTAAATAATTTGTTTTTTTTTTTTTAATTTTGGCTTGAGGCAGGTTTCGAATACATTCAGGCACACTATTATATATTTTTGTAGCCATATATGTCACATTTTTCTGAATATAACTGAAATTATATTTTTGTGGGATCAAAATAGAACTATGTCTTGTTTCATAGCTATGACGCAATACATCTTTCTTTTTTTTTAAACATACTTCTGATACATCTTTTCTGAAGTAAAAATACTCTCTCAACTTCGGTAGAGTTACCCCAGAAAATTAGTCCATATCTTATTTTTGATTGGATATATGCATGATATGCTGACAGTGCTGCTTCACGGCTAATATTCTCAGCTATAGTTCTTAGTGCATAGCAATATTTAGATATACTCTGAGCCACACTCCCGACATGCGCCCTCCAGTCCAGCCTTTTATCAATATTTAGCCCCAAAAAAGAAGGCTGTATATCTGTATTTCTATACGAAAAAGTGAAAGTGTGGTCTTTTCGGTTACCAAATAAAATACATTGTGTCTTTGACATATTTAACAAAAGGGCATGGGCCGAGAAGTACATATCTAGAGTGTAGCACGGCCTTTGCACACTTGTCAGAAGTTTATCTGAGTTTTCTTCACTATATATTAATGTTGTATCGTCTGCATACAGAACTGTGAATTCATCAGTTATATTGGTAAGTTCATTAGTATTAATGATGTATAATAGGGACCCTAAAATCGAGCCCTGGGGGACACTTTTCGTAATACAAATTTTGGTTGAGATTATCTTTCTACCATACAAGTCATATTCAAAAACCTGTTGAGTGCGATTACTTAAATATGAATTTAATAGATGGAAAGCATTTCCTCTAATGCCATGACTCTTTAATTTTTTACAAAGTGTTAGATGATTCACACTGTCAAAAGCTTTTGACAGGTCCATACACATACCTAAGGTAAGTTTTTTACGATTTAAAGAGTCTATAATTTTATCAGTAGGTTGATATATCGTTCGTACGGTTGACTTTCCACTGCGAAATCCATTTTGATTATTCTCTACTAACGAATGCTTTTCTAAAAAATTAATCAACCTATTATAAATTGCTGTTTCAAAAATTTTATTGATATTTGAGAGTATAGATATGGGCCGGTAATTTTTTTCTTTATCTACTTTTCCAGTTTTATATATTGCCTTAACTAGTGCATTCTTGAGAGAGTCAGGGTATATACCCGTTTTAAAACAGAGATTTATTATGTGGCACAAAGGTCTTGCCATAGAGTCTGCCATTTCTTTAATAATTACAACCGGTATATTATCATCACCTACTGTTTTTTTGTTTTTTAAACTTTTTATTATTCTACATACCTCTACACAATCTGCTGGCCTTAGGTACACTGAATTTAGAGATGTCTTTGTTGGAAAAATATTTTCTATATACTTATTTACATTTGGGCAAGCATTTATAAAATAATGATTTAGTTTATTAACTGTTTTTGATAAGTTGTCATTATTTTTTGAGAAATTTTCAAGAGTTGTCATTTTATTATTGTTATTATCTGTAATCTTTTTTACCAGATCCCATATGGCCTTTATATTATTTTCAGCACTATTTATAAACTGTTCGTCTGACATATTTTTAACATTCCATATCACCAATTTTAAAACTCTACAGTATTTTTTTAAAAACTCTGCTGATACTTTACCCTACTTTTTCTGGTATAGTTCACGCTTATGTTTACCAAGATATTTTAATTCCTTGTGTCATCCAGTAATTCGATTTTTTGTTTTGACGACATTTTTTAACTTTAATACTTTTAAAGAGATTAGTCACTATACTTATAAACATGGAATATGCTTCTTAACGGTAGTTGCATTATAAACCGATGTCCAATCCATTATATTAATCTCCTGTTTAAAGCACCGAATTTTATTTTTTGAGTATACTCTTTTATAAGGAAAATTTTCTCTTGTGTTTGATTCATTTAGTCCTTTTATAGTAATGACTTGCGCATAGTGATCAGAAAGGGCTTTATTAAGTACATAGCTTGAAATATTATTTTCCCAATTGCAAAATATGTTATCTAGCAAAGTAGAAGTAAACTGCGTTTGGCGTGTAGCATTAAATATATTTTGACTTACGTTATAGATATTGAAAAGATCTAGTATTTGTTTGACCGACTTACTGGGTTGAAAAAAGTTTATGTTAAAATCTCCTGCTAAAATTAGTTTATACCTAGGGTATCGAACATAAATATATTCTATTACCTCCTTCAGCCGTTCAAAAAAAATGTCATAGAGCGCAATTGCTGGTCGATACAGACAGAGCACAAACATTTTCAGATTTTCTTCAAACACAGCTGCAAACTCAATAACACTTTCAATACTCATATCACATATAGTCTTATCACTTCTAAACATGCTATTTTCTTCACAATAGATGCAGACACCTCCATGTTTCATTTCCCTTCTTGCATAAAAAGACACCAAACTGTACCCATTAATCTTAATGAATGGAGCTTCCTCTTCATATAACCAGTGTTCACTGAATAGGAGTACTTAAGGCTTGCACTCTAATTCATTTAAGAGACATTCAATTTCTAGAGTCTTTCTTCTCAATGATTGAATGTTTTGATGTATAATTGTAAATTTATGATCGCTATATTGGTTGATTGACAAGTTTATGGTTTTTGTTTGCTATATTTCTGTACATTGATTATAATTAACCCTCTCTTTTTGCCAACTAACTTGTCTTTTATAACTTGGGCACTCCAGATCAAAAACGTTATGATCATATTTAATGCCCTCAATTTTTAAAACAGTAGCTGCATGCTTACAGTTAGTACATTCGAACTGCTGGCTTTTACATTCCTCTTTTTTATGGTATACGTTGCACAATGGACACACTACAGATGCTCTACAATTTTCAGCCCGATGTCCATACCGCCAATATTTGAAGCATCTTAAAATACTGACAAACTCGAAAAACTTATATGAACTCCATCCTATATATACTTTGTTCTTATTGTTATTTAAATAGTTGAATTGCTCAGGTGTTAGTTCCATTATTAAATGACATTAAGATTTATTTTTCCTACTTTGAACTTTACATACTATTTTTGTGTTGCCTAAAAGATAGTCCGGAAAGTTTTGCTGTCCAAATTTTTTTACAAAATCGTCTTCCTCTCCTGCCTCGCTAATGCTGACATTAATAATTTTCCTAAAGTGACTTCGTATTTATCTCCTAGTTCATTTTTCGCTTGAGTTTTTAAAACCTCTCTGTCCTGTTCATCCTCACAGTGTATAATAACACGACCTTGCGATACTTTTACTTTTTAACTGATTACTGAAGGAATCACTTTTTGTGTCAATTCTGTTTTTAATTGTGTTCTTACTATCTTGATTGGCATTTTTAGGTTTGATGATTAATGGTTCTACTATATTTTTTTCATTTATAATTGCACTCGCAAATGATTTTATTATTGGCACATTCCCACTTTCAATTAAATTAATTAACTTCTCAGTTTTTTTAATAACTTCTTCTACTTTCACTGTATGGTCGTAGTTCAGCTTTTTTATTACTGTGGCCAAGCATCCGTCACAAAACCAAAAAACGTTTTCGCATTCTTGTTTAATTTTAAACAATGTTTCTTTCACTTTGGCACATCCGACATTATACAAATGTTTATTTTCATGAATTACATTCAATATATTTTACATATACTATAAAATTATCGCAGCATTGAGCACAAAGAAATGTGCGCGGTGCCATGGTCGACGAACGAAATTAAATATAAGGACGAATTTGTATTAAAAGAGCAACAATATATTGAAAACTGTAATTTTTAGAGGCATTTGAATAAAAAAAATAATCAGAAGTTGTGTGAAAATAAAGGTTTGTGTTTATATATCTGTGATATACCAAAAGTTTGACTTTAAATGGAGTCGAAGTAATAGGTTCAACTCACCATCTTTTTAAAGTATATTTTAATTCTCAAAAAATTTTTGACACACTGACCTCACTTGTATACCTCGTTCTGATGAATTTGTGAATAATAAATAATCTTATAATATTTAGTGCTAATAACGCGATCCTTGGACTGTTTTGTTTTAAACACGATGAATTTCACCTCATAGTTAAAATGTGTTTGATAATTGATATATAATTAAATATTGTGTATATGTAAGTAACATGTATGTAACAGATTCTTTACTCTGAGGATAGGGTACATTTTTGAACTTCATAATTCTGTGGTTCATTGAACCTACTCTCAAATTAATGGCTCTGTCGCACATGCCCAAAGAAATTTGTATCTGGCGGCAACGGAGAGTTTCGCTTCTGGGTTTGATTATTCTGTGGTAAAAGTAACAACCATAAATTACGTTTTACGGGAAAGAATAGGATGATATAATTTATAAGAAATTGGTGCCCAAACACTTGTTGGCAGCATTACGCGTCCTCCCCACAGATCATACAATAAAGATAGATGGGTAACTCAATGTTATAAAATGTGTTCACATTTTGTCCCATGCAAGGTTAGAATATGCATAAAAAGCATCTTCAGAACTCCTTCAAGTACTAAATTTGACGTTTGTTGAATTTGACAGATCATCACCAACTAAAAAGAAGGAATCTGCAGTTTCTGGTCCCAAATGTCACCAATAGAGGGCTATAACATCGAATTATTTTTATGCGTTTTTCGGAAATAACACCACAATCAAAACAAAAATCTGTATATTCAAGGAACAAGGAAAAACCAAACGTTTCCAGGTCTATTCTGACTTCCTTTTTAATGGCTTTACAGCATGTATTGAAAATATAAAATGCAAAATGAAAGTTTGATTAAATGTCATATATCAAACTTTCATTTTGCATGTTATATTTTCAATAAATTTTAAAGCCATTGAAAACGAGGTCAGAATAGACCTGGAAACGTTTGATTTTTCCTTGAATACAGATGTTTGTTTCGATTGTGATGTTATTTCCTAAGAACACATAAAAATAATCAAGAATATGCCACAAATAACATTTAGAAGACAACATACCATCAAAATAAATTAAACTAATATTGAAATTAAATTTATTTATTTACAAAAGATAAATTAACAAATACAGTTGAAAATGGCACTACTTATTTATGTATTAAAATGATTCATAGTTAAAACTAACCAAAACACTATAAATATCAATATTATATGTATAGTGAGGAATGTGTTGGTAGAAACAATTACATCATTTTATAAAAAAATGCACAAATGGTTGGAGTTTTCAATTTTTAATATTGCTTGTGTTGTGACTGTTACAGAAAAAATTTTCATATATACTTCCATAAACACACTTTCAACATAAAAACTAATGCATGGACTGCAAAGTGCATGTGCCGATCACCATTACCAAAATCTACAGTTCCAACCATATGATCTTTTGAAAAATTATAAGTAAGGCCACAACTTAAAGACACTTCATCAAACATTAGAATACAATATTTCTCTTTTTCTGTTAGTTTATCAACAATTCTATTTAAATTTTGGAAGATATGTTCATTATAGCTGCAATTAAAAGGAACAGTACTTACAAGATTACACAAGATTACTAAGATTCTTTAGGAGATGGCAAACTAAAAAACTTTGATAGAAATCTATAACATTCAGCACTTTGTTTATACAGAGATAATGCAAATATTTTATCATCTAATGAAAAACGTCTTCCTTTTGGTTTTAATTTTTGAGTCCTCATTTGACTCAAAAATAAATTTGTAGTTGTGCTATTAGCATTATTCAAATACCTTATTTCACATTTCTTCTGATGTAATAGCTGTAAACGATTTTTGGTGTTCGTTTTAGTAGCTCTTCTTGCTATTCTCTTCCACTTCAATAGTTGTTTTCTAAGGTTCTGGGCATTGTGGCTATTTGCAGTTGAAGACTTCTTTCTTATCATCCACTTTGTTGGCGTCCTGTCAAATACATCAAAAGTTATAAATTATTAAACAATCACTAAAAAAATGCTTACCCTTGTGTACTTGTTTCTTACCAAATAATAGAATATTACTGCTACAAATTATTCAATACCTTAAAACAATGTAAAATAGTCCAAGAATGTGATTTAATACAAAATTCCACTTGAAATAAGAAAAATTACAGAGCGATTAATGGCTTCACCTTTCACAGACGAAAATCACATTAGTAATGGCGTAATGGCCGACAAAAACAACTAATCGAGCTTGATTCCTTGCATCTTGCATTGCAGCTTGGTCGATAAACAAGATCACATTGTGTCACCTGGATATATTCGATTAGCTGTCAAGAAATAGTACTTGAAGGAGTTCTGAAGGGGGCCACGTTTACAGTTCACCGACAGCTGGACCAACATTGCCTATCTGAGTTACCACCCCCTGGTCCTCCCCCTTCCCTTGTCAAAGATAAAACTAAATTAATAACCTAAAATGTCATTTAAGAAAGAGACAGACAATCAAAAACAACTGCTGCTTTGGGCAACGAATATAGAACCTTATAGAAGGACACGCCTTAAGTAAAATATGTCCCTTGTTTACATGTTAGTATGTTACCCACGCGATGGGGGCGCTGGTAGTTCAGTTAATGTGTCATGTATATACAATATTATTGAAATACCAAACAGTAGAAGCGGTAGCCGAGCGCTTAAAGCGTCCGGTCACTAATCTGATGTTCATGGGTTCAAGACCCAAGAACATATATTTTTTTTTTGGTTTTTAAACATATGTCTTTATTAATTAATTTGATGAATCAATTTTATGTACCACTTTCATTATTTGCATTAACATATTCCGTTAATATTGACAAAAAATCATATGAAGTATTTAATAGTTACAAGTTGGTAGTCTTTTAATGCGAGCGCAAAAATCGCGCCAAACCAATAGTTTTTTATTGGCAGGTAACAAAACTGTATATCATTACAGTTTATATATTGTAAAATCTTATAATAGAGATTTAATATTTATTTAATTCAAGTATAGATATTGAATAAGTGTTTGTTCACCTAAATAAATATTAGAAGAATGTCGAAGAAATCTATCTACACTTGAATTAAGTAAATATTAAATCTCTATTTTAAGATTTTACAATATATAAACTGTAATGATATGCAGTTTTGTGACCTGCCAATAAAAAACTAATGGTTTGGCGCGATTTTTGCGCTCGCATTAAAAGACTACCAACTTGCAACTATTAAATACTTCATATGATCTTTTTGTCAATATTAACGGAATATGTTAATGCAACTAATGAAAGTGGTACATAAAATTGATTCATCAAATTAATTAATAATGACATATGTTTAAAAACCAAAAAAAATCTGTTCTTTTGGGTCTTGAACCCAGTAACATCAGATTAATGACCGGACGCTTTAAGCGCTCGGCTACCGCTTCTACTGTTTGGTATTTCAATAATATTGTATATACATGACACATTAACTGAACTACCAGCGCCCCCATCGCGTGGGAACATACTAACATGTACACAGAGGACATTCTCTCCATAAGACGTGCGCTTCTATAAGAGTCTATATTCGTTGCTTTGGGTTATTACCGTTTGAAGAAATGATGAAATGACGTAAGAAAGGCCTTATTTCTGACGTTTTGGAGATGTCGTTGGTATTAACCATAACCACTAAAATGTGTTTTTGATTCAAAGCACTTACAAAAAATTATAAGTAGATCGCTGAAAATCGCTTTAAATTTGTCATTATGAAACCTTTTAATTTTTAATTTTCGTGTTCATTTGTGATAAGTTAATTACCATTGAAAACGGGTTCTGATTTAGACCTTCAAGTTTATGTGGTGGTGGTGTTATTCCCAAAAAACTCAGAGAAAATAATACTATGATGTTTACAATAATAATTAATCAATATTACATCACATTACATTGACTTCAAATATGTAGTTACAAAGAAACTAATACTTATTATCCTTATATTGTTTTTGTGATCCATTTCTTTACAACTCTTTTTTCTGTATGTATTTAAATTATTAGTAGCTTTAGTTTCGTTTGATAATAGATTAAATAGACCTATGGCAATTACAACAGTGTCACGTCGCGTAAATGAAATCACCGAGTAAGAGTTAATCACTGACCTTTAAATCGAAGACCTGCAGGTGGTGTTTTCTTGGTTCTTTCTTCAGAGGCTAGCCCCTTCGTATCAGGAACAGTTGGTGTAGGAATTCAAATGTTCTGAAACTAAATCTGGACGATACGTAACACAAACAATGGCGACGAAATGTTCCTCTATTAAACAAACAAACAAGCGGATTGAACACAATAACAAGAGCGACCGTCTTAACGAAATCAACTAGCAAGCGTCCGATTAGATCGGTTTAAACACAAAAAAACACGGCTCGAAATATAAATTAACATTGGCGCGACGAAGTTTTCAAAAAACAATCAACTAATTCAATCAGATTTAAACAATGACAAAACAAAGTCGCGGGAACGCAACAGAATTTTCTTAATTTTATCTTATAATTTTTGAGAATTCTAGTTTGTAATATCTGTAAAATAGTGAGACCACCACTCCTTGCAAATTTCCGTAACTTATTATACAATCATTTTAAGTACCTACATCTTTATGGTTATAAAATGAAATTTTATAAAATATAAAAAGTTGTGAGAAACCACGAAAAACATGGGGATGTGTGTTGTGGTTTCTTTATTGAGAAAAGGTTTATTGATAATAATCTTATTCGATTTTTTGTTGCTTGATGTTGAAGGATTCAGGGGTGCGTTGTAATATATTATTAAGTACAGACCAGGCTAGTTACTTTTTATTTTTTATGCTTTGGGGTTATTTGAACTGCAGATATAACTCTTTACCTTGGATTTTTGCTGACTGTGCTTAAAAAAATTTGTCTTCTGCACTTCTGCACAAAATGACGTTTCGCCAGAATCAAATCTGCCCTCTTCAGGTCGGTTCGCATAATTCTCGTAGCCTTCTGCTTACGCTTCTAGTTATTCAAGTAATACAACATGCTAACACTTGTAATCTAAAAATCAAAAGAATAAGTCAAATTAGTTTAAAAAAAACTTTATTATTAGTGGGTATGTGTGTGTGTCTAGCATACTGAACATTCCATTGTTTTCTTAGACTCTTCCAGATCAGAACCATTGCTACTTTATGACGGAGACAAAGAATATGGAAGGTACTTTAGTATCCAGTATTCCATTCACTCATCCAGCACATGTGCCCAGTATATTGATGGTCTTGAGAGAGCAAGCTTTATTTAATACCATCATTAGTAGCTGTGTACGACCAAACAGCAAGCAAGGTAAAAATAATAAAATTATCTGGTTTCCTATACTTTTTATTAATTATACACATCTTACAGATTTGGAAAACATGATAATGTTTGAAGTGAGCGCTTTGTCTTCCACACACATTTCAATTGCATTGGAACATCCTATGGAGGAAACCATGGCGACAGCAGAGGTCGATCTTTCCGATATATGCAATTTGTTGTGTCGAATTCATAACCCTGGTACTCCCCCTCCAATGAATGCACCGGACATTGCATCGGAACTCAGTTCAAAAATTCTAAACAAATGTCTTTCGTTACCCGTAACGCTACGGTCTGTAATAAAATTATGGGAGAATCAGTCTGTGAGGAAAAATCATTATGGTGGACATGAAAATTTTAGTTTACCCCTCGGTTCTGGCGACCCCGGGGGGCACAAGAATGATCAAGGTCCCAATTTGGAGGAATTCGGTGGTTTGAACGATAAAATCAAACAGGAGCCATCTAGTAATGCTGGACATAGCATGATGATGCAAGCAAACCAGGGCTTATTTTTAAATGAATCCATATTGGCTTCAAATTTTCCTAATTTCCCACCTTCCGTCGGGGTGCTGACGAACGAACTTACAAATATTCTTTCTGGTAAGTATACAATCATTATTTTTGTTAATATTGCAGTAAAGTCCGTGGGTTCAATTTAAAATTATAAAACTAATATTCACTTTCCCTTTTCTAGAACTATTATTTACATCGAATATACAACAGTGATTCAAATATCACAACAACAATTTTACATATAAGTTCTTCGCTCCACCAACTAACTGCTGCGAGGATGGGTCCTCTAGTATAATCCTGTGTCAATTTTACAGTTGTCGAGTTATGATCGAGATAAGTTTTTCTCGCGTCCGAACATTCCAGCTTTTTTTTATATCCCAGAGGTCGTTGTCGTATTGAAATGAAACAGGGTCGGCTTTGGTAAATTTCGTAACACTGACCCCCTTTTAATTCTGATCGTCCCGATCAGAAATATCCTTTCCGTGGTAGGGAGCAAGTCGATCTAAATGGACCACCTTCAACTTAGCCTTGGGGTTTCGACGGATCCGGTAGACGACGTCATTAAGCCTCTTGACCACCTCGTATGGACCATCCCAGGCGGGTGTAAGCTTTGGGGATTTACCCTGGCTCCGTTGGGGGTTGTACAGCCAGACTTTGTCCCTCTCCTGGAACCCGACTGAATTGGACTTGAGGTCGTATCGCGTCTTCATCCGGTCACTGGTAGCTGCGTTCAGGCTAATCCGTGTATTTACAGCATGTTATGTCGGAACTGGTCGGCATAATCCTCGATGTCTTGGGAAGGTTCTTCGGGGGAGCCAAATGCCAATTCGGGCCCTTACTGGCTGCACAGGTGGCACATATGCGGCACCAAGCTCTGACGTCTTCGAAGTAATTCACCCAGTAGTACCGTTGGCGAACTTTGTCTAGGGTTTTATTC
The DNA here is from genome assembly GCA_034190945.1 of Octodonta nipae. Taxonomy (NCBI): domain Eukaryota; kingdom Metazoa; phylum Arthropoda; class Insecta; order Coleoptera; family Chrysomelidae; genus Octodonta; species Octodonta nipae. Next base: position 95,213,731 of record CM067220.1, read on the forward strand.
ATGCCCAGGTGGCCTCCGGTAATCCCATCAAGTACTTCGGTCAGGATGGCTGGTACCTTTTTCTTCGGAACTACCAGTTGGACTTGGTTTCTCGTCCATCAGCGCTTTCCCAAACTCGCTTGAGCATTCCATTGTGTACTCTTAGAGAGTCCCATTGAGCCCATAACGATTTCAGCACGCCTGAGTATCTAGCTACCTCGTCCCATCATGGCCTGGGTGCCCTTCTCGTTTTGAGTGACAAGATTGGTTCGATGTCTGGATCAGCCATTTGGTCCTGGATACACTGTTCCGTTGTCCAGTCTTCATTGGCCTGCACTCGGATCTGTCTGATGGAGATACCCTCTCGCTGTTCCGTCTTCAGACAATGTCCGCATTCTGCTCTACAGGGTCTTCTGGATAGGGCATCGGCATTATTGTGCAAACGGCCGGCACGGTGTTCCACCTTGAAATCGTATTGCTGCAATTTCTCCATCCAACTGGCCAGTTGTCCTTCCGGTGTCTTTATGTCCAGCAGCCATTTGAGGGCGGCATGATCTGTTCGGATTAAGAAATGACGACCATAGAGGTATTTGTGGAAATGGCCTACAGCCCTTATTATTGCAAGAAGTTCTTTTCTGGTGACGCAAAAATTTCTTTCCGATCTCCACGGCTGTAGTACTCGATCACCCTCTCTTCACCATCTTGCACCTGGGATAGGACGGCTCCCAAACCGGTGTTGCTGGCGTCGGTGTCTAAGATGAACTTGCCGGACTGTGTAGGAAAGGCTAGGATTGGGCTGGAACATAGTGCTGCCTTCAGTCGTCTGAAAGATGTTTCGCAATCCTGATTCCAACGGAAGGTCTCCTTCTCTGTGGTCTGCCGATGTAGAGGGGCGGCAGTGATGGCAAATCCCTCAACAAAACGCCGGTAGTATGAACAGAGGCCCAAGAAGCTTCGGAGTTCATGCTTGTCTCTCGGGCCTGGCCAATCACGGATCGCTTCTATCTTGTCCTCGTTGGTGCGGATTCCTGACTGGGAAACGACGTGGCCCAAAAACTCTACTTCTTTTTGGAACAAAGAACACTGCTTCGGGTTGATCTCAGGTTGGCGTTATTAATTCTGGAGAATACTTCACCCAGGTTCTTCAGATGGTCGTCGAATGTCTGACCCATGACTAGAATGTCGTCGAGGTATACTAAGCACGTCCTCCATGTTAACCCGCTCAGTACATAGCCTCTCAAATGTAGCGGGTGCATTGCATAACCCAAAGGGCATGACCGTGAACTGAAACAGCCCTGTGCTGATGGAGAATGTCTTCTGTCTGTCGTTTGCGTGTAGACCAACCTGCCAATATCCACTTTTTAGGTCTAGTGTGGAGAACCAACGGGAGCCTGCTAGTGTGGTCAAAGTGTCATCGGGGTAGTGGATAGCTGTCTTTCTTCGTGACGTCATTCAGCTTTCTGTAATCCACACAAAATCGGGTGGTTCCATCCTTCTTTTTAACTAGCACGTCGGGAGCAGACCATGGGCTGATGGATGGCTCAATAACTCCACTCTGTAACATGGACTCGATGTTTTCCTCGACTGCCTGTTGTTGCCCCAATGGTAGTCGTCTAGGTGGTATTCTGATGGGTTGAGCCTTTCCGGTATCTATTCGATGCTGGATGATGTTGGTGCGACCGGTGGTTCCATCTTGACTGTTAAAAATTTGCCAGTACTTTGTGATAAATTGCTTGGCTTTCTTCTGGTTCTCTGGTGTCAGGTGTGTCAAAAAGTCAGCAAACTGTTGTAGGAACTCTTTACTGGGCCCTGTCTCCTTCACCGACGTCTGGTACTCTTCTTCGCAATTGATGATGGTCTCTACTGACTCGAAACAAGCTATCTCTTGATCATTGGCAATTCTGATGTCGTTGGACAAATTTAGGACTCTGATTGGTATTCTCTTCCGGTTTTAACTATAGCTCGTCCAACTAAGTAGTTATGAGCTGAGTGTACGGGCTCCACCATTCCAACGCAGCTCCCAGGATTGCTGTCTAGCTGCCCATGAATAATCTGTTCCATTCGACCGGGAATTCTAGATGAAGACTTTGCCACAATTTTTTATGGAGGTGACTGAACTGTTGACGGGCCGTGTCAATACAAATTGCTCATTTAGGGACCGAAGAACGTCATATCTCGGGTCCATGCTGGCTACATTGGTCCATTCCCAGTATAAAATCGTCCTCAATATTCGCTACCAGGGCCCTATGCCGGATCATGTTGTCTAGGGTCGGACCTCTTAACGAAATTACCAGATAAGTAGACTTTTCTTGATTATCCCATCCATTAGCTGTAGCCACGGCCTCAAATTGCCGTTTATACATGGGCCAAGATGGATGAACTGCCGTCGAATGTGGGTGGTTTACTAAAGGAACCTTTGGTACTCACGGTGTTCTGGTATTTTCCTCGCTGTAAGTTCTGTTGCATTTTTTTAATTTCTGTTTCTAGTTTATTTTGGATGGCACTGATTTTATCTTGTACTTCACTGTGTACTGTTTGCTTGATGGAACTGATTTGATCTTGAACCGTGTCTTGAATTGAACTGATTTCAAATTTTACCTGGCTATGGATGGAATCGATATCATCTACTTTTCAAGAGTATCCACGGTATTTTTTATGGTCTTAATGTCATCATTTATCTCTTTTATATGTGACTCAACTATTTGCATTCTGGCATTAACTGTTTCATTAACTTGTCCTACTATTTGCATTAATTGTTCGAATTGCAATTGTCTTTTCTGTTTAGTTTCGTGTCGATTTAATTCAATTTGATCTTGTTTTTGTACAAATATTTTAAAATCATTTTGTCTCTGTTCATCTAATAATTTAAATTTCGAGAACAATCCTTCAATTAAATTATGTTTTTCATTTTTCATCGTAGTGACAAGATTTTCTAATTCTATTTTACGTTTTTCATCAAAAGATTTTACTAACCTTTGTTGAATTTCTTCTTGATATGTATGTTTTTCCTTCTTGTCACGTTTTTCTAGAATCTGTGCTATTTTTTCGTCCAGACCCTCCGTAACCTGCTTGACTATTTTTTTGGTAGTTTCGTCCATCTTTTCCATGCTACGTGTTTCCATAAATCAAATTACGATTTTAACTGCACTTAATCCCACTTCTGGCACCAAATTGCAGTAAAGTCCGTGGGTTCAATTTAAAATTATAAAACTAATATTCACTTTCACTTTTCTAGAACTTTTATTTACATCGAATATACAACATCTGATTCAAATATCACAACAAAAATTTTACATATAAGCTCTTCGCTCCACCAACTAACTGCTGCGAGGATGAGTCCTCCCTTTAAAATCAGCGTCGAATTCTCTAGTATAATCCTGTGTCAATTTTACAGTTGTCGAGTTATGATCGAGATAAGTTTTTCTCGCGTCCGAAAATTCCAGCTTTTTTTTATATCCCAGCGGTCGTAACAATATGTATTTCCTTAAAGGTAATATTTTATAAGGACCCGTGGATTGTCTTCTTCCCAACGATTTAAACGAGACCGGGATTTTTGTACAGATTACTAGACTGACATTAATACATTAATTATTATATTATTAAGAATTACTGGGTCTAAATTCAAAAACATCTTATTGGTCAAGTAAATTCTGCTATCTTACATGCCAGACCCAAAAATATCTCGAATTTTCTCGAACTGTCAATTACAATATTCTGTCAAGATGACTGTGACAATTAGTTTCTATATACAAGGTCTTCCCAAGGGAACGATCATTACTTTCTGTGACAGTATGAATAATTCCCATTATTCTGCTGTTTTCAATGTGTTGTTTTTTTGCTCATTAATTGAATATTTTCGAGCATTTCTATAGTTTTCTAGATTTACATATACAGTTTGTAGAGTAATATTAAGGCTTAGCTCAAAGTGAATTGTATATGATAAGAAGTTTGTAAAAATTTTACGGTGTTATAGTGGTTATGGTAGTTTTAATTAGTTTTTTTGAAACAATTTCATTCATAAGGTATTTTAATGAATAATATATCTATTTTAAACCCAACTTTTTTAAATGTCAGATTAGGGTTGACTATTTAAAAGTGGCCGGAAATATGGGTTGCTTCAAGTGTGTTTCATCTGAAGGCTACCGCAAGTTCCAGACGTATTGGGTAACTTGATTAATAATTAATTGTCCTGAGAAACCAATATGCAGTGGCATACTGATGGGCGAAGTGTTTGGTTAACTTTCTCTGGTCCTTAGATAATTTCTAACATCGGCAAGTTTCCATTTGTACTGGTTTTAATACTGTCGTAGTTTTTCTCATTTCACGTTGAATTATTGAATAAATATTGCACAATAATATTAAAACTTTTTTAAATTAAAAAGTTTAACACTGACGTGTCATTACCTGGAGTAAATTAACACAGATACTACTATTTCGGTATCTTAAAAAGATCCTTGAACGCAAAGCATTATAGGAAAGTTGACTAATTATGTAAGATGTTTTTTTTTTTAATTTGGACCCTTGGTGAGAGTTACCCTATACTTTTCAATTAGGTTTATTTAATATGGTCATGTATTTTTTTCCGTGTATGTAAATATAAATGCAACTCATTGGCATTCTGTTTAACATACGTCATGCAAAAGTGTTGATACTAATCCAATAACACTGGCTATATGTTGCAAATTGCAAATATCTACCCAAATAACATCTCGGCTTCTCGGGCGACACCTTTCAAAACGATGAGTCCCGGGCCTATATAATAATTAAAATGTTTTAATAATTTTCTAAATTAATTGTCTATACCATCGATTCGTTGTGTAATACAATAATTTATCTGTTATATTAATGTATATACTCAAAATCAAAATTAGACGTGAGATGTTTATTGAAAGTTGTTTATGTTTGTAAAGCATGTTGAAATGAATACATCTAGATGTATAAATGAACAATGAATTTTTGTGTTTTGTTTCAGATGCATCTGATAATGCAAGCAAGCGTCAAAAGCGGAAAGCGGCTGATGACTTGTGGAAAAGTGGCAAAAGGAAGGTGGGAATGGATGACTCGGAATTGATGGAGTCCTCAAGCTGTGACTCCACATCAAGAAGCACCCCACTGCCACAAGATATTGAAACCCCTACACCAAATTCAGCGTTGGGGTTTCAAACGGACCATGAACTCTCTGGTTTAGATCCGACAGATCTTTTAAGCGACAAGGTTAATACTGAATTTAATAATTTGGACGATGTCGATGATGTTGAAGATATTCCCTCCAGAGAGGCAAGAAGTATAGAGAAATCCCCCAGTAATTTAAGTAACGAATTATGTGATAAGAATATGGTTCCTCCGAACATTAGTATTACCCCGGTTCCTTCCAGTCCATCAGAATTTACGGTAAATAGCAGTAAAGAAAAGCGTCCAGGGTCCTCTACAATCCCAGTCCCAAGCTCAGTAACAATTACACCAATCACATCTAGCTCAAGTAAAAGTTCAGAAGAAAAATCAAAAGATAGAAAAAGCAGTAGAAGTAGTAAAGACGAAAAAAGCAGGATGGAGAAGAAAAGGAAAAGAAAACGAGATGAAAGCCCAATGGGACCACCAGAGAAGGTACCTGCAAAGCAGGATCCTTTGACGAAACCAGTGACGGTGAGCATAAAGCCCACAGAATCACCACCTCTAACACCCACTTCGACCCCGACTTCTCCTAGCATGTTAGGAAAATACAGTAACCAATCACCAACACAAAATCGTCCATTGTCATCAATTAGTGGAAAACTTAGTCCGAATTTAACGAAGTCCAGCACGAAAATCAGTTCTCAACACAGTCCAAAACATTCCCCTGCGCATATACCCAGCAGTCCGAAACACATGATCACAGGGATATCGAGTCCAAAACATCACGGTACTTCTCCAAAGCATGCTTCGAGCGGTTCCGGTAAACCCAGCATGTCGACCTTAAAAAGTGCCGCGAATTCGCCTTCCAACAAAACAAGTAGCAGCAGTGAGTCAAAAAGTAAGTCAAGCTCGAAAGAGAGCTCTAGGGACAAGGATAAAAAACTGTCGTCTGGTGTGTTTAGTGTGAGTAATAAAAATAAAAGTTCCTCACTCAAAGTGAAACCCTTGGATTTAAACACGAACGAGGTCGCGTCCGATGGATTGCCTTCGCCCAGTGGCAATAGCGATTCGTCTAAGGCGAATCACGTGAGAAGTCGAAAAGGTTCCCTGTCCGCTATCGTAGACAAACTTAAAGTGAATGCTCAGAGCTGTGATACGCCCACAGATTTAAGTACTAAGTCGTCAAGTAGTAGTAAGGATCGGACGAGTAGTAGTACGAGTAAATCGAACGAATTAGCGAAAAGTAGTGCGAAATTAGGTGGGGAAGCGAAAAATTCGGAGTATATGGTGAAACCGAGTTCGGACGGTATAAAAATAACAATCAATAAGACAAGAAGTAAGGAGAGTTCGAGTAGTAAATCTTCATCTAACTCCACGGGAACAAGCAAAGGTAAAATCTTCCATATCCTTTTCCATCTTACTGTGTATATTGTAAATAATATTAATGCACGAATTTTTTATGAATATATGCGGACGAATATATTTCTGAATTGTTTCGAATTAAGAGTTAAGTTCTTTTAGAATTATCTTCATGTGAACAAGGAAATCATTTTGTTATCCCAACTTCATTGTTGTCTATATGGAGATTCCTACTTTATATGTAAGTAGAGTCCTAATTATTTCTTTCAATCAGGTGGCCATAGTTAGTTTGCATAGTTGGACTTTCTGAACATTTTTTTGGTAGTTCTCTTGAGCATGTTTCCGGGTGAAAACTGCGTCTAAATTTATAAAAGTCTCGACGTTTCGGTGCCTACTTTGGAGCCATTCTCAAGAGACAAAGATGAAAAAATAATATTAGATACTTGTATTTACAGACATTAGATCGAACTCTTGTCTCAATCTACCTATTCTCCAGGCGCCACTAGATAAGTTAACTGGGTATTTATCCGATCTGCTTCGTGTATTTATAGTTGCAGCTTGGTGGGGCTGGGATATTCCCCTATGTTGAAGTGTGGTGGGCGTGACGGACCGCTGCAGTATAACTGAAGGCGAGAGCTATCATCGGGTCTGTAAAGGCATTGCGGTCGTTTCTCTATTTCAATGGTTTCACGAATCGTAGAGCCTCTAAGAGAATTGAGGGATGTATATGCCTGCTCTCCTCAAAATTTGATAGAGATTACGTCGCTGAATTCGCGACACCATTGAAATACAGAATTGACCCCTATGATTTAAGCGACGCGACAATAGCACTCGCCTTCCTACTGTATGGAAATCAATAATAGCTAGATTGGAGCGGTCCGACACGCCCACCACTCTTATTGCTATTCTAGTCAGACTTAGGAAGTAGGCAGAATATTTGTCAGTCTATCAGTGAGGTTTGGGGAGTGGACAGATTGAAACCCCGAGTTCGATACAGACCTGATACTCTCTTTTATTAGTATTATAGTGAGACTTGAGGAGTAGGCAGATTAAGATCCCGAATTTGATCTAGAATTAGTAAATATCTAATTTTGTTCTCTCTCTTGATAGTGGCTCCAAAGCAAGAGCCGATACGTCGAAAACAAATTTCAACGCGGGTCTTGCCGAGTACTTAGCCTATTTCATTGTTATAACCCTGGAAGCCTCTCAGAGCAAGTCAAATTTATCCTATTCACTGTGAAAGATAGTATACAGGGATTACAAAGAAAATACTCCAAGACTAGTATGTTGACTGTTATAACCAGTTTCTAGAAATCGAAAGTTGGAACTGATGGATTTATTCAAAGGACTGTTTATTTCGGAATTAAAAATATATTTTGTATAAAGCAAACAAATGAAAACGAATTTCTTTAATACATATTATTGGAGCACATGTAATTGACATTTTGGATGATTTTCATTATAATAGTAAATAGTTAAAAAAATTTAAATAAAGAAGGTAATTGTTATCTTGTTGCTTAATATGTCTTGTTAATATCACTGTTTTAGTTTGGTCACTTTTTCTCAGAATACCTTTTTTGGATTTGTAGTTTTAGGTTTTGTACATACTGATAAAAGTCTTGTAAAAAATATAACTCATATTAAATAAAAGTTCTTGATCTTTTTTGTTTATTACAAGAAATAGTGCAGTAAAGTTGTTAGATACATCACTGAATTTTCGATTTCATTGATATATGTGATTTTTAGGGTGAAGATGGTTAATTTCAAACTTCACCTGTTAAAATGTTGAACTGGCTATCTATTAAAATCGAGAACATGTTACTAAGAGCTAGTTAAAACTTAATAGTTTGTGCATTACTGGAACTTTGACAGATATTCTATTCAGTAATTCATTGGTACTACTAAATTTATTAACTTTTTTCAAAGAAACTACTAATAGTTCCAATCCAAACTACAAAGAGTACCCAAAAATCATAATAATGCTATGTCTATCTATTTGTTATTTCCATTACTAGATTTTGTAACTATTCAGTGAAGCTACTAAATAGTTCCAATATTTGGTATCAAATATCACCATAGTTTTTATTTGATGGTACCCATTATTGTTGACTACAGGGAAGTAGTTGTGGTAAAACTGTATCATTATCGAGATTGGAACATTACTATCTGGATCAGTATCCTGATATAGACCTGTGATATATTTCATTTTAGAATATTCGGAACGTCATCTCAAATCGCGTCAAGAATATGTGATTACATTTTTCAGATCAGTTCTCCTGAGTGGTTTCAAAGATTCAAATGAGTTTCCAACACTGCACAGTTTTACTTGATATAACCATTTGAATTCTAAAAATAGATTATTTACTTAATTTTCTCTAATATCCTTTTTTCTATTGACGGTAAATAGGTTGATTTTGACTATTTATATTATTAAAAACACATTCAATATATTTTATGTAGTATAATTGGGATCTTTATATACATTAAGCGATATACAATTCTCGAATATACAAAGAATTTTTACTTCATATTATAATCTCAAATAACAAAATGAATGAGCCTTTATAATTATATGAATGAATTTTTGTGTCTGTCGCAATATCTCTAATGGATTTATAAAAATTTATCTTATATCTACTTACCGCCAACCATGTTCAAATTTCTTTCAACATCTTATAAAGGTAACTTATGAAATTTAGTAGCATGACTATGCAATCTAACTCTTTTATTTGCCTTTAAAACCCTATTAGCATGAAAGAGCGGAACAAATAAATATATATTACCACTAATACTTGCTCTTTTATAATTCGCAATTAAAGTTCATAATTGAAAAACCAGGAATGACACCAGTTTCGGGCATACTATGACTGAAGCAAAGATCGAAACGGTTGGATGAACAACTAAGATGTGGGATGTTCTAGTTCCAAATGATATATTTTATACCGGTGTTTCGAATGTTTCGGAACAGTTGGATAATATAGAGTAGTGAATCATATCACTAAAGATCTGCACACGTTTTCAGGGAAGTGCCTGTAACCTTCTAAATTTTAATCATTTTAATATCACATTAAAAAATGTGAATATGATAATAATTTAGGACAACCTATAACTAAAATTAAACACATGATTATAGATGTTAATAAAGTATCAATAATGTGTGCTTTTTGCACATAAACGCTTATAATGTAAGCTTGCAAAAATGCCTTGAAGTGCTCAATCATTGAGATAAATCAATAGAATATTTTGTAACTTGTCATACTAGAAAATAAAGGTGTAGTTGCAAAACAATTATTCGAATGACCCATCCGAATACCTATTTTATGCTGTGAGCGTCTATCAAAAGAAAATGCCGTTACATAAGTATTTATATATATATATATATATATATATATATATATATTTGAAAAAATTTGAAAATGATTAAATATTTTATTTCAAATAATAGTACAATTGTTTCGGTTTAGTAATGGAAAACAATATCTTGTAAGTGACCACCTGCTGCTGCACGACAAGCTTCTAATCTTTTGCCAAAATTTTCGATAACTTTCTGGCATAACTGCGGTTCAATTGCTTGAAAACAGTCAATAATGTTCTCCTTTAGGTCATCAGTTGTTTGTGAATCGTTGACATAGACCTTTTCTTTCAAATAGCTCCATAGGAAAAAATCTAGAGGTATTTTATTTATTTATTTCAATTATAATTACAATTTCAATTACAATTATTTCAATTACCATTACAAAAATTTGTGTTTGATCGGTAATTCTGACACCTAAGTGCTATTGCACTTGTATGTGTCATCATCCCCACCATTACAAGCAAAATAATAATATAAAGGCATAACCTATCCTATGGACAAAAATAGAAGACTGGAACATATTAAAAATATGAATAATAATAAAAAATAAAACTAAACTAAAACTAAATGTTAAATATTTCTTTTAATAGATTGTAGTTAGTAAAGATGAATTCCCTACATAGTTTGATGAACACTTTACTATTTCGAGTATTTTTTATAGCTCTAGGCAGTATATTATAAAATTTTGGACCCAAGAAGGTTGCAAACTTTAGATTAATATTATTATGATTAATAGGTATTTGAATATTTCTATTTGCTCTACTACGTGTATTGTATATATGTTTAACATAACTACATGTATTGTTTGCTTTATGCATATATGAACAAATAATTAGAATATACAGCGATCTAATATCTAAAATGTCTTGAGAGTAAAGTAGATATGTGTGATACATTCTGCTTTTCCTATTAATAAGTTTTAAAATACAGTTTTGAATTGTTTTCAATTTATGTATTGAATTGTTATACATGCCACCCCATACTAAAATTCCATATCGTATGAGAGATTCTATAAAAGTCCTATACACAATTTTTAAGAATTTGACACTTAGAAATTCTCTCAAAAGATAAAATTTATGTATCAGTTTACGAATTTTATTGGACAAATAATCAACATGAGGGCCCCACTTAAGGTGTCTATCTATAATTATGCCAAGGTATTTTGTATGGGATGTTTCTTGTATAGTATGATCATTTATCCTTATATCAGGAAAGTTAGGTCTATTTGCAGATGTTAAAGAATACACGATATAATTAGTTTTGCTCCAATTTAGTGATAGTCGGAACGACTGCAGCCAGTTTTGTACGCTTAGGAATCCATTTATTGATTTTGTTTTTAATTCATCCCAAGTTTTTGCTTCAAAAACAAGAGCAGTATCATCTACATACGAAATTGTTAATCCACCCGTGTCCAATTGCAGTAAAGAGTTTATATATGTTATAAACAGAATTGGACCTAATACGGTGCCTTGTGGTATGCCTATTTTAATTTTTTGTTTCTGACTAAATTTTTTATTTACTTTAACTATCTGATATCTTTCATTCAGATAACTTTTTATCAGTTCCAATACTTTGCCTCTAATACCGTAATGTTCTAGGACACTAAGTAGTTTGGAATATATATATATATATATATATATATATATATATATATATATATATTTATAAAATGAAAATAAAATTCAAAAATGACAGATTTTAAAAACCTCATAATAAGAAAACAACATAGAAAATATAAAAATGTCATCATGTCAAAAATGTCAACAGGTCAAAAATGTTGCAAAAGTAAAAAATGTCCAAAATGTCGAACATGTCAGAAACACCAATATTGCCAAAAACAAAAATGGAAAACTGAAAAATTAACAGTCATAACTAATTAATAAATATTTTCGTTGTCCTCAAACTCACTTTGCTCTGTCAGAACAAAACGTTAGTAGGGAGGGTACAAATTGCCAATTATTGACTCCTTTAGTTTACTTTTATGTATTCTTTGTCCTGTCTGATAAAAATGTTATCCCATTCTATTTCATGGCTGTTGTACTTGTTAGTCAACAAAACTTTCGCTTTTCTTGAAGTCCCGAAGCCTCAATGGTACATGTTTGGGCACAAACAAAAAGCATATTAAGTTTGATCAAACATCCATATACAAAAGAAAATTTTTCCGGGAAATGTAGACATATGGTAAGTTAATTGTTTAAAAGCTAATCGAAATTTTTGGGATTTACATCACCCCATTAACCCAAATACTTATGTAAAACTATATCTTAAAAATCCAGTCCCTAAAAAAATTCTTTTAATGACTTTATACCACTAATTACTATGTTCATTAAAATCATTAGGTGTCAATTCAAAATATCCTATATGCTAACATATTTATGTAGTCCAAATAAATTCTCTCGCGATATGCATCAAATGAAGAATCTACATTATCTCTACTATTATGAATAACGATACAATTTGTTTGTTTCTATATAGGGAGTAATCCTTAATAAAAAAACTACACTGTATGTGAGTATTACAGACTATATTTTATTTTGATAAAGTTTTTAGTTTGAAAACAAACAAAGTATTTGAACACATTAATAACCTCTGGATTAACCATGATTGCCTGGGCTATTTTGCTGTGGTCTATTGGAATTTCTTCCGAACGTTTCATTTGCAACTACAGCGACGCGCGCGTGTGTGATACCTCGTAAACTGCTCGCGTGGAAAGAGACCGTCGAGCGGTTAGGAATTAATACTAGTTCTTGAATTTAAGGACCTGTTTATCTCATGGGCAGAATGTCTACGCTCTTATTTCTGGACGTAAACGAAATTACCGATTGTTACCAGAAAAATTGGCTGTCGCAGAGCATGCACTACTTTCAGGAGACCACGTTATACAATACCATCACACCAAGGGAGACGATCCTTGCCCACGCGAGCAGTCTATGAGGTATCACTTACGTCCACGCCGCTGATGATATCCGCTGTAGTTGTAGATGAAGCATTCGAAAGAAATGCCAAGAGACCAAGACGAAACATCCCGGAACCATAGTTTGTCCATTCACACGGCCTGTGAAAGCCTAAACACATTGATAACCTATATCTACCAGTACCGCACCTTCAACAATGCCGTGAATAGCCTTATTAGCAACTATCTGCTTCGTTTTGTTGATCCGGTCTGGTTCGTAAGATTATTAATATTATCAACTTGTAGCCTGGCGGCGCCCTTCATATCGTGTACACTTATCTGTTGTGGCAACGTTTCAACTCCAAGTCTGGGGCCGTTGGCAATTACTGTATGTATTCTTATGGGTAATTTTGATAATAGGTATTTGTAAACTGCACAATTTTTGTGTTTGTCAAAGTAAGACTTTCTTTAAATTTACACTTTGTTCTCCATTAGAAATTTCAAATACTAAGCTGTTAAAAAGATTTGAGAAACCCCAATGAATAGACAGATTTGAAGACGCTTTATAGTGAATTGTTTATTTTAAGTGACTGGCCCAATTGTTTTCCACATAGCATAGTGGGAAACTTAATCCTGGAATAGCGTGGTACACAACTATCTAAATTATAAGTCAATACAAGTTACTTGTACTATGTCAGAGTTTTACTTTTTGAAAAAATGGAATAAAAACTTTCAAGTGGCTAGATTTCATATTTTATTATTAAATAATAACACATTTACTTTTATATAGACAGCTAAAGACATCTCCCCATGGCTTTTAGGGGGGCAGGTCGGCAGATTTAAGGTGTTATTTATTTATTTATTAATTAGTGCCAATAATCAGCAATCTGTCGCTGCCTGGTGGAGCCTTTTCATTTTCCTACAATGTGATTTACAATCCAAACTATAAACTTTCAGCATTGTTGGTCTGAAAACTGTTTTATTCCTTAGCATTTTCTTTTAACTATTTCTATTGCACTATAGAACTTACATCTTTTACATTTTTATTTAGTGATTTTAACCGTATTATTTTTAATTTATTCTTAATTTCAGGAAGTACAAGCACAGGATCACCCAAAACCCATACAGGATTAAAACCAGGAGTTAACAGTGGTCCAGCTTCAAAGAAACCTCAAGTTCAAAAAACGAGCTCCAATGTATCAAATGCAACAAGTACAAGCTACAACAGTAGCAGCAGTAGTCTGAAAAGCTCCAATTCTAACACCAAAACGCCATCTAGTAGCATGAAAATGTCTTCAGGTTCCGTTAGTAGCGGTAGTAGTGCGTCAAAATCTAAATTATCTGGTTCACCGAAAACATCGTCTCCAGTGACTGATCTCAGTAAGAGTAGTAAAGATCGAATAAAACCGAGCAAAAGCAGCTCAGAGAAATCGATATTTTCATCTATAAAAGAAGGAAGCAGAAAATCAAGTCCTACGCCCAATCGTGAGGATGCTGAAAGCGTATATAAGCTGTCACAAGCTAGTATAATGGAGGGCATGATGAAATCGCTCGACAAAAACTTCCAAATACCCAAACTGTCCGCCAGATTGCTTGACGACAAACGTTCGAACAAAAATGAAACCATGAACAGCATCAGTAAAAGTACAGTCGATACGAAAATTTTCGACATGATGCAAAAAAATGATTTACAAATTCCAAAATATCCTCTTGCAATACCAGGGGATACGTTGTTCGATAACTCCATGGAATCAAAAATTAGAAACAACATGAACGATATAAACCAGATAAATTTGGCAAGTGGTGAGTTGGAAGACAGTGAGAATAGGAAAAAAGATTATTCTCAAAACGTTTCTGGTTCGCAGGGTGGGTATCAAAATGACGAGATAAAAAATAGCTAATTTTTGCCTCCTTGTCAGTTAGATATTATTTCACCCGTGATTCTTGAAAGAATTAACCAGAATATTAACATTATCCCAAAAACAACTTTACTACTGAAATTAAATTATTATTTGTCTTATGTTGTAAATAAATGTTGAGTTTTTACCTTTGACTTATTTAGTAGTTGTTTTAATCAAAACTCTGGATATCTTTACAAAAAATAATAAACCTTATATTAATTTACAATTAAGTTTCGTAAGTGTACTATGTAATATTTATTATTGTTTTTTCTGTATATGCACCAGTAAGTCATACGGTCGTTAAAATGTTTCCCTATATAATTTTGACTGTATGTGTAATGCCCAAACTTTAAGAATTAATTGAAGCTTTGTTACCTTATTTTCTATGATTCTCACAAAATTTTGTTTTCTAAAGGATATTTGGGCATCATCCAGTGTCATTTTAGGGATTTTTTGGGAGTAATATCACAAAAGAGATTCAAAAATGTATATTTAAAAATACAAAACGTTTCAAGTTATACGTCTAACCCCCCTTGTCAATGGAATGTTAACAAAATGTAAATTTGAACTTTAATGTGACTGTTTTACTGAAAATATAGTATGAGATATAAGCACCCTTGAATTTTATGATTATTTATTATGTGAGTTTTTTGTAAATTATAGGTTAAATTTTGCGTTTTAAGGTATTGTTTGATATGAAGAAACACATTACCACATCCAGATATCACCAAAATCTGCAGTTTTGACAAAAATGTTAACATTATAACGAGTAAAAATTTCCAATACCTTATACTATAGTATATACAGAGCATAAACCTTTTTTGAAATTGTTTTTTTACGAGTGCCCGTCCTGAATTAACTTAATATTTGAAGTCTAACTAACAATGACTAAACCAAACTTCTTTGAATCAATCCCAATAAAAAAAATGAACCCATTCAATTTAATTCAATTAGCAAGTGGATTAAACTGACAACAAATATGAAACAACACAGAATCAAAGTGAAACATGTCAGACAATTAGATCGAATGACATTGAGTTTATACTATACAACACATGTATACAATAGTTGGTATTATTAATATGTAATTTCAAACCAAAAAGACAATTGTGTTTTTCATTCGAAATATTCATTAATGATTTACGAGAGCTTCCAAAATAGTCAATAAAATTTTTCCAGAATAGCCTCAGCCAGTCAATAAAATTTTTCCAGAATAGCCTCAGCTTTGTTTTCTGAGGAAATCGAAAAAATGTTTTTTAACTTATGACCTAGTTATCCCTCATTATAAGGACAAAAATGATGTAGATGATGTAGATACTACTTAAGTCATTTTTGGCAGTACTAATTCCGAAAAATGGATATTTTGTGCTGTATAACTTGTAGTACCATTAACATTGTACAAAGATAAGCACATGAAGGATTCCTCGATAGATGTACATTTTCCCCAAAGCAGACATCGCGAACTGGCTACTAATATTTGCATCATAACCGTTTCTATTTGAACTGTTACAAATATCATATTAATCAGAAGAAATAAAACTAGAAAAATTCTTCAACTGTCAACTGACAAAGCGTCACAACAACTCGTGGTCTGGCCTAAGATACGCTGATACGTCACAAGGTTTTATTCGAAATTTGTTAAACATTGATAAAGCGATTCTTGGTCAACATTTCTCTGGATCTTTATATAAAATATCTAAAAATTACAAATTCGAGTTATGTCAGTTTTTTTTTCTATTTTAGCATTTTAGCGTAGACCATGAATTTATGGGGAATGTATAGCTTAAAATCCAGTAAAATATTGTTGTAAAGCAAATAGAACTGTTTTTGGAGAAAAATGTTAATAAGCTGATTAAACAATAACACTTAACATATACTAATGAAAATTTTGAAATAGTAAATTTTATACAGTAGAATAATTTATTGTATATGTAATATGTACAAATTAGAATTATTTATAGGGATATTGGAAATTGTTTTAGTTGCTTGATTTTGGTTTGTTGGCGGTGTATCCTAATTATAAATATTATGAAAATGTTCAAATTCACTTATTTGAACTAGTGTACAGTTTAATTTGTTTGATCCGGAAACCACAAATCTGTAATTATTCCGAGAATTTGAATAGCTTTCTACATTTAGACTTTGATTAAACAAAAATGATATTTGATGACTAATTTATGACAAAAAATTATGAAATCTGAGGCTGAGTTTTTGACTGAAATGTTAAACATTGGAAATTGATATATGTATATATGAGATATATTGTTATAAATGAATTTATGTAAATTAAATAATATCACATAAATAACAAACTCATCAATCATGTTTCATGAGAAAAACATACCAAAAGTGCCATATGTTTAATGTTTTTTTTTATTTCTACCTTTGCAATTTTCAGTGGCGTAAAAATGTTTTCTTCAAAAAAATCTAATTCAAAGTCTCAATTTTTGAATATATACAAGTATATATAAATTACATGTTTTGAAATTTATAGTTAATACTTAAAATAATCCAAAATATATTGTGATAAAATGATATGTGTAACTGTGTAACAATATATGTTGAAGAAATACTGTTTAACGTTTTTATTCAATGATTAAATAAATAGTTGAATTTTCATTGGTATATTCTAAGGGAGTTCCATCATGATTAATGTTATATTTAATTATTCTAAGCAAACATTTATTGTGTTCTACCTCCAAATTTGTACTTTAAAAGAGTTATACATATAAAATGTACATTATATTACGTAAAATAAAACTTTATTTTGATAGACTACATTATTTGATTTTCAAATATACTCAATAAATAATTGGTTTTTAAGAATATCAAACCATGCACACCAGTCAATAGACAAATTTTAAGTTATGTTAGGGAGGGAAAAAAATGTTCTAGGGAGGGGCAAACCAGGAAAAAAATTTCTTAGAAAGAGATGCAAATCAGAAAAAGTCTGCAAATTTATGGGAAGTTTTGTAAGCTCACGGCAGATTTTTCAGGTCCAGCAGTTAACATAATAAACTATTATTTTGACAAAGAATAATGTTCCAGTTTTAGTTACAAGAACGTAATGAATTTTTGAAAAAAATCCATCTTTAACCAGGATCCAGTCAGCAATTATAAATCCCTTTATTAACATTGACCTCATAACGATCCAGTCGTTAGTTTTCATAATATAACAAAAAAAAATGTTTGAGGGTATTTATTTAAATAATTTACTTCTAGGAATTTGCTTTTGAAATCTTACCAATTATTCTCTATAAACTGTTACTTAACTGATAGATAAGAGAATTGCTGTTGAAATTTATGGCCCAAAATGGCTTCAATTTTGCTTTATATACTTACGGGTGAAATGAATTTTAATGTAATAATTATTTTAACAATAATTTGTTTTACAAACTTTCATACATACCTTACTAATCAACACAGCGATAGAAAACGAAGCAATTTGCTTCTCTATTTGTTCAATTTATTAGCCAATGAATCTATCAATTAATTACTCAAAATTATTCACCGTAATAAAAATGTACAGATAAACACAACGTTTCGCAAAAACGGGGATAATTAATTGTTTTAAAATCCACAGAACTATAAATCCCCAGGAGCAATTTATGACGCCGAAGAAGTCTAATATAAATATACGAAATCTTTCTTAGGGGTTGTCAACTCATTAGTATTTATTTCGAAATACTTATGAGCAATTTTTTGAAGTACCGTTTTGAAGAGTTAAAAAAAATCACTAGAAACAGTGAGACATTGTTATAGACATGTTAAAATCTATAAAATGTCATGTAAGGATTTGTTATAAATATCCTGAATTTTTTGAAAATATCTTATACAATATATACACCGCGTTTCCCCCTGACCCTTTCTGTACTGCAGGGACATATGTGCCTTGAAAAATTCCGAGTAAAAGCTATTTATGTCGTTGTATTCGTACATTTTTTCTATTGTGGCACCGCTCTGTATCACATTTAGAAGATACTCTTTAACAGAGTTATTTTACAGGAATTAGTTATAGGTCCTTTCTTGTGCAATTTGGCTTATGATATTGTACTAACATTAGAGCAGCCTAAGGCTATCAGAGTTATAGACTCCCACCTCAGATCTAAGAGTTTAGAGTTAGCGCCAAAAAAGACAGAGGCCATGCTGGTATGTGGCTGGAAAGGAGCATAGAACTCAATCTTATCATACGAGATACAAGTATTGAACTAAAAGAAAAAATCAAATACTTAGGGGTGATATTTGATAGAAGACTTACGTTCTCAGAACATATAAATAGTAAAGTGTCACAAGCTGGCAGAACCGCCAACGCAATAGGTAGACTGATGCCAAACATTGAAGGTCCCAAAATAATTAAAAGAAAAATCCTAGCAGCCTCGGTGAACTCAATAGGCGCCGAGAATTAAAGCAAAAAGTTATATCGACAAACTGGTAAAAACGCAGAGGATCTATCTGATGACAACATTATCTCTGGGACCCTTCCCATCGACATCATGATCGAGGAACGAATATTCATGTGCAACCTAGACAACAAGACAAAAAAAATGAATTGAGGAATGCTTAGAGAAATGGCAACATAAATGGAGTACAGAACGTATGGGCAACCTAACTACTGCACGACCCAATTCATTATAGGCCACAGATATTTTGCAAGCTATTTGAAAAAATGGGAAAGACCGAATCGGATTTCTGCCGCTTTTGTAAAGTTGAGACACCCCCAGCCACATAATTTTTAAATGCTAAATATGGAATGACCATACAGACAAAGTTATAGGTGATGGAATTCCCTATCAAACGTTGAATGATGATAATATTGGCGGAAATTTCGTGAGTTCAAATTAATTTAAGACTGATATTCACTTTCGAGAACTTTAGTTACACACAAATAAATCCACTATTTATTTATAGCAGCTGATCGATACTGATACAATTCACACGGCAAATAAACTAAACTACTACTGACAATGTACAATGTCCTTTTATATTTAACATGAAACTCTCTAGCATTTTTCGAGGGTCATCTCGCAGTTCGCGTAGCGTTTTGCCGGAGTCATCGAAATTTCCAATCCAGTCGGCTTTGCGCAGGATCCCCCTTTTTTATTACTTCAGTCGGTTAAATGTTTACGTTGTTTTAGTCGGAATGGTGACTTCAGAAGGTTAGTCAATTTTTTCAGGGGGGGCGTAAATGAATTTCTTTAAAATTTTGTGGATGCGATGGTGAAAAATAAGGAGAATTGGATTGATATCGAATAGATTATTATAAAGATAATGAAATGTAAAAAAATTGCAAGAGACCAGCAATGTTAATTATAGACGTAGTCACAGCAATGAGATGAGAAGTAGAAATATATCCCACGGTGGATTTTCCCCCATTTTACCTTATACACTACCAGAAGGCAAGCTGAGTGTCGTAGCCGGATGGTTTTAATTGATATGTAACATAAGGAGAGCCCAATACTTGCATACTGTATGATCTGTGCATACTGTGATAGAAATTAAGCAGCCTGCGTCCGAAAACAGGATTTCCAACCCAAAAAAAAAAAAAGTGACACTGCTGCCGTGATACTCTTGTTTTGTCAGATCGATTATAAACAGGCGCTGAGTAATTCATTTTGGCTGAACTAGATGAACCTTGTCTTGGTTCAGATCAGTATCTAAAATGAAGAAAACTAAAATTATGAAAACGGTGATATGAGTTTGGATCATTGAGTAATTATATTTATTCAATGGCTCTAAAGAAAAATCTGGGCAAGTAAAAATAAGTAGCCCCAGAATAAGAATCAAACAAAGGTTGTGACAAATCTGGATTTAAACCGACTTTTCTGTATGACTTCCTAGTTCCTTATGTGGTCTTGGCACGGGCACGAAATACAGATCATACAAGAGACGCCAAGGACCTCGGTTTAACTATATACATCAAAAATCAATCAGAGCCAGATGTAGTTGTTAACAAAACCAATAAACACCCATTGAGCCTAGTACAACGCCGAATAATATCTCCAATTTTATTTGTACAAAATTAACCAGGAAATTGGGTGTGAATGCCATTGGTCATGTTCCACGTCAAATCTGAATGTAAAATTTTCCGCTCTCATTCCCATCACAAAAAAAAAGCTTTAAATATGCTTTAAGGACATGGAAATTTACCCCATGAAATAATAACTGAGCATAAACCCTATAACATTTGTATGAAACATTTTCCTTGATAATGCATTCTTGAAAAGTTATTGTTCTGTCCGATCCTTTGTGGAAATCTAGATCTAGTGTAGGTATATGAAAAAGCACTCTAATGAGTTTTTTGATACCTTTGGCTGCTTCAATTTTTTCAGGATACTCCCTTTTTTATTATCTCAGCCGGTTGTGTTACGTGAATCACTATGAAAGACCCCTTTGTGCAACATTGTAGTTTTTCTATAATATTTCCTTTCAAGTAATTGATATTTCTGTTTACTCCAAAATTGCTTATTTAGAGGTGAGCTTAATAGCTAACAGTATTCTATTGTTCAAGTAAATCTGCACGTGTTATTAAGGCCACCTTAGTCATCATCACAGAACCTATAAATTCTTTGTAAAGTTCTCAAAACGAAGAAAATTTTCAAGAATTAGCCTCGGGAAACCAACCACCCAACATAGAGGAAATACAAAAAAAGTTACAAACTTTAACTTTCAACAAAACGAATCTCGACACAAACACTCAAACGAACCCTCAAACGAACCAGTTTATTTAAATCCTTTACTCACCGTAAGTTCCAAAAACTTATATTATATTTTTGACAGAACTCAAACTCACAAATTACTAATCGATACCGGAGCTTCAATCTCAATTTTTAAAGAAAAAGTCGTAAAGAATTTTCCCAGATACCCTGAAAGTAAACCAATTCAAGGTATTACTAATGAAAAATTATTAATTACAGAATCAACTCTAATTCCTTTTGCCCCTAATAATTATCACAAAGTTTTTGTTTATAACTTAGACATTGAATTCGATGGAATTCTTGGTCTTGATTTCTTAGATCATTATAACTGTATTATTGATCTTAAATCCAAACAATTGATAACTAATTTCAAAACTGTCCCATTATTCAAAGCCGGACAAGAAAACTCTTCTCAAGAAACCATTCAAAATCCTCGGAACCCAATCTCAAAAAATCTTATTGCTACGACAAGTCATATTCCTAAAAAAGTCCCTAAACCTGTAACTTCAAACATTATTTCAATTGAAGGAAGAACAGAACAAATTGTCAAATTAAAATGCAATTTATCTAATACTGATGCCATACTTAAAGCACAAGAAAAGGAGAATGTTAGATTACCCCATGCCGTTGTGAAAATAAACGCAAATGGTGAATTTTTAACATCAGTCATAAACGCAAATTCAATCCCAAAATCTGTTGATTTTTCAGACCTTTCTGTAGAAACAATAAATAATTTTGATCAAATCTTAAATCTCAATTCCAACATTTATGAATCAGCTTTCACTGATAGGATCCAGTTAATAAAAGACCAATTACGTCTTGACCATTTAAATCCAGAAGAACATGAAATGTTACCAATCTTTGTCTAGAATTTTCAGACATATTTTTTTTAGAAGGTGACAAATTAACATTCACCAATGAAATAAAGCATTCCATAGACACCAATAATTCTAAACTTGTTTATACCAAGTCTTATAGGTATCCTCAGATTCATCGAACTGAAGTAAAAACTCAAATAAGTAATATGCTAAATCAAGGTATTATTCGACCCTCAATTTCCCCATGGTCATCCCCTGTTTGGGTTGTTCCTAAAAAGCTCGATGCTTCAGGCAAGCAAAAATGGAGAATTGTAATTGATTATCGTAAATTAAATGAGTTAACCGTCGATGATAAGTACCCTTTACCCAATATTTCTGATTTATTGGATCAGTTAGGTAAATGTCAATATTTTTCTACTCTGGACCTTGCTTCAGGTTTTCATCAGATAGAAATCAATGAAACCGATATTCCTAAAACAGCATTTTCAGTTGAGAACGGACATTATGAATTTATAAGAATGCCCTTTGGATTAAAAAATGCCCCGTCCACTTTTCAACGTGTAATGGATAACATCCTTCTTGGTATCCAAAATGAAAGAGCCCTAGTATACATGGATGATATAATTGTATACTCACCCACTATTCATGAACATATTTCCAGACTTTCAGAAGTATTCAAAAGACTTCGTAATTCTAATTTCAAAATTCAGCCAGATAAGTGCGAATTCTTAAGACGTGAAGTAGCTTATCTAGGTCATATCATTACTCCTGATGGTGTTAAACCAAACCCAGATAAAGTTAGCTGTGTATTATATTTTCCTGAACCCAAAAACCCAAAAGAAATAAAATCATTTCTAGGCTTAGCAGGTTATTACCGCAGATTTATTCCCAATTTTGCCAAAATAGCAAAGCCACTCACTCGACTCCTTCAAAAAGACGTAAATTTTTATTTGATAATGAATGTAAACAATCCTTTCAAAAACTCAAAGAAATTCTTACTTCTGACCCAATTTTAAAGTATCCAGATTTCGAACAGGAATTCATATTAACAACCGATGCAAGTGCTTTTGCAATAGGTGCCGTTTTATCTCAAGGACCTATAGGTAAAGATCTTCCAATTGCCTATGCCTCTAGAACCCTTTGTGAAGCAGAAACCAAATATTCAACTATTGAAAGAGGACTACTAGCGGTAGTATGGGCCGTTAAGACATTTCGTTCGATTTTGTACGGGAGAACCTTTACAGTCGCAATCGATCACCGCCCTTTAACATGGCTTTTCTCAATAAAAGACCCCGGTAGCAGACTTGCTAGATGGAGGATAAAATTAGAAGAATATAATTTTAAAGTTGTTTACAAACCCAGAAAGAAAAATAGCAATGCAGATGCATTATCACGCATAAAGATAAATCACTTTAAAGACTGTACTAACTTTCATTATTCAAAAACTAAAATTCATGCCCTAACCGAAGACGAAACTTCAAATGATGACTTTATTGAAGAACAAAACCTTGAAAATGAAAATGAAAAAATGACTTTAGAATATAACAGATTTGTTGAACTTTATAAAACCAAATCATTAATTGATTACTCAAAAATCGAGATAACAAATTCCCAACTTCTTGATAAAACCCATAAAAATATCGTAACTTTCTTTTGCCAAAACAAACTTGGAGAACTTCATGACAAAATCATAAATGACCTTTTCGAAATAAATCCAGACTTTAGTACCGAAATAATTAATATATTCTCCAGTAGTTCAATTAAAGAACGAAGATATTTCATAGAAAGAATAGTCCCTCATTTATTTTACATTCTTTACAAAGCACAAGATCAATTTAATCCAAATGAAGCATACTATGTTGAAAATAATATTGAATTACCAACTCTTGAAATCTTATCTTTTATATTTGCTGACAAAGACATTAAAATAAAAATTTGTCAAAATATTGTAACAACTCCAACTGAAGATCAGATACCAATAATCATTGAACAATATCATTGTGGAAAAAATAATTTACACAGAGGTATAAATGAAACTCTGAGACGCGTTAGAGAAAAATATAATTGGCCAGGAATAATTAAAAATATTGAAAATTTTATAAAATCTTGCGAAATCTGCCAAAAAGTAAAATTTTGCAGAAAGAATTTAAGCGCACCCTTCGTAATAACAGAAACACCAAAGATATTTGAATATCCCGACAAAAATTACGCACTAACAATACGCGACGAATTAACGAAATTTACTCAAGCATATCCACTGAATGATAAGAAAGCTTCCTCAGTTGTTAACACCTTGTTAATTTATTTTCAACATTATGGCACACCATTACGCATACATTGCGATTATGGCCCCGAATTCAACAATACTTTAATGAAAGACCTTTCAGAACTCTATGATTTTAAACTAACTTTTTCAAGTGTGAACCATCCAGAATCCAATGGTTCAATCGAACGTTTTCATGCAACACTTTCTGAAATGATTCGTGCCAATACAGCCGAACATCCCGAAGAACATCCTTTTAATGTTTTACCCTACGCTGTCATTTGCTACAACAATACAAAAAGTTACACCCATGGATTTAGCCCATATGAATTAGTATTCGGGCATACGTCAAGTAGACCCCCTGAAACGTTATACAATCAGAAAAACCTAATTTCTAAATATATTAGAGATCTAAATAATCGTATGGAATACTATTATAAAATAGCAAGAGCAAAAATCAATAATCAAAAAGAAAAATCAAAAATACGGTTTGATAAGAACATATCCAAAAACCAACATGAATTTAATATAGGAGATAAAGTATACCTCAAAGAATCTCAAATTAAGAATAAATCGGAAAATAAATTCAATGGTCCCTATGAAATCAAAGAACTCTATCAAAACTCAGCAAAATTATTTAATCCAATTACTAATCAAACTACTAAAGTAAATTTCGATAGGCTTAAACTCTATTTTGATTAGAAATTTCTTCTTTTCAGAATTTTAATCCTTTGGTGGATAATCACCATCTCAAGATGCCAATATCTAATTTCACCAGTAAATAATACGATCGGTGTTTACTTCCAAGAGGAAAGTAATTTAAAAATATCAAATTCAAAATGGACACTCTTAGTATACAAAGAACTTAGTCATATTAAACAAGCGATTTCAAACAACGATGAAATTTTAGATCATTTGCTAGACTCACTCAAAGAAAACAACAATCGAATGATTGCGTTTAAAGTAGAATTATCAACACACATTAGTCTTTTAAATCAAATTGCCAACAATGTTGATGAGAAATATAAGGAAATATTTGCTGATACCAAAAGTTATATAAGTTCAAGTTCAAACAGACGCAAACGCGGCATTATTAACGGTTTAGGTACGATATGGAAAGCTATATCAGGAAATCTAGACTCATCTGATGGAGAATATTATAGTCAGTCTATTGACCGCATTACGCGAGACGAACACCAGATAGAAAATTTATTAAAGAATCAGATTTCAGTGACTACGTCAGTAATTAAGAATTTTAATAGTACAAAACAAAAGTTGCAAATTGACGAGTCCACATTTAACAAAGATCTTCAAGAAATTCAATCCGCAATTTTTAACCTTACAGATGATTTAGCCTTTTATCAAGCGCAAATAAAAGTACTAGAAATTTGCGAATCATTAATGACAAGTTATGTTTTTATCGAAGAAACTCTTGATGACATTTTAAATTCCATTTCATTTGCTAGACTTAAAATTTTACACAGTTCAATTATATCACCCAATGATCTATTAAATTCAATACAAAAGATATCTGAATCACTGTATAAAAATGAGTTACCTATACCAGTTTACACTTCAACTGTAGCACAGTATGCTGAAATAATAGAATTAGAAGCATTCCAAATTGATTCAAAAATAGTTTTCGTTTTAAAAATACCTTTGGTAGAACCTGAAAATTACATCCTTTACCAATTATATCCAATTCCTATCTTTGATAATCGTACAGCTCTACATCATATGCTTCAAATTGGTCATAAATATATTGCTAGAGAAGATGACTCTCTACTTTACGTAACTCTTGATAACATGGACAATTGCAAGTCTATAGACCGAAGAACGAAAATTTGTCCAGACATATTGCCATATCCAATCGACAGTGATGCAATTTGTGAAGCCCAGTTTTTCAAGCAAACCAGTTATTTACCAAAAACTTGTCAGAATATATTAATCTACGCAAAGGAGTATAATATCAAATCAATTGCTCCAAACCATTGGCTAATAAGTATATCAGATCCTCTACCGATCACTGTTAGATGTGAAGGAAGAGAAGTTGTCACAAAAATAGTAAACGTTAATACTATTTTAAAGCTACAACCAAAATGTAGTGCATTTATCGGATCCACCCGAGTCCAATCCAAACAGTTACTGGATACATATCAAAATATAACGTATAGAAACCATCCAGTAAATATACCGTTTAGCTGTTGTGAAGATCTAGTACATAAAGTCAACCTTCCAGACTTGAAACCGTTAAAACTAAGCAAATTAAACACAGATGATCTAAACATTGCTCAACACAAGTTGTCCCAATACTCCGATCAATTAGATGAAATTATTAATCAACCCTTAGTAACCAAAAAGTTATCATGGTATAGTATATTTACCATCACCATAATCGTTGCTCTAATTTGCTTATACATATTCTGCAAGTGTAGAAGAAGACGCAGAAGACACCTAATCTCCATACAAGGACCAGATGATCCACCTGTACCACCAATGGTACCTAGCGTCTTTCAAAGACGTATTAGACGTTTCATACCCAGAAGAAGGAGTAGCATCCACCTTGGTGAGCAGATTGAAGAAGAATCCCCTGAGATGCCACTCAAAGACATTTCCTAAAATATGTATGTATAACACAAAAATTGTATCTTTAGTTATTTTTCGAATCCTAACATTTTTGATATTCTATTTTTAACATTTTAACCATTTTTTATGTTTTATTTATATATACTCATTTACCTTTGATATTATTCCCATATATACTTATATTATTGTATTTTACTCGCATATATATAATTTTGTACAACTTACACTTTGATGTTCTTATAATGTATTTATTTTTATTATTTTTTGAATTTTTTTAAATTATATCTATTTTTGATTTTATTCCTGAAAACTTGATGCATGGCATCAACTTTTTTGTATAGGGGGAAGTTGTTACGTGAATCACTATGAAAGACCCCTTTGTGGAACATTGTAGTTTATCTATAATATTTCCTTTCAAGTAATTGATATTTCTGTTTACTCCAAAATTGCTTATTTAGAGGTTAGCTTAATAGCTAACAGTATTCTATTGTTCAAGTAAATCTGCACGTGTTATTAAGGCCACCTTAGTCATCATCACAGAACCTATAAATTCTTTGTAAAGTTGTAGGAGAGTTGATATTAGCACATCCACGATACTAGTAAGATATTAGCACATCCACGATACTAGTAAGATTATTAGCACATCCATTGTATTAGTAAATTTCTGATCTCTCTCCCTCGACTGCAAAATCTCGGCATAATTAATTGTAATAATTTTAATTCAAAGTGTAAAAGTTGAAAAAGTGTTTAAGTAAAAATAATTTTTTTTTAAAAATAATTAATTTTGTTATCGACGTAACAGTTGTATGTTTACGTGTTTTTATCGAAAACATTATTTTAGAAGGTTTCTTCTGTTTTTTTTTTCTCTTTGGCGTAAAAATGAATTTTATAACGATATAAAAAAATACCATCTTTTTCTCATTAGAATTTATTGATACCATTTCTGTGTTTCAAAAGCATTGGATAACAGCAGGGCGGATCCCGTTTTGAAAGTGTTAAGAGTTGATTTTAAGATTACTTAAAAAACAACAAACACTTGTTTAAATTTTCACTTTTTATTTCTTTAAATTCGACATATGTTTCGCCAAGTCTGGCTTCACCAGAAATTGGAAATACAATGAATGCTAAATTTATATTACATACAAAGGAACTACAGGTAAGGTAATAAAATAATTAAAAGGATTTAATTCTGGGGAATTTCGGAAGAAGTGGGCTGGATATAGGTCAGTTAAATTATACATTTATGAAATTGTTCGCAATAGATGTTAAGAATATAATATTATTTAGAGATGGATTTTAAGATTAAGTAATGGTGATGAATTGGTATCAGTTTGGTCGTTTAATAGATTAGGAGAATTTTTGTTTTTATTAATTTCTAGTGATTCAATAATAATAAAAACAAAAATTCTCCTATTCTATTAAACGACCAAACTGATACCAATTCATCACCATTACTTAATCGTAAAATCCATCTCTAAATAATATATTATATTCTTAACATCTATTGCCAACAATTTCATAAATGTATAATTTAACTGACCTATATCCAGCCCACTTCTTCCGAAATTCCCCAGAATTAAAACCTTTTAATCATTTTATTACCTTACCTGTAGTTCCTTTGTATAAATTTAGCATTCATTGTATTTCCAATTTCTGATGAAGCCAGACTTGGCGAAACATATGTCAAATTTAAAGAAATAAAAAGTGAAAATTTAAACAAGTGTTTGTTGTTTTTTAAGTAATCTTAAAAATTAATTTTCATCAAGTGAAGACTGAAACACCAGAATATTTGGTTCCTCAACAAATGCATAAAAGAGGACATCATTCCGAAGTATATCCACCAGAAGACCTCCAACAGAAGCAGTTCAGCCAACAAAGGAATAGTACATGGACAAAGAAAATGATTAAAAGAAGACAGGAAGATTCAATACCACCTTCGAGACACTCACAACATCTACCTAAAGGTAACTCACACTGAATTAGCTTATAGACTACACTCGTTAGAATTTGATTTAATAGATTATAACATTAGAACCAAAATTAAACATATCATTCACAAAAAATTATAAGTCAAAAGAAAAAACTCGAAGCACTAATAACTAAAAAAACCGTTATTCAAAACCAAAAACCCAACCACACATCCAGAACATCAATTCTTTAACAGATTTATTAACTTAAGCACTACACAATTCCAAGAAAATGAAACAACCTTACTAAACAAAGGTTTCAATTACAACCTTAAAACTAACATTTCACAAAGCACATTAGAACTTTTAGGTATTGAAACTGAACTCGCATTATCCAATACACCTAATATCACAGACAAACATATTGCCTCAAATATAATCAACCACTCAGTCAACAAAACTATTCATAACCCTGAACTCACAACCCTAAATTCTATCAAAAATAAAATTAGAGTTAACAACCTAATTTTCACCAGTTCTGATAAAGGAAACAGTGTGGTTGCTTTGGATAAAACTGACTACATCAACAAAACTAACTCCTTTCTAAATACACCCAAATTCCCTATCCTTAAAAAAGATCCTACCAATATATACCAACTTCAAGTTAAAAATACCCTTAAAGATATCACTTTCCTATTCAATGACTTCCAAAAAAGATCCCTTACAATAATGAACCCAAAAGCCCCCCACTTATATTCCTTAATTAAACTACACAAAAATAACCACCCCATCAGGCCCATAGTTTATTTTTCAGCTCTAGCCTCTAAAATTTCCAAGTCTCTTATTGGTGTTTTAAAACAATACACCAAATTTACCCCCACATACAGTATCAAGAATTCCATTGATCTAGTTTCAAAGATCCAAAAAATCCCTCTTCCTAATAATGCCATACTCCTTTCATTTCACGTAGTCAATCTATTTCCCAGCATACCCCCTGATGAATGCATCAATCTAATCATAAACCTATTAGACAAGAATAATATCAATCCCATAATCAAAAATGAAATTCTTTCTCTTCTGCATCTCTGTATCAACCAAAACTACTTCAAATTCAACAACAACATTCACAACAGTAGTCAAGGCCTAACATGGGCAATCCTTTAAGCCCCCTTCTATCTGAAATATTCATGGACTATTTAGAAATGGAAATATTGGTACCGATATGTCGATGATATTATTGCGTGTTTTACGGGTACACATCGACAATTACAGTTACTACACAACTACTTAAACCAAATACACCCCAACATAAAATTCACACTTGAAACAGAAACAGATAACACACTAAATTTTCTAGACCTAACAATTAAAAGGCAAGACACAAAACACACATTCTCCATATCTCATAAACCATCACACTCTGCCCATACTATCCACAATAGTTCACAACACCCCATACAACATAAACTTGCTGCATATCACTGTATGTTACACAGACTCGTGACAATACCACTTAACAAAACCAACTTTGATACGGAACTTGAAAGAATCAAACTCATGACAGTCAACAATGGTTACACCACTCAACTTATTGACAATTTATTAAACAGAAAATTAAAGAAAATTGCTATTAAAGAAGTCTATCCCACTAACCCCAATCCCATACCTAAATTATACCGTACTCTCACATTCAATGGAGCCTCCTCGCAAAAAATCTCCCAATTTTTACAGAACAGGAACATATATACAGCCTTCACAACAAACAACAATTTATCTAGACATATAAGAAACAACAAAAACAAGACTGACAAAAATTCTAACTCGGATGTCTATAGGTTGAACTGTGGTAGTTGCCCCAATTTCTATATTGGTCACACTGGAAGCTGTTTGAATTCAAGGTGGCGTGAACACACTAGAGCTTTCGAAAATCAACAACAAAACAAATCCATATTTGTGTACCTCAGAATGCACTTGATATTCTACATTTACAAATAAAAGTAAAAAATTACATCTGCTTGAATCACTAGAAATTAATAAAAACAAAAATTCTTCTAATCTATTAAACGACCAAACTGATACCAATTCATCTCCATTACTTAATTTTAAAATCTATCTCTAAATAATATTATATTATATTATTAACATCTATTGTGAACAATTTCATAAATGTATAATTTAACTGACCTATATCCAGCCCACTTCTTTGGAAATTCTCCAGAGTTAAAACCTTTTAATCATTTTATTACCTTACCTGTGGTTCCTTTGTGTGTAATATAAATTTAGCATTTATTGTATTTCCAACTTCTGATGAAGCCAGACTTGGCGAAACATATGTCAAATTTAAAAAAATAAAAAGTGAAAATTTAAACAAGTGTTTGTTGTTTTTTAAGTAGTCTTAAAAATGAATTTTCATCAAGTGAAGACTGAAACAATCATCAAGTTGATTTTAGTTTTACAATAGAAGTTATTTATCAATTAGAACATTTCACCTTTGAAGATTTTTGAGATTTTGAATGCAGTACCACAAATCATACAATTTCAAGAAGCATTACAATGAACAAAGTTCGTCGTGAAACAATTAATATATACCTTGGGGTTAGGAGAAAGGAAAATTGATCAAAACATTACCAAAATAAATGTTATATTGGAAATTCTTATAATATTTACCAATGTGCTTGAAGGCGCTTAACAACAGTTTCAATAAAACTAGAATGACTAGCATACAGATTTAAACGTTTATCAATATCTAGCCACCTTACATTTTGAGCGTCATCACCAGCCCGTAAATCAAATTTTCCAACTGCTTCTCCATCATTATCATGAAAATTTACTGCAACTGTCTCCATCCATGAATTGTCTGTATTTCTCGGATCATCAACATAACCTTTGTATACAATTTGCCCTCCTTCAAAAAAGTTTTCAATGAGCACTTTATTTTTGTTATACTCCTCATCAGATGATTCTAAGCTGTTCAACGCCTCTTCAAGAAATTCTCGCCTTAACGTTTCACTAACTTGTTCACCTGGGTCTACCATTCCGCCAGGTATTGCCCATTGGCCATTATCTTTTCTTTGGACAGCACAAAACTGTAAAATTGGCCTGCAAGTAAGACATATACCTAATTACGGATTTAATTAATAAATGAATACATACAAATTTGAAGAATTTTCAGTCGCTTTATGGCCATTGACCATTTTCCACCTGGTCACCACAGGATCAGCTGCATGATTTGGGCCCCATTTGCCTAATATTCCTCGACCTTTTAAACCTGTTCGCCCCTGAGGGTTCTGAGGTCTGCCATCAATTAGATTATAAGTACCCGTGTGACTTTCTCGGTTAATTTTTCCATCTAATTGGTTCCATTTTGGTTTAAAGTTTTCATTATCTAAGTGGAAAAAGTTTAATGTAATTACTTGTGATGTTTTTGGTTTTGAAAATCAGATTTTGATAAAAAACCAAATTTTTAGAGCCATGTGAAAAAAGTAATAAGGTAAACCCACACATACTTAATTAAGTATATATGGGTAAACCCTATAAAAATATTAAGTACAATATATTTTTTAACCGACTTCCAAAATGGAGGATATCAATTCGTCGGCACGTTTTTTTATGTATGCTCAGTGATTATTCAAAAACGGCTTGAGCAATTTTGATGATCTAAACGGCATTACATTAAGGAGTGTTACAGAAAGGTACCATATATATTTTTTTATAACGTGAGATTTACGGTTTTCAAGAAAATAAAAAAAAACAGTAATTAAGGGACTACACTTCACTGAATTTCAATTAATCTACAATGTTTTCTCTAAAAATCAATTTGAATATTTTAAATTATATTCTACAAAGAGGATGTTCCAGTTTGATTCCGTATAATTTTTATAACGTTTTCCTGAAAATTGGCAAAATATTTGCAAAAAAACGGTAAAAATCAATGGAAATGAAATTTTCAACATAAATGTTGTATTGGGTGGTACATAAGTAGTTGCGTATACTAGGTGGTTGAAATAAGAGTAAAGTAAAATTATAGGTATACGGAGTGGATCAAATAAACTTTAAAAAGGTGTGGAGAGGATTACTGCTTATATAAGGCGGTGGCAACATCGTGTGGAGTTGGATTATAGTTGTAAAGGGTGGTTCAAAAAATGATAGACAAATAATTTATATTGGGTGATCAACACACAGAAACATATACAGCGTGGTTGCAATATAGGGTGAATTAGAGTTACAATTATGAAAATTAATAAAACAAATAAAAAAGTTAAAAAACGTGCAAAATTTAGAAAAAAAATACAGATTAGAGAGAGAGAGATGTAAGAATACGCTAAAATAATCAATAGAATTGTAGCTTAAATCAAATAAAAAAAAATGTCAGAAAATAGTGATTGATTGCACACGGTTTCTAAACGGTTTTTATCATAGCAAGTTGAATTCGGTTCTTTTTTAAATATAAATTATTTAAAATTTTCTGGTCGATCACGTACAGATATATTTTGAAGAGGCAATGTTTGGCACATAAATTGATGAAAAAGCCGAAAATATAAACAATTGGGTACAAATAAAGGACGCCTATGTCCAATTATAAACTAAACAATTATTATGTCTAATATTCGACAAATAATTTTTGAAGTTAAGGACTTTCTGGACAAACTAGCTCACAGAAACTCCAAATCGAGAGTCGTACTGTGTGCAATGAGGTTTCCCTGTGATTCCTAGGACAGTAATCATACGACAGAACTCACAGGTTAACAAAAAACCTATCAAAGAAATTATAATACTATTTATTCGAGATTTTTTAATTTATTGACTGCAAGACAAAATATTGTTCTAGTCTAACATGTCATTTTCATTTTATGCTGACCTTTGACACACTGCAAATTTAAGCAACTTTCCATATTTTTTAAATAATAACTAGTTTCAACTGTTTAGGCTGTTACATTGTTTTTATAAAAGTTGGAAATATTGGTAGGTGGTATATAAAGATCAGTCAATATTATTACCCACACTTTGTTTCTAATGTATTTGTTCCAATGAACTTTGTCTTATATTTGTTGATTCCTGTAGTTTCACTTATTGGGAGCATTCTGCTTCATGAAATCATTGTCACCAAGAGTTTGATGAGAGAAAAAAAAAATGATACAGGAGTATCTTGAAAAAAAATCAGACCAAGCTTTATAAAGTTTCATATCAATATGTTTTTAGATATTTAATGTCTAAAAATTTAAATACATTATACTAAAATCGAAATCAACATAGAAGGAAGCATTTTTTTCAACAGAATATAAACAATAAGAAGTACAACATGCTCCTCTTGAAGATATATCATTTTTTACAGTAGTCGTAAAAGATATAATAAATTGTTTTACAATTTTTTTCTTTGTCCTAATTTCATTGAAAATGAGATCTGATTTAGACCCTGAAATGTTTAAAAGCTTTGAAATATATAGACATTTCTTAATTGTGCTGTTATTGCCAAAAAACATCTATGAATACAAAGTAGAGATGCCACAATTATGATTTAGAAGGCAGTATTAGTATCACCAACTTTCGACAATATTGCCTGTGGCCTGTACCCACATATATTTTCAGCTGCTCTATTATCAACACTGGGAATGGGAACTTTACGGCTTTTAATGTTAAGATTAGTCTATTTGCTTTCCTAGCGATTGGAAATGAAGCAGGGTTCCTCGAGTCCATGACCGTGAGTGTACGTCAGGCAAGTCAGAAATCTCCTAATATTAAATATACAAAAAGGGTATCCTTATGTTACTAACTACAATAAATAAAAATAAGTTTTGGCTGTTTCATGTACAATTTTATAGATATAACAGTAATTAATTAACCATAATAAGTGAGTCATACAAAGGACCAGCCAGTCCAGTAAGGCTAAATGAATATCGACATCTAGGAGTTTCAGGGAAACCTAGCTCACAAAAAACATCACGACTCACATTTTGGGGTATCTGTGAGTTGTACCCTGAAACTCCTAGATGTCGATATATTTACACAATACATAAATATAGTTATTTGTAATTTCAAATCAAGTGAGGCAAGTGTGCAACTCACGAAAGTTCACGACTAAAAATAATTTATTTTCTTGCATTCAGTGGATTGTAATTTGTGAAATAAACAATTAATTTCGCAGTCGAGTTTATGACCAATTGTTTTTAGTGCAGATGCCTGTAAGTAATTCTAAATTATTAGCAAGGGTCTCCAATTCATAGGCTAAACATGAACTTAATAGCAAAGTTATGAAATAGTGACAAAAAAATCTGTAATCACAAAGCCTACCTTCTAATTAACTATTGTTAAGTCTATTTGTATTGGTTATTGATATGATATAAAAGACATTTTCCATTTATATCTCAGTACAATCTTACATCTGCAGCTTCAACTAAGCCTTTTTACAATTTTTATGTTTTTGGTTTATGCTTCAAATCAAAACATTGTTAACAAAATAGACACGTAAAAGCCATTTATTGAATGGTGGTGTTTGATAGAGTGACATGCAGTTGTATTTGGTGGTGAACCTAGACGCACATGCGAGTGAAAATAGGCAGGGCGTATTTTTTCTGTAAAATGGTAGACATACTGATTGTGATACTACTTTTTCTGAGATTTTCCAATACACTGAACGCAAGGCAATATATTGTTTCTAATCGAGAACCTTCATCAGTTGAGCTACCCTCAAACGATTGACATCTCGAATAATTATTAATGTATTTATATAACTGAGCTTATTATTTTACAGGAAAATAAATTTCGGCATCTAGGAGTTTCAGGAAACTAGCTCACAGAAACTTCAATCAGTTAAGGGAAGCGCAACTGATGAAGGTTCTCGATTAGAAACAATATATTGCCTTGCGTTCAGTGTATTGGAAAATCTCAGAAAAAATAGTATCACAATCAGTATGTCTACCATTTTATAGAAAAAATACGCCCTGCCTATTTTCACTCTCATGTGCATCTAGGTTCACCACCAAATACAACTGCATGTCACTCTATCAAACACCACCATTCAATAAATGGCTTTTACATGTCTATTTTGTTAACAATGTTTTGATTTGAGGCATAAACCAAAAACAAAAATTGTAAAAAGGAGTAGTTGAAGCTGCAGATGTAAGATTGTACTGAGATATAAATGGAAAATGTCTTTTATATCATATCAATAACCAATACAAATAGACTTAACAATAGTTAATTAGAAGGTAGGCTTTGTGATTACAAATTTTTTTGTCACTATTTCATAACTTTGCTATTAAGTTCATGTTTAGCCCATGAATTGGAGACCCTTGCTAATAATTTGGAATTACTTACAGGCATCTGCACTAAAAACAATTGGTCATAAACTCGACTGCGAAATTAATTATTTATTTCACAAATTACAATCCACTGAATGCAAGAAAATATATTATTTTTAGTCGTGAACTTTCGTGAGTTGCACCTTGCCTCACTTGATTTGAAATTACAAATAACTATATTCATGTATTGTGTAAATATATCGACATCTAGGAGTTTCAGGGTACAACTCACAGATACCCCAAAATGTGAGTCGTGATGTTTTTTGTGAGCTAGGTTTCCCTGAAACTCTTAGATGTCGATACTCAGCCTTACTGGACTGGCTGGTCCTTTGTATGACTCACTTATTATGGTTAATTAATTACTGTTATATCTATAAAATTGTACATGAAACAGCCAAAACTTATTTTTATTTATTGTAGTTAGTAACATAAGGATACCCTTTTTGTATATTTAATATTAGGAAATTTCTGACTTGCCTGACATACACTCACGGTCATGGACTCAAGGAACTCTGCTTCATTTCCAATTACTAGGAAAGCAAATAGACTAATCTTAACATTAAAGGCCGTAAAGTTCCCATTCCCAGTGTTGATAATAGAGCAGCTGAAAATATATGTGGGTACAGGCCACAGGCAATATTGACGGAAGTTGGTGATACTAATACTGCCTTCTAAATCATAATTGTGGCATCTCTACTTTGTATTTATAGATGTTTTTTGGCAATACCAGCACAATTAAGAAATGTCTATATATTTCAAAGCTTTTAAACATTTTAGGGTCTAAATCAGATCTCATTTTCAATGAAAATTAGGACAAAGAAAAAAATTGTAAAACAATTTATTATATCTTTTACGACTACTGTAAAAAATGATATATATCTTCAAGAGGAGCATGTTGTACTTCTTATTGTTTATATTCTGTTGAAAAAAATGCTTCCTTCTGTGTTGAGAACGATTTTAGTATCATGTATTTAAATTTTTAGACATTAAATATCTAAAAACATATTGATATGAAACTTTATAAAGCTTGATCTGATTTTTTTTTAAGATACTCCATGTATCATTTTTTTTTCTCTCATCAAACTCTTGGTTACAATGATTTCATGAAGCAGAATGCTCCCAATATGTGAAACTACAGGAATCAACAAATATAAGACAAAGTTCATTGGAACAAATACATTAGAAACAAAGTGTGGATAATAATATTGACTGATCTTTATATACCACCTACCAATATTTCCAACTTTTATAAAAACAATGTAACAGCCTAAACAGTTGAAACTAGTTATTATTTAAAAAATATGGAAAGTTGCTTAAATTTGCAGTGTGTCAAGGGTCAGTATAAAATGAAAATGACATGTTCTGTAAAATTAATAGATCGATTTTGTGAGTACAGCAATTTGTACACAAAATCACACATTTCAGGTGGAAGTGTACCCTCCAATTGTAGTGAATATTTCAAGAATTAAATTTTATCAAAATATCTGACTTCAGAAGCATCTTCTGATTAAAAGTCTAGCAAAAACAAAAAAATAACATGTAAACAATTAAATATTGATTGAAGCAAATAGAAAAGTTCCAGATATTATAGTGAGGCATCAATAATCATTTAAATATTACCTAAAGGTGGGTCAGCCCATGGTTTATTCAATAAACCCTTTGAATTGTATTCAGGAGGATCATACTTTGCAAATGCGTATGTCCAAGGGATCTCTTCACTAGTTAAATGAAATCTTTTAACGTCACTAAAGGGGTATATATTATTTATACAATTCTTATGAACAAATTTTGCCAAAGTCATTGCAAAATTATCAGAAACGATGTAATTACATATATACATACAAATACTATTCAAAATAATAAACATTAAACAATAATAAGATTTGCAGTGATCAACTGGTTACAACTTTGGTCGTGATCTTGGTTCAAGGACTGCTTCACGACTGCTCGATAGGTGTACATTTTTCCGACAGCAGACGTCACGAAGTGGCTTATGTTCGTAGTAGGAAAAAGCTGTGGATGTGTGCCATTTTGTTAGCAGTACTATTTAAAACGTTTGAATGGGTTATAAAGTCAAGTGCCCATAATCGTGCACATGAAAACAGTACTTAAACAAACCATTAACTATTGTCCAATAAATAAATACAAGTAAACCTAGAACGAATTTTCGAAATTAACTTATAGTCTAAGGTTGGAAACAGCTATGACAAGATTTATGCAATGAACTAATTTCTACTTCATTTCGAAATGATGGTTTTGTAAATTACCGTGGTAAATTATATCAAGTGAAAAAAAGTAAAATATACATTTCAAAATGTTCCAGTGTTTATTAAAGTTTATTAATAATAATTCGCTTAAGTAATGTTTTTTATCTTATTACTATTTGAGAGTAAAAAGTAATATGGAAAGTCACTTGTAATCTTAAGTAATAACATAAAATGGGCGGGATCAAGAAACAATAACTACGTCACATTTTGCCTGAAATTTCTTATCATAGATCAAGCAATCCTGGTTTGTACTGACTGGCCTTGGGTATCTGATACAACTTAGAACTCTCTCTGTATGATCTATGTCACAATCTTTAATTCTATCCACCTTCTATCTTTCTGGAGATAGCCTGCAGTGCATAAATGTCGTGGTAAGACTAAGGAGAGAGAAGAGAGGGCATTTCACTCGGTTGGGAGCTGCTTCCAATGAAATACTTTCAGCGGTAAATGATCTAGACTTCTATTTTATGATCTGTGCTTAGAACTATACATATATAAATCTCTTATCTATGCTTAGAACGTCTGCCGCATACTTAGAGCATGTACGTTCTGGAGATAGCCCGCAGTGCACAAATGTCGTGGTAAGACTAAACAGAGGGCAAGAGAGAGGGCAAGAGGCTATTTCACTCGGTTGGAAGCTGCTTCCAATGAAATACGTGTTCAGCATGTTGTTCATTGGTTGCCTTAGATCATCTACCATCTATAGCCTGTCAAGCATAAAATCGTGGCAACGTTAGAAAGAGAGGGCAATAGAGACAGTAAGAGGCTATTTCACTTAGTGGGTGGAAGCAGCCAATGAACATGCTGAACGTATTTCGTTGGAAGCAACTCCCAACCGAGTGAAATAGCCTCTTGCCCTCTCTCACCTTAGTCTTAGCACGACATTTGTGCATGATAGGCTATATCTAGAAGGTACATGATCTTATGTTGGCTGCTTCCACCCACTAAGTGAAATAGCCGCTTAAGGTACGATTCCGATCCACGCGGCAGACGGCAACGGCAGACCGCCGCCACATATACAAAATTTTCATGCAAGGCGGCCATTGTACCCTTGTATGCAGTGGCGCCACCATGCGGTTGACGTTCCGTGAATCTTCCTCATAGTAGACGAAAATATTGAATTTTCATTATATTTTATTTAATGAATGAACCAATATTATAAATTAATATTAGAATTCTGGACTGAAGGTCGTCAGTAGCTACTAAACAAAACAAAAATGAAGAAAATCAGTTGAGAGACAGAGGAGAAAATGGTACCTAATCGTGTTGTCTTTGCCTATTTATATATAGATATACTTAGTGGTTTTATTGAGTTATTGAGAGATCTCTTTCCAAATATTTTTTTTAATACGTGCATCTTTATAATTATGATTTTTGCTATAATATACACAAGGATTTTTTTCTGTGTTCTTTGGGAATAACACCACATAAACTTGAATGTCTGTATATTTAAAACTCCAAACGTTTCAAGTCTAAATCAGATCCCGTTTTCAATGGTATTAACACAAATAAACAAGGAATTAAAAAAGTAAAAGGATTTCTAATGAAAAATTTGGTAATCACAATTTGACATTATTGTTCGACAGTCAAACTGATGTACCTAAAGAATTTACTGCAAATTTGATATATACAGGGTATCACTAAAAATTCTAAAAATCATGTGAAATAACAAAGCTTCTTTCAAATTCGAAGAATTTGAAAGAGTTATCTTTAGAGTTTCAGGTGGCGTTCCCAGAAAACAAATAAACATGGATATTTTGACATTAAATTAATACAATTTTCGTTTTCTTTATCTGACAACACGTTTAAGGTACGATTCCGACCCACGCGGCAGACGGCAATGGCAGACCGCCGACAGCAAATGCTGTCGGGCTTCAGTTGCCGTCGTATAGATTCCGAAGCCGACAGCAGGCACTGCAGTTGCGTCGCAGCATTATTAATAACTTGCTGTTGTTTCTTCGATGTACAGTATGAATAATCAAATGTTGCAAGTGTTATTACAAGAAGAAGCAGACGACGATGATTTATTGTTGTTAGTCTGAAGTTGGTAGACAATGTAACTCGTTCCTCGAAGTTTCCTTGGACTTCCATCGTCTTGAAGTGGTTGATCTCACAACGTTTCAATAGCTGTGTGGATGATCATCATCATCCACCTGATGACGATAGCAGATACACAGCTATTGAAACGTTGTGAGATCAACCACTTCAAGACGATGGAAGTCCGATTTATTGTTGTATTCTTACTTAAACAGAAAACCTATACTGCCATTGTACCGAAATAGACTGGAAGAAGGCTCTTATGAGACTCTAATAAAAAAACACTTAAATAAAAGCGAAGACATTTTCAGAAGTTATTGCCGTATCAATAAAAAACAGTTTCATTTTGTTATCTCTTTAATTCATAATGACCTTGCTCCGAAAACCTTGCGGGACGCAATTTCGCCAGAAGAGAAATTATTCATAATATTAAGGTAAGCTAATAAAAATTATTTCTTAATATTAATAATAATATAGAAGAAGTAAACTAGTAACATAAATGAGCTAATTATTAAAAAATTCTGTGTTTGAAGAAATTCCTTCATTTTCTGTTTGATGTGTCAATCCCGTGGTTTCCGAAAAACTGCTATTTGGAGAAACAGCATTTAAGATGACTGACTGTCCTCCGAAACATGGCTGACTCAGTCCTAGTAGTATAATAACTAGATGTAGTATTATAGTCTACCGCCAGTATCTCATATTTCGTGAGAACTTCAAAGATTTCTTGTTTGGCTTTTATTTGAAATAATTTTGTTGGCAAATTCTTTAAAACATGTTCTTTCATATATGATAAAATATCATCTTTAGTGCGTCGAGGACGTTTAATTATTCTTTTTTGATGACCAAATTCGATGTTCATGCTAGCATTCTCTTGCTGGGTATTAGCTTCACAAAGAGTTTCTTGGTAGATATTATTCTGTGCCGATTCTGCTGAATCTTCATCCTTGTTTTGTGATGAAACTGATTCGTCTTCTACGCTACTAATAGAAGGTCTTTCCTGCGAAACGTTATCTAAGAAAGACAATAATCTGTATAATTTCCATTTTGTGCGATTGCTTTTTGGAGCTTCTGAACGAGTGGGAAGCTTATTTTTCCGTTTAAAACGCATGTAACCATCGCGTATTGTCTTCCACTGCTTTTTACACTTTTCACCTGCAATATAAATATTAAATCTTAGTGTATGTGTGTACAAATTTTAATGTAGTTATTTTGTTTCAGATTTATGGCAACAGGGGAAAGTTTTGCTTCCTTAGCATTTCAGTATCGTATATCAAGATCATATATCTCGAGACTAGTAAAGCAAGTATTACGTTTACTTAGACTACAACTTGTTCCAATTTGTATGCCACCTCCTACTAAAAATGATTTTCAAAGAATTGAAAGAAAATTTTGGGAAAAATGGAATATGCCAAATTGCGTTGGAAGCATTGGGTGCGTTCAGCAGATACAAACTGTTGTCAACGTTTGCTTACGTTTCATGTTTTGTGCTGCACAAAACATGAAACGTGCAGCACAAAACATGAAACGTTAGCAAACGTTCACAACAGTTTGTATCTGCTGAACTCACCCATTGATGGCAAGCACATTCGTATAAAATCACCACAGAACAGTAGATCTCTTTCCTTCAACTATAAAGAGTACTTCTCTACAGTGTTGCTGGCAATAGTTGATTCAAACTACAAATTTATTGCTATTGATGTGGGATAATATGGAAAAAAAGGGGACAGCAATATATTTAAAAAGTAAAATATGGGAAAGAAAATACAGGACCATACATTCAATTTTCCGGAACCTAAAAATTTACCGAGATCAAATGATGTTTTGCCACATTTTCTAATTGGAGACGAAGCTTTTGCTCTTGATACATATATTATGAAGCCATATTCTCAGAGAATTGCAAGACATGACAACCAGAAAGTTATTTTTAACTACAGGCTAAGTCGTGCTCGTCGAGTAGTCGAAAACGCTTTCGGTTTATTATCTCAAGTTTTTCGAGTATTTTACAATGTCTGCCTGTTGCTTACACAATATATTAAGAGATGGTTATCTTGAAAATTACAAAATTCCAATATATCACCGTAATGAAAAAGAAATACCATCTCATAATATGATCAGAATGGCTAGTACTAGTGGTTTGCTAATGCCGGAGGTTTAGTGATTCGAGACAAATTAAAAACATTTTTGTTCCCAAGAAGGTGAAGTATCTTGGCAAAGAAGTATCGTAAATCGTACCGAATAGCATAAGTATTTAATAAATAATATAAATATACTTACTTGTTTTATTGAGTTCCTGAGAGATCTCTTTCCAAATATTTTCTTTAATTCGTACATCTTTATAATTATGATTTTTGCTATCATATAAACACGG
The DNA here is from genome assembly GCA_034190945.1 of Octodonta nipae. Taxonomy (NCBI): domain Eukaryota; kingdom Metazoa; phylum Arthropoda; class Insecta; order Coleoptera; family Chrysomelidae; genus Octodonta; species Octodonta nipae. Next base: position 95,256,569 of record CM067220.1, read on the forward strand.
ATATTTATACACTAAATTAATAAAAGTTTCGTTTTCTTCGTCTGACAACTCGTCCATTTTGTCTAACTGCAACGGCACTACTGTGTCTTGTGTTTAATCTGTGCTACTGTGATTGTGCGGTAGTGTAGTCTGCCGCTTCGCAGCAATACAAGTGACGTCCTGTCGCACGGCAGTTGCAGTCGTATGTCGGAATCGGTCTCATACAAATTAATACTGTAAAGTAATGCCGTCTGCTGCCGCCGGACAAGCTGTTGCCGTCTGCAGTTGCCGTCTGCCGCGTAGATCGGAATCGTACCTTTATAATGTCTAACTGCAACAGCAGTACTGTGATTGTGCGGTGTGCAGTCTGCCGCTTCGCAGCAAAACAGGTGATGTCCTGCCGCACGGCAATTGTAGTTATATGTCGGAATTGGTCTCATACAAATTAAAACTGCAAAGTATTGCCGTCTGCTGCCGCGGCACGTGCTGTTGCCGTCTGCCGCGGGGATCGGAATCGTACCTTAACTGTCTCTATTGTCCTCTCTTTCTAGCGTTGCCACGATTGTATGCTTGACCGGCTCATAGAGGTTTTATACGTAGAGTGAATTAGGTATGGGCGTTACAGTAAGTGGCAGTGTAATAACAATAGAAAGAGAAAGACAATATCATGGTGCGCTTGCTATGTCTCTACCCTACAAATAGTAGGCGTCACCACTGACACTGCTCAGGATCGAGCCGTCTCTACTTGACGTGCTCTACTTATAATACCTCCTAGCAATAATAGGCGTCACCAATAGTAGGCGTCACCACTGACACTGACCAACCAGGACGAGCCGCTTATTATCTCTCTCTTTCTACTGCTATTACATGAATTTCGCTACTTCACGTGCTCTACGTATAATACCTCTATGATGGTAAATGATCTAAGGTCGCATAGAAAAATGAACTTGTTCTATGGTCTGTCTGTCTGTTGTCAGTATTCGTTATTGTATGATCTGTGGTTAGTATTGTGATTAATGTTTAATGATTTAATTATGGTATAAATAATTAAAATTTCCAAATAAAGGGAATGTTTCATTGTTGAATCGTCAAAGCAAGTGGGAAGAAAACTTACCATTACTCACGTATTTCGCTTAATATAACCGAACATTGAATTTCCAAACTGAAATGCATTTGTTTTAAAATGGCCAGTTCAAAATTAGATAAGGTTAAAGGAATGGAATGGTATACACTGCAGAATGAAGGAACTGTAGTACCAATGCAGTGGAACTCAATGGAGTCGACAAGAAATGTTTTGGAAATGAGTAATGAGAATTTAGTGTTTCAACAAAATGATTTATTTCCTTCTGCTTTTCCTATCATGGCAGATATAAGGAGGCAAGGGAAGCTATGTGACGTAACTTTAAAGGTAAACATTTTCTAGTCAATTCATTGTTATATTTTATAATATTTCTTCCAGGTTGATGGACAACATTTTAGTGCACATAAAATAATCCTTGCATCAACCATTCCATATTTTCATGCAATGTTTATGAATGACATGATTGAATCTCGAAACAAAGAGATTGAAATTAAATGCATAGATGCAATGTAAGGAAATTGATGTAGAATTATGTGGATATGGTGGGAATTTATTATATGCTTTTAGGGCCCTTGAAGCACTGATCAATTTTGCATATTCTGGGAAAGTCACACTGGACAAAAACAATGTTCAAAGTATAATGATTGGAGCATCATTTCTTCAGTTAAACAAAGTCAGAGATGCCTGTGCTAATTACTTATTGCAAAGAATTCATCCACAGAATGCTTTAGGCTTTAGACATTTTGCAGAATCATTGGGTTGTTCAACATTGGCAGATTCTGCAGAGAAATATATAGAATCATATTTTCATGAAGTGTCCCAACATGAAGAATACCTGAATTTATCTTTGAATGAAATCAAAGATATTTTATGCAAAAATGACCTTAGGGTTGATAGGTAGAGTCTTTTATGTTATTGCTTTTTTAACCCATGTGTCAAATATTAAGTGGATTTCATTAGTTTTTCTGGTATATTAAAGGGTAATGTAGTATCTTGGGTGATTTGACACATAGAATATGTACTGTTTAATTTTATTTTCAAATTGTGAGCTTGCTAGTCTTCAGCCAGTCACTAGTGAATATGGATTAGGGAAGAATGCAAATTTTAGATGTTAAAACCATGCCTCAGCTCATTCTCTCCTACTAATTCTTAAAAGACCCCTTTAATAATTATTTATCAAATGTAGTGTATAATGTTTACTTTTCTATAGTGTATAATAAGGAATGTAAGTAAATTTTGGTTAGTTTTTCAACATTCAAAAAATTAGAGTATAATTTATTACCTACCCAATACAAGTTAGCTAATACACAAGATAATAAAGAGTAGTCATAAGAATATTGATAATGATGACAGGCATCCATAAACAGTAGCAGTGTTTTCAAAGTTAATAAAATACTTAATCAATTTGAAGCAGTAATCAAACATTTTAAAAATAATAGATCAATAAGGACTTTAAACACTATGGTAGATTATTTTACATATACCCCAAGAACAATTTCAAGAGTGGCCATTTTGGATTTAAACTTGAGAGAAAATATTCAGTGAAAGTCAATGAAGCAAAACATTTTCAACTTTGTGATCTGTAGATGAGTATATCCAGGTTGGCAAAAAATTATGGAAACCATTGAATTTCTCATCAGTAATACATTTTTGGAAAAAACTTTCAATACAAATGTTTTAGGATTTTCCCATGTGTATTTAATGGTGATCTTGGATTTGATATTGGCCATGACCTTGAAAGTTAGCAAGGTCAAATGTCTTTTTTTTAAATGAGAATCCTAATCTATTATAGCAGATATAGGTAGATATATGATCTTGACCATGATCTTGAAGGTCATAGCAAGGTCAACTGCAGTAAAAGTGTGGCACTACAGCTGAAATTGGTTTTACATCAAATCTGGTAAACAGGGTTTTTGGCAGTGGCTAATTACGAATCTGAAATCAGTCTCTGAGAATTTGTATTCCAAGATGGCAAACAAATTTTTTAAAAAATCAATTCAAAATTTGGTATGTTGGTTATTGGGGTTGCTAATTGCGAATCTTAAATCAGTCCAAAACTGGATCAAATATAAGTTGGTCATTCATTCATCATAGAGCCCCAATTAACTATTAAAAAGGCTTATCAACTGCTTCAAATTTAAGACTGATCACAATCAAGCTCTTGGGTTTGAATTAGCCTTATTAGGTGATTTCAAATTATTTTCAAGAATCTTAAAAAGTCCTAGTGATTAGAGGGTAGCTAGCGCGTCGGCTAGTTAAGACACAGTGAAATTATCCCGACCAGTTAACACACGTAAATAGCTCGGCTAGGCAAGATAGGGCTTACAACATTTTCTCCATCAAGCCTCTAACAGATTCCTACATGGACATAAACATTTTCAATCACACTCCTTATCATACATGTCAGGTACACTGTCAGCAAATATAATCAACTGTTTGTTCAAGGTCAACTTCATTTATGGTGTTTATGAAGGTAACATTTGAAGAAAATTGCTTAATTTATTTGAACAATTTGAGAATCCTTTCTTATAGTTAATTGCAGATTGCTGTTCTGGAAAGAATGAATGAGCAACTTCCATTTGCCACCCTTCTGTTGATCCAGTGTTATGGTCAAGATAGGATTTGGACACAACATTTTCTGTTCTATCCATATCCACAATAATAAATGAGGGTTCTCATTTAAAAAATGCATTTGATCTTGCTGTGACCTTCAAGGTCATGATGAAGATCACCATTGAATTGCCAGCAAAAATTCCTAAAACATTTGTATTTAAATTTTTTCCAAAAAATGCTATATGCTAGGCCATTATGGAAAACTAATTTATTTAGTGATACTGATCACGTTTTGAACTGGACCACTGAAAACACAAAGGACGCCATATCCTTATGGAAAATTAGCTGAATCTGCAGTATGATGTTTATGATGTGTAGGTCAAAAGTTCTCATGGGCATGAAGTTCAAAATTGCTTCATTCTTAAGATAAGAGAGGCCAAAGTGTTGGTGTCTAACTTACTCTTGATAATATGTATACACTGCCCCAACACTGAAAAGAAACAAATATCGATGAAGATGAGTTGAAGTTTGGTAGAAATTATGTATTATTATTAATTATGCGGGGTTGTCAAAAATACTTCCCGGTGGCAACCCATAAAACTTTCGGAGTCACGGCAGTCGATTCCAGGCTTTGTTTCTGGCGACAAGGCGGTGCCCGTTAGTAACTAGGGAAGGAGAGGGCCCCCACCCTCGAGTGTGACTTGTCAAAACTTTACACAAGTAGTTCGCCGGACACACTTTCCTTCGGGATTGAGCGAATGGGAACGAGGTTCACTTGTTAAACCTTTAATACAAGTAGTCGTCAGACCTGCTTTCCTTCGGGATTGTGGCGATGAGACGACCTGGCGGGTAACAGTGGGACCGTCGCTTGAGATGTCGGGTCATCGCCCTGTATGGGGCGCGACCTAGGATTCGAGACGAGCGCCCTTTGCCAACCTCTTGCCTGTTACTCCTAAAACTGGGCCATAGCGTCCCGCAAGTAGAGGCACCTACACCTCGAAAGCCGGATGTTCGCTCGTCCAGAAAAGTAAAAGGGAGAGATTTCCGTCAAGGGAATCGAGCGTGTGACCCATCGGCGTAGGAACTCTTAAACGAACTGGGGTGTTCGTAAGATTCCAAAATGGGGAGTGCAGGTGGAGAGAAGTCCCCACTGGGTGAGGTTACCGGTGGCTCTCCATTTGTGGAGAGCCACCGGTGGATAAAACTTTAAACATTTGCCATTGATAAAAAATTTTGATATAATTTTTGCAAAATAAATTGTTACTTGCAGAAAGGCTTAAGTAGGTAATTCACATTTACAGTGTAATGGTTATACAACAAAATTATTCCCAAACACTGGCTAAATGGATTGTTTGTAGATCATTGGATAGGTTGTGCCATTCAGATTGGTAGTTATTTATTGACTAGTAACATAGTGGTGATGGTGCTCTGTGTCTAAAATTTTCCAGGAATGAGGCTTTTATGACATGTTTTTGGACTGTGAGGTCTTTGAAATTTCAATTGCATCCTCTAACCAGTCTTCATTTCACATGTTCCTTATTTGCCAGTACTATTGTGTTCTCAAAGTCTGTTCAGTGTGACATCACATTGTCCAATTGATGTTGTTTCTCTGTTTCTACTGTATAAAACTAGCTGACCGGACAGTCTGTGTTTTATCAGTTCCAATCTTTACACTGATAGGGCTAAGTATCAATGCTTGACCATTTTGCTTACCTGTTTCCAGTAGTTCACAGTGTTTGTTCTAGCTGTTTCTCATAGCATAGCTGATTTTTTTGCCTGTCCTGAAAACAGTGTCAAATCTTGCTTATTGGTGCCTTGTGTTCCTTCTCTTTCAATCAATCTTGTTTTTGTCTTTAGGTCACTTTACATTTTTCTATTGATAATTCCATTTTGTCTTAGAACTATACTTATACTGTCCTTTTCCTGCTTGATATTATCTTTATCAGTTAGTCTTTGCAATCTGGTTACCAAACTTTTAATGGCTGCTTCTACTTAGATGGATGATGATGAAAATTAACATTAGGATGCCAGTTGGTGTGAGTTGTTATTTCAGTATAAAATATAGCCAAGAGTTTCATTCTTTCTATTAGACCTCCACACAAGTCCATGAATTAAACTTTGCTTTGTTTACCATTCAAATGATTTAAAAAACTTGTTGACCAATTTATTCTTTATGAAAATCCAACTGTCTACTTTTGTCAGCATTTAGAATTTGAGATATCTTGATGACTTTTATCTTTGAATCAATTCTTGTGGCTATAGTTCTTGTTTCCAGTTGTGGATCTGTAGTAATTGGTCTCTATGTTCATTCTTGTAGGAATGAATTTTTTAATGCAAGAGTTAGAATAACATTTGCTTTGTTGCTACAAATTTCGTTTTTACTTTGATATTACACACGCGATGAAACTCAGAAATCACTTTTTTGAAAAATCATACTATGTATCTTAAAAACCCCATTCCCATTATACTCAATATTTCAATAACAAGAAGTGTGAGCAGACAGATACGAGAATTATGCGAACCGATCTGATGAAGGCAGATGTGACTGCCGATAAGTCGTCATTTCACCAGCGATCCCGGGAAGAATGACTTATCAAACACGTGGATCACTTAATTTACTTTAGAAAATAATCTCTATTTCCACACCAAAAATTCACGATAAATGTTTGTAAATGATTAATTCTAGAATATTCCTTTATTTGTAATATAAAATTAAAAGCTATAACAATATATAATAAGTTGTATTTTAAAATGTCATTACTACTTTGTATTAAAATATTAGATATTTTCAGTGAAGAACAAGTTTTTGAAGCTTGCATGAAGTGGGTTAAACATGATGTAGATCAAAGGAAACAACATTTACCAGAATTGCTTTCTTTAGTTCGTCTACCGTTGTTGTCTCCTCTTTACATTACTGATCGAGTAAGAAATGAAGAACAAATTAGATATTCTATACAATGCCGGTAATTATTAGCTTTTGTCTTTCCTTAATATCACAATAACATGACTAATTTTTGTGTTGTACTTGTAGAGATCTAGTTGATGAGGCATTAACATTTCACTTAATACCAGAAAGGAGGGCTTTGATCCAAAGTTTTCGGACAGAGCCAAGGGTAAGTGATGTTAAAGGATACATCTATGTTGTGGGAGGCCTTAACAGACATGGTGAGTGTAATTGCTGTGTATTAATTAATTAATTGCTTAATATACTAACAGATTTTGGAAAGGACCTCTTCTAAAGATGGAAGAAATGTTTATGCTGATTCTTGTTAAGGACGTCTTCTCCACTGAAATAAGCGTTATGTATTTATTTAGGAATCATAATACCTTCTTAGTTGAGCTGGATGTGTTTTAATATAGTTCAAAGATGCTGATGGTCTAATTAACTCTGTTATATTTTACAATTTTTTATTGCATTGCAAGTACATTAAATTTTGCAAGTTTCTAAGTTCATTTACATAAATATTATCCATTAATATATAAATAAGTATAGATGTAATTTTTTATGCAGGTGACTCCTTGTCCACTGTGGAGTATTATGATCCGAAAATCAATAAATGGAACATGGCGCCTCCTATGTCAATGATGCGATCCCGTTTAGGAGTAGCTGTCCTTAAGAGTAAACTGTATGCATTTGGAGGCTATAATGGAAAAGACAGACTTGCTAGTGTTGAAGTATATGACGCAATTAGAAAAGAATGGTCTATGGTTACACCTATGCTCTGCAAAAGGAGGTGAGTAATGAGTATATATATGGGGCATTCTTTTTGAACGGGAGACCCCATGCTGTCCAAAATTTGGTTGGGCAGAAAAAAACGTGCGATAGCGCAAACGAAATCTTAAAACCTCTACTTTCAATGGAAATAAAAGAATTTTCTGTGGTTTAAAAATCAATCAGTTAGGTTTATTCAGGTGCCTTGTGTACAACTGAGCAACAGGAATTTCTAATTTCAAGATGGTGGATTCAATGTGGCGTGCTTAATTTCGTATAAATCTTTTTATGTAGGCCAAACTGGCGTTTTGAACCAAATGTATTCTAGGGCAATTTTCGGATTCCTATTTTGAATTTCAAAATGGCGGAGGCAATATGGCGTCTATAATCTTATATGAATATTTTTGTATCTTTTTTAGAATGAAATGCTTTCACGAAATATTTTTAGATTCCTTGTTGAGAATACAGTATCAAAATTAAAATTCCAAGATGGCGGATTCAACCTGGCGTCCATAATATGTACAAATGCTTTAGTGAAACCAAATCTCAGTCTCCACCCTTTTTTACTAGCTTTTGTACATATAATGCTCATTTAATGTAGATCAACCAGCTGTATTTTTTGCCTGAACCGAGATGGTAGGTTATAAAAGGTTTATTAGGAATGTACCAGAATAATAAATTGTAATTCTGACGAATGGAAATATTTATTTAATTATTTATTTGTCATAACCAAAAAGTATTACATCTTACTACATTATTGTCTATAAAAATCAATTTGTCATTTGTAATTAAGAATTTTCAAGCTTTAACGTTTTCCAACAAATGGGAAATAAATAACTTTGTTGTGTCAGTTGAATGGCATTATCATGCAACTGCCCACAGAAAAGTACAATCAGACATTATTGGGGCGGCATTCAAAAGAGAAACTGCACGATGTGGTCGTTATAGCCATTTGATGTTAATGCCTCCTTTAGAATGTTCGTCTCGACCTTACTGTTTTCGTTGTCTGTTAGAGTTTTAGATCTATGGGTTAGGGTTTTAACTACTGAGAATAACTGAGCGAGGTGGTGGTGCGAGTTTGCGTTGAGGTATCTGTGTGCGTGTTTTTTCGATATACTGTGTGTCATATGGTTCCGTCGGGTTCCTTTTTTAATTAATAGGTCACGGAATGACAGTTGGTTGTTTTGTTCTGTTTCCAGGGTGAATGTAATTTTCGGGTGTTTTGTTTAGATGATCCAGAAACTTACGGAGTTGTTCTCTACCATGTGGCCATATTATAAAAGTGTCATCGACCTACCGCAACCATAGCTTAGGCTGGTATTCTGTGGTCTGTAGAGCCTGCCTTTCGTTTCCATAAAAAGATTTGCTAGGACAGGGGACAAAGGAGACCCCATTGGCGCGCCTTCAATTTGTTTGTAACGTTGTCTTGCGTAAGTAAAATACGTGTTTGATAAGCAGTGGTTCGCTAGGTTGATGATATGTTCTGGAGGGTGGTACTTTTCTTCAATGTAGTGGGGGCCTCAGTTAGGGATGTTCATGAGCCAAAAATATCGATATTTTTTTCGATATAATATATCGCAATGCTGTATCGATATTTTCCGATATATCGACGAAATATATCGATATTTTCGACATATCGTATGTAATTTGTATTTAACTAGTATGTAATAAAGAAAAGGTAGAGTTGCAGTTTCTCATGTGTAAATAAGGAACAGTGGGTTTAAGAAATGAATCAACTTTATTTACATATCCCACTATTTTTTAAAAATCATGCAGGGTTGACAGCCAGCCATTGATATAAAAAATTGATATTAAAATTAATTACCTACAAAGTAAAATGATAGCTAATAAACAAGTTCGTGAACCTACCAATTTAATCTTAAAAATAAAATATTGATAATAGAGTTATTAAAAGTTTTTTTATTTTTACGGCTTAAATTTAATAAAATTTAACTAAGAATATCAAAATGATAAAATTACACAAATATCGTGAGATTGAGTTTAAATCATCAGATCTGGCAACACAGCACACAGCAACACAAATACTAAACATCTATTCTCCTGTTGCTATAGTAAACCGGACATTACTGCAAAAAATGGCAGAACCAATCAGCATTTAGCCTGTACCTAGGCAATATTCTTCTTATCGCACTCTGGGTATGTCCTACAAGTGCTGCCCTCATACAAGAGGCCTTTTCATATTCGAAAATTATTTGTGCATGTACGTCAACTTCTGTCATTTTTTCGGACGGTTTTCTCATCATTGGCATGTAAATAAAAATTTTCCAAATTTTAAAATTGACTTTTTTAAAGGTTAGCTACAAATAATTTGTATTTTTTGTAATTATCAGTATATTGATTTATTTTGAAGGATTATTTTAAACCTAATATTTTTTTTAACCTGTCAACTAATTCTGCCTTATTTCCACCTTGTGAACGACCATAGCACTTTAACCATCGTATTAATTGAATACAAATATGTATCTACTGTAGAATGCACTAATAAAGCACCATCAATTAATTTTTCACTCAATTTCATAGTTAATAAGGGTAATGAAGTCTGTTCGGTATTCAAATTTGAAAAAAGTCGGAAACATTCGAATTACCGCCTTGTCAACATAGCGAACGCGCACGCGCGTTACAAAGTTTGTAACGGTCTATATGAAGTACTAAATAGAGAATAATTGAAAATTGTCATTGTGAAATGCTTTTAATTTTGTACGATATTCATATATCGGATAAAATATATCGATATTATATATCGATATCATTTGATTCGATAATATCGGATTGATTCGATATATCAACAGCATATATCGATATATTATGATATATCGATACATATCGAGCATCCCTAGCCTCAGTAACAGGTACTTTTGTAAAGAGGGAGACAACATCGAAACTCACTAATATATTGTCCTTGTATATATTCATATTCCGTATAATGTTATTTATTTATTCCAAGAGTAAAATAAAAAAAAATACAAAACATTATCTTGGAGCTCGAGCTTACACTATATGAGCTCTCCAACCTAACAACATTGATGATTAAGACTTAGATACACTTACAACTAAAAAAATCAACACAAAAAGAAGAAAAGATACAAAAACAAGGAATACACAATTTGAGAAGAAAAATAAACATATATACATAAATTCATAAATTATATCAGAAGAATTTGGAATAAAATAAGTAAATTATGCAATATTTGTGGTTTTAAAGAAACCTTCAAATTCAGTTTCTTTAGTCGAGTCCTAAATGTTATTGTGTGGAGCCTTCATATTTGTTCTGGAATTTTATTATGCATTTGAATACCATTACATGTTATGCTTCTCTGTCCCATTGTTGTTCTCATTGACACTGCTCTCAAATCATCTTTATTATGCAACTCATAATGGTGAATTTCATTATTCATTGTAAGGCAAATATTTGAGTTAATTTCATTGTGCAAACATCTGTGTATATATGTGGTCACTTGATAAATATATATATACATATATATATATAAATATATAAGTATTAAGTATAATTATATATATATATACATGTTTTTAAGTTTTGGCGGGCACTAAATAGTTCAGGTGGTTTCCGGGAATTCATCCGCGTAGGTGATAACTGATCCCTGCTGGGATCGATGGTAAAATGACGACATTTCGGCAGAGTCACATCTGCCCTCTTCAGGTCGGTTCGCATAATTCTCGTAGCCTTCTGCTTTCGCTTCTAGTTACTCGAACACTGAGATTTTCAGAAGCGCTCGCGCTGTTATATAGTCGCGGCTCGGCGCCTATTGGTTGGCACCGTGAACGGCTGCGTGTGATTGGCCCTTGGCGCTCAGTGGGCACGCCTCCCGCCTGCTGATTTGTTATTTCCGGTTGAGTTGTTATTGGACGGGTCCGGGCCGGTACGGTGTTTAATAGAATTTTCCAACAATTCGATAAGTTCTGAATTTCATTGCGTGCGTTTCGACTGTGAGGCCTCTTCGCTATTTCAATTGCCTCTCTTACGAGTCTTGATTTCGGGTGTTCTATATTTGCCAGTACTCTGGTGTTCTGAAAGTCTATTCGGTGTGACATCGTGGTGGCGTGTTCCGCAATGGATGTTGTTTTTTCCAGCTTTCTTACAGCGTTCTGGTGTTCATGACGTCTAGCTTGAATTCTTCTAATAGTTTGCCCCACATAGGTTTTATGACAGTCTGCACATGGAATCTCGTACACTCCCTGTTGTTCTAAAGGGATCCTCATCTTCGGAGTCCTCAACACCGTGCTTATTTTTCTGTCTGTATTGAAAATAGTATTGATATTGTGTCTCCGTAGAATTCTTGCAATACTGTCCGTGGTCCCCTTGACATACGGTAAATAATAATATTGGTGTCTCATGCTCCTCGTCTGTTTGTCTCGGTTTTGACTTTAGGGCTCTTTGTATATTTCGGTCTGTAAATCCGTTTTGTCTCAGAGCTGTTTTTAAACTGTCCATTTCATGTTTGATGTTGTCCTGGTCAGCTAGTCTTTGTGATCTGGTTACTAAAGTCTTGACAACGGCTTGTACTTGGGCTGGGTGGTGATGAGAATTAGCATGAAGGTATCTGTTGGTGTGAGTTGTTTTCCTATATACTGTATGGCCAAGGGTTCCATCTTCCTTCCTATTTATGAGAACGTCAAGGAACGGCAGTTGATTGTTGGCTTCAACCTCCATGGTAAATTTTATTTTGTGAGGGATGCCATTAAGGTGGTCTAAAAAAGTATTGAGGTGTTCCTTCCCATGAGGCCAAATCACAAATGTATCATCCACATATCGCAACCATAAACTGGGTTTAAGAGTTGTTGTTCTTAGTGCCAACTCCTCAAAGTTCTCCATAAAAAGGTTTGCTATAACTGGTGAGAGTGGCGATCCCATTGGAGCTCCTTGCACTTGTTTGTATCGTTGGTTCTCGTAAACAAAATAGGTGTTCATCAGACAGTGCCTTGTTAAGTCTACAAGGTGTTGAAGTGGTTTGTATTTTTCTATTATGATATCCAAGGCTTCGTCGATAGGGATGTTGGTGAAAAGGGACACTACGTCAAAACTTACAAGAAGACACTGGTTGTAAGACCGTTTTTCTAAGTATTTCGATGAAATGTGTCGAATTTTTCACATATGAGTCTGCCTACTCTGCAAACGGTTGAAGTTGTTGGGCTAGGTATTTGGCTAGGTGTTGTGGATCCAATTGAGCTTACTATTGGCCTCAAAGGTGCAATAGCGTAATTGAATCCCTTAGCCAATACGCCAATCGAGGAAGAGTTCAATTGGATCGAAGATAAGTTATAAACGGTTTTATTCGTTTCCAATTGCCGTGAGGTTAGACTGTGAACGTTATTTTCCGAGAAAAATTCGTTTTTGGGCTTCTTTTGGAGCTTCAATTTGTTAAATTTTGTCTGTTGTTGCATTGTTGTCAACTCTGCATTCGTTTCGGCCCTAAATTCACTAATCTCATCGAATTTATCCCATATTATTGGGTGGAGTGTATTGCTTACCTGTAGGTGGATATCTAGGAGTTTAGTATTAAGAACATCCAAATCTCTTCTGACATCACGTATGGCTTCCTTAAGTAGGGCCCAACTAGCTTTCCATAAGATATTCTGTGTTTTTCTGTTGTTCTTCTAAAACATATATATATATATATATATATATATATATATATATTTGTTTTTAAGTTTTCGCGGGCACTAAATGTATTAGATGGTTTCTGGGAATTCATCCGCGTAGTTGATAACTGATCCTTGCCGGGATCGATGGCGCGAAAAGAAGCAAACTTTTGTGCGATCTACATTTTTTACAACGATGCCGCGATGAAGGAGTTATTCGGAAAAACATGACGGTAAAGTTCATTTTACCATCGATTCCGGCAGGGATCAGTTATCAACTACGCGGATGAATTCCCGGAAACCACCTAAAACATTTAGTGCCCGCGAAAACTTAAAAACAATATATATATATATATATAAATATATATATTGACTCAATATCCATTATCCTGTTTGGTAGATAAAGGTTTGATGTTGGATGCTCCAATGGTAAGTTATAAATTTTCTTTACTGCCTTATTTTGCAATTCAAGAAGTGGCTGATTCTTATTATTACAAGTACATCTCCAAATAAGGGTCAGATATGTTAGGTGGCAGTTAACTGGACAATTATAGATAACTTTCTTGTAACTTACAGTTAAGTATGATATTCTTCCCAAGATGTCAATAACTGGTGCAATCTTCTTGCAAATATAAGATATGTGTTGTTCCCAACATATTTTTTCATCTATCAAGAGACCAAGATATTTTATACAATTAGTTTTATTTAAAAATTCATTACCAGTTGATAAATTTATTTGATGCCAGTTGCTATCACTAGATATTACCATGAAACTTGATTTATTAATATTTAAGGATAGTTTGTGTTAATTAAGCCAGTCCTTTATAAGTGTGAGGTCATGTTCTACATCATTTTTTACCTCATCCTTATTTTTGTTGAAGTAGATTCAACTGGTGTCATCTGCATACAGTTGGATTTTGCCTTTTAATGGTAGTTTAGAAATAGAGTTGATGTAGATTAAAAATAATGTTGGTCCAAGTATTGACCCTTGTGGTACTACACAGACAATATCTTTCATAGTACTATCCTCTCCATTTGCATGTACATACTGAATGCGACCCTCAAGATAGTCCTTAAACCAATCGAGTGATGAGTGCCGAATGCCACGTTGGTCCAATATTTTAAGTAACAAGTTGTGGTTTACAGTATCAAATGCCTTTTTTAGATCAAGTGAAACAAATATACATCCAAACCCCTTGACTCTTGCTTCCAAGATTTTGGTGATTAAGTCAGCAACAGCACTAGCTGTACTAGATCTTGGCCGGAACCCATACTGAGCAGAAAAACAAAAATTATTATCCTCTAGGAAATTACATAGTCTTACATTCACTCAAATTTCCATAATCTTAGATATCACAGATAGTAAAGATGAAGATAATTATTGGATATGGAACACTTATCTCGCTTAAATAATGGAATGACTTTTGCTATTTTAAATGCACTTGGTACAGAGCCAGATGTAAAAGATAAGTTAATGAGAGTGCTCAGTATTGGAGATATATCATTATTAAACTCCATTAGTATTTCAGCTGTTAGGTTATCTCTTCCAGGGCTTTTATTTTTCTTCAATGCGTTGATTATATTGCTGATTTCTTGAGCTGTAGTGGGTTGAAAATGAAGGTTGTTAACATTATATACCCAAATTGGAATATTCTCTGCTGGTTCACATAATTTGGCAAGTTCAGGTCCTACATTTGTGAAATATTTATTTATTTTTTCCACTATTAACTTAGAGTGACTTATTTCATTGCTATCACCTGAGAGTGAAGAAATTACTTTTTCTTTTTTGAATTACCAATGATAGTATTAAGAGTTTTCCACATTCTTTTAGGATCACTTCCAGCTCTAGTTAATTGTTCTTGATAATATTCCTTTTTTCTTTCATTGACTGCTAACTTTACAGAGCTCTGAGCATTCTGATACAAACTCTTTAAATGATTACTGCCAGGGAATTGTTTATGCCTTTTGTAATGGTAATCACGAATAACAATTAGATTATATATTTGCACATTGAACCAAGGTGCACTGTTACTTCTAAATCTCTCCCGCCTACTACCTTGTTGTACACAGCAGTTGAAAGATCTCAGAATTTCATCACACAAGCTATTGGGGCATGTAGTTATTGTAATATGCTGAAGCATATGCCTAAATTTATCTTTTTCAAATGTGGTAATTCTACAATTTTTTGTTTTTACAGCATTAATACCTGAAAATTGCAAGATTTGGTATCTGTGGTCACTAATATCTCCATCTACAATTGCTAAATCTATTGTTTCATTATTATTACAAATAGTGTAATCAAAGTTCTTCCACTTGAGGTAACTCTTGTAGGTATGTTATCATTCATATTTGTAAATCCATTTGACAGAATAGTGGATTCCAGATTTCTCTTTGGCAGATTATTCCTCAAGAAATCAATGTTAAAATCACCAAAAACCCAACATTTCCATCTATTAGCATTTAGCAAGTCTAGATTCTCATCTAATTTTCTAAGAAATGTATGGATGTCATAGTCCACAGGACGATAAATAGCAAATAATTTTTCCTAGCTGGATAAAGAGCATGGAACAGTTCTTCTCAACTTTAGAAATTATTTTATATGAATAACCAGTTTTTATTAAAATGCCAACTCCTCCACCTTGTTTATCTCTACTAACATACACTGCATTAAAATTAACAAAGTTAAAAAGATTTTCTTCTTTGTGATTCAACCAGGTTTCAGTTATAATTACAACATCAGGTTTAACTAATTCTAGGAGCACTTCAATATCTGCTACTTTATTTCGAATGGATCGAGCATTGAGGTACAAAATGGTGAATTTTGAAAAGTCCTTTAGGGAATCAAGCAATGTTTGAAAGACTTTAACCATAAATAAACTGAAAGTGAATTAACAGTATCTTCATTACCAATAAATATTGCAGATGTAGCTTCATCCTTCTTAATATAAATTCTTCCATTCTTAGTCCAAATGTACTTATAAGCGCTTTGTTTTTTTTATTTTATAGGCCATATTGAATAAATTCCTATTATAAGTTGTAAGCTGTTCATTTATAAAAATGTTTGAAATGCTCTGGTTTTTGCTAGAATGGGTTAGCATACCACTATCTAACTTTTTCCCTTTTCTTTTCTGCATAACTCTTGTCTTGATATCACTATTTGTGAATTTTGCTATAATAATTGGACCATTTTTAAGTACTTTTCTTGTAACATCTTTGAATATCATTATCTTGAATATTACATTGCAGTAGGTTGTTTACGATTTCAAGTGTCACACTTTTTACATTTACTGAATCATCAACTTTTGTTCCACATATTTCAGCAGCTCTCGTTTCTTCAGTTTTTGTTTAGGAGATGTTGTAAGTTTTTGACATATGATGTCATCTGCTCTACAAAAGGTTAGAGTTCTTTAACCAGGAATTGTCTCGGAGACCCTAATGCGCTGACTATTGGCCGAAGTGGGGACCTGGATTGTGGATTTTGGGAAGACCGTATAACTTCGGGCATCTTGGCGATTTTTCCCTTGGAATTTTATTTTTCTGGATGTCTTCATTTATCGGGCTTGCTTTTATTTTTGTCTTCGTTGATTTTTCCAAGTATGTTGTGGGATCATTTTTCACTGAATTGTATGACTCGTCTAGGAGGTCCCTGATTTTCTTGTCGTAATCTTCGGCGTCCAGAACTACGGTGGCGTTTCTCTTATCTGCTGGAAGTATGACGATGGAGTTGTCTTTTTTCAGGTCACGTAGGCTGTGCACTTCTATCGAAAGGTTTCGTTTCGGAGGTTTTGTTTTCCGTATGATGGTCGTAACTTCCTGACGAATTGTTTCTGCTGTTGTCTGTTTTGTTAGCGTCTGTCCTTACTGGATATGGGAGCAGTAGTTCCACCCCTCAGGGTTCAGTGGTCGGTTGGAGAGAGAGAGAGAGAGAGAGAGAGTAACTAGAAGCGAAAGCAGAAGGCTAAGAGAATTAGGCTAACCGACCTGAAGAGGGCAGATGTGACTCTGCCGAAACGTCGTCATTTTACCATCGATCCCGGCAGAAATCAGTTATCAACTACGCGGATGAATTCCCGGAAACCACCTAAAACATATATATATATATATATATATATATATATATATATATTTGTTTTTAAGTTAGCGGGCACTAAATGTTTTTCGCTTCTAGTTACTCGAATACAAGTTAACAAAATACAAACATTGCTACAAGATCCAGCATATAAACAAATTACTACTGATCCAACAACTTATCTGGAGAAAACAACCAAGGCCAAAATCCAAGCAAGTAGGATCGACAAAAATCTCCAACAGCAATTCATCCGCGTGAAAAATCATCGAGATGTCCGAAATTACGATGTAATACGAGTAGTCGAGTAACTAGAAGCAGAAGTAACTAGAAGTCACATCTGCCCTCTTCAGATCGGTTCGCATAATTCTCGTAGCGCTAACTAGAAGCGAGAATTATGCGAACCGACCGAGTATTCGAGTAACTAGAAGCGAAAGCAGCAGGCTACGAGAATTATGCGAACCAATCTGAAGAGGGCAGATGTGACTCTGTCGAAACGTCGTATTTTGACCATCGAACCCGGCAGGGATCAGTTATTAACTACGCGGATGAATTCCCGGAAACCACCTAAAACATATGTATATATATATATATATATATATATATATATATATATATATATTACGTAGAATTTGCTACTGAATAATTAACTGAAACATCCAAATCGGTAATGGGAAACAGCCAAAATTATCGGAAATAAATAATCTTGTATTATATGAAAGCTTTCAATAATGGGAAAACTATGTCACCCAAAACTTTTGGTTTACTCCTTGATGATTTCGCTGTTGAAACGTGCGTTGATTGAAAAAAGAAAGGTTATTGGTGTTAGGGTACAAAGCTTTCAAAATTTTTTTTGTGCTTCAGTCATTTTTTCTGCTAGTTACACAAAAAATATAATATATATATTTGTCTAGTTTAGTAAAAGGACAACTTACAATGTCGAGGTTAAAAAAAGAAATAAGAGGTCATACTTAAAAAAGCACATGACAACTCCTATCTTGATTTGCCCTACAAAATCTATTATGTACATGCTATTTGAAGTAACTAATAAATAGATATATAAACTTTCATATATTTGCAGCGCACTTGGAGCTACAGCACTTGGAGATATAATTTATGTATGTGGGGGTTATGATGGTGTTACTTCTTTAAATTCCGTTGAAAGATATCACCCTAGTACAAATTCATGGTGTTCCTTGGCACCAATGAACAAATCAAGGAGCGCAGGCGCTGTCATTGCATGCCAAGGTATGTAGAAGAAAAAACTGCAGTAATAGTTACTAATAATTTTTAATATTTATTTCAGGTTACATCTATGCTCTTGGTGGTCATGATGGCCTTTCCATTTTTGACTCCGTGGAGCGATATAATCCAGCTACAAATACATGGGTTGAAGCTCCACCCATGCTAACGAAAAGGTAAGAATATATTTTCGCCGTTTTATCAGTATTAATTTGCGTAATAAAAATGAGTAGTCCGAATTCTTGAACTGCTCACTTAAATGAATAGTATCACAGGCTCTGATAATTATTAGGATAACACAAACACAATATACAAATATTGTGTCTTTGAGTTCAAGTTATGTGAAGATGTTGTGCAATTAAACAAACAAAAGAAATTTATTTACTTATTTGGCTTATAACCTAAAACAAAATTTCTGAATAAATTATATATTTTCATATTTATCCGGGAGGAGTACATCCGTTCGTTATTTTGATTCGGAATTAGAACCCAAAGAACAAGGTGCCTTATATAGATTGAGTTCGAGTTAGTTAATCATGAAGACGCGAGATGTAAGAACGACATCTAGGAATGACACCTCGAAGAGAGTATTAGTTAATCATGTCTTTAATGTCAGAGCTAAAAATTTTTTACAAAATTTTTACTCCTAGTCCATGTTTTGATATTTGTTCCATAATTTGTTTTCTATGTTATATGTTTCCTTGAGCTGTTACAATATTTTTGAGTTCGAATTATTTCCGTGCTTTGTATTTATAGGCCTTTGTAGGAAGTTGTAGCTGGCTCAGTTGTCAGGTCCGCTGTTTGTGTTCATATATAAGTGTTAGGGTTCATATAAAAGTGTTGGAGAGATGCAGGGCGTCATCTCTCTGATTTAACTGTCCGGCCTTTTCTACTTCTATTGCTCGCATCATCCTTGTTTTCTTTAATTTGCTATGTTTGTTATGTGTGTGCAGCTGTCAAAATTGATTTGTATCAAATGCTGAAATAGAACGTTGATTTTTTGTTTCTGACCGCCAGTTTATGCTCTCCTGTTCTTTGCCTACATACCTTTTGTCACACGTTTCACACTCAACGCTATATATTATGCCCTGATTTTCTAGTTTCATTTTGAGTTTTGGATTTCTCAAGGTTGTACCTATGGTTTGGAGTGGTTTATTCACGGTAGTTATGTTATGCTTTCGGAGAATCCGTCCGATTCTGTCATTTGTTCCTTTGATATATGGTAGGGAGGTCTTAGTATTGCCAGTAAAGTCTTCCTTTTGTTTCAGTTGTATATCTTCTCTTGTGTTGTGTTTTATTGCTTGTTTGATTGCATAGTGTCTATATCCATTTTGTTGAAGAGCAACACTAATCTTTTTTAGTTCTTAAGCTATGTGGTTGTCGTAGGTGAGCCTAAGTGAGGGGTGGTAGTGGCAGTCTGCATTCAGATATGTGTTGGTTGGTTTTCTATAAAAGGTGTCTTCTAGGAGTCTAGTCTGAGTTCTTATTACATTGACGTCAAGGAAGGGCAGCTGTTCGTTTTCTTCAAATTCTAATGTGAATTGAATCCTAGGGTGGATAGAATGTAAGTGATTTAAGAACTTGAGTAGCTCTTCTTTGCCTATGGTCTTTTGCGAAAGAAATAAAGTATTACTGCGATTTGCTGTTACATTTAATGTTCAGAAAATGTTTTCACCATTGTTCTGTCCGGTGTAAGGCAATCACCCACAACACGAGAATACGGAGTCATACTGGGTTCCAGAAACACTAAACGCATGAATCAAATAAAACATACTACCTATAAGGTAAAAGTAGCTCATTAATTCTTACAGTCGGTTAATTGTTAGAATAAACAAAAGTGCAATTATGGAATAATTTATTAGTTCACAATACTTGTCCTGAAACCCCTTCTGCTATAATGCTAAATAAACTATCTCGGTATTAAAAAGTGAACCTAAGTTTGTGTTTCTGTGATCTGGCTACCTCTAATGAAGCTGTAAATAAAATAACCCAACTATTTAATTTGCAGGTGCAGACTGGGTGTAGCAATGCTTGGAGGAAAATTGTATGCCTGTGGTGGTTATGATGGTAGTTCTTTCCTGCAAACGGTGGAAATGTTCGACTCGAATACCAATAAGTATGTCATTATTTTAAACTTGCTTTTATTATTGATGCAAACTATAATTACAAATTTTTAGGTGGACCTATGTAGCACCTATGAACGATCAGAGAAGTCGAGTAGCTTTAACGGCTAATATGGGTAAATTATGGGCTGTGGGCGGTTATGACGGTATCTCAAATCTTGTAACTGTCGAAGTGTACGATCCGAAAGCTGATAAATGGACGTATGCTGCCGACATGATAGCACATGAAGGAGGTGTAGGTCTTGGAGTTATATCTATACCATAACTTGCATATAGTGATTCATTAAATTGTAAGCCATATTTGAAAAATCTTGACAGAATTTTTTAATTTGGTTTGAATATTTACCGTTTTGTACATATAATATAGATATTCTTTATTTATTTGTTATATAAGTTATTGAATCTATATGACTTCTAAATATGTGATAGAAATTAAATCCCAGATTCGTATTTTTAAGAATATTATTAAAGTTATCTGAAACTCAGTGGTTGTAGTTCTTAGTCATATTATCAAATTCATTACATATTCTAATTTGGTAACCAGTGCGGTAATTCCCGTATATATCCCAACAGGATAAATTATTAACACACCAACTAGACATAAAACTAAGTAAAATACGCTGTAACTGATTAAATTGATCTCACAAAAAAAAACATAAATAGACAGAAAAAAACTAAATAAAGATATTCACGGTTTGAACCAGATCACTAACATGACAAAATAGAATTTCAGAGTAATTGCAGATGTAGTTCAACTTTTTTGTCGTGTCGTGTACCTACATATAAATATATAAGACATATTTTATACTGTTTCCTATCTAACATGAAATATTTAATAAATTTACCAAAATATAGTTTTAAACTGATATTTCTTGGGCTATTACATTAAAAATAGACGTAATGTAGTTTAAACCCATAGAAGTGACCTTCTAGGCTATTGGGTAAGATTACCCGTTTTAATATTAAATTTACTAACTTTGAGGCTCTCCACCCATGGTATGCAGTCGACGTGGAAAGAAAATTTGCCAGATAAATACCATTTTTGAACCTATCGTAATTTATCTGCTAGTCCAATATAGCGAGTTTTTTTTTTAATTGGAATTAATAGGACTTGAATGTACTCCCTAATCTTATAGATTACGTAATCGGTGAGATTGTATCTGTTTCTGTTGTAGTCCATTTAAAATTATGGAACCTATGCATATTTCATAATACAGAATAAAAAACATTTTTAACGGTTTTTCCACAACCAGTAAATTTAATGTGCAGATCTATTGAAAATATAGAACTTAATATTTCGCTTAGAAAATTCTATATTTAGCTATGTGGGTTGACAGTGACAAAAACAAATTAGGTTCCCATACATCTATTTATTTATTGGAATCTACGGGATTTTTTCCAATTTTAATATAAAATATCTATGGGTTCAAACAATGAATTTATTATCCTGGAAAGAAAATTTGCCAAAAGCCATTCTGGAACCTATTTGATTCTATCGGGCGCGTTTGCTTCCTAATACATAATGAGTTTTTCCATAATCAGTAAGTGTAATGTTTTCTATTTGTATATTGTGTATTGAACATATAGAACTTATTGCTTTCGCTTAGAAACTTGTATAGCTATGAATGCGGATTGACAACGACAAAAACACAGTAGGTTCCCATATACTTCTTTTTATTGGAATCTGTGGGATGTTTCTCCAGGGTTTACCAGTAGTAAAAATTTATTGTGTTTGAAATTTGATTTTTTTCCGGAACGTCTTATATACATTACTAAAGTCTAGTTTTAACTAGTGATGGGATCGTTCGAAAGATTTTCATAATCGAATGATCGATTATGAAAATCGTTCGATTATTCCGATTATGGAATCAAAGTATTCGAATGAAAAATAATCGATTATTTAACTGGAAACTTTCACCGAATGACGAGCTACGACAAACAAGCGATACCACAGATCTAGCAATGCTGCATTCGAGTTATAATCCGAATGATTTCCTTGTGAACCGAGAAGTGCTTTTCTGCCATTCGGCGTTCATATAGAGGTACATTGGTTCGTTCTTTCATTGGACAGAAGAAATATGTAAATACTGTATTTTCAGGATATGTTGCAATTGCAATACGAAGTAATTTGATGAATTGACTGTTAATGTCGATTAAGGAACATTAAACTGTTCTTTGAATTATTAATAACAGTTCCTTCACAAATAAGTTATAAATTAAATGAATATTTAGGAAAATATTAATAGTATAATTTTACTTCAATTTAAATGTTCTTACACAGGGCAGCCGCTAACACGTAGCAAATGTTACGGATCTGAGAATAAAACAAGCGAGAATCCTTAGAATTATAAACGTACCATCCGAGTGATGAGTCATTCGAGCGATCATTCGATTATTAAAATCACTCGAGTTGTAATAATCGATTATTAATATCATTAGATTATGCCTGTCACTAGTATTAACGTTCAGTCTCAGTTATAGCTGATAAAAATTTCAAATTACTATCTCATATTGTTCGGAAGTTATATTTTTATATTTTTGGTTGTGTTGTAATTTTTGTTGGGTAGCGTTATTCTCACACTCCTCAGAAAGTATTAGCAGGAATACCGCGAAACCATTTTGTAAGACCAATATTTCTGGATGGAAATTTAACTGGTTCTCTGTATTTTAACATGCTTCAAAATCAATTATTGGACCAGTACGAGATTGGCCAAAAGAATTTTATAATCGATGGATTGGTAGATACTGTCGTATGTAATTGCCAGCTCGTTCGCCAGATGTGACGCTTCTCGAACCGGAATCATTGGACGACCTAAAAATCAGAATAAAAACCACTTGTGCTAATATCCCACCAGAAATATTTAAATATTTATAAATGTGAGAATTGAATTTCAGGACTGCCTAATGTGTTCTCAGCATGCGCAAACACAACATTTTCTTCAATTAATACTTTAATTAAAATAATAAGTTGGTTTTAACCATAAGAAGTAAGTAAAAATTAACAAATCAAATGAATGGCTCGTAACTCTGTAACTACTCGTTTGGATTTTAGCTAAAAAGCCTGAAGAACAAATTAAAAATATATTTAATTAAATGTTTGAGAAGTGTGAAAGGACATGCGCTAGCTGTTATAAAATACACAGTGTGTTCCATTTAATAATATATAAATTTGGTCAAAAACTCAATATTTAGCGCTCCTGGAAAATAATTTTAATCACGCCACTGAATTCTATGGAAGAACATGAATGAAAATCAGTTTTTACCTTGCCTTTAAGTTTTTTTATGAAACGATTGGATTTAAAAATGGCTTTGTATCCTAAAAACGAAGAGCGTTATAGAATTTCTGTTTGCAAAATCGTTGATTTCTCGATAAAGTTAGACAACTGCTACTTGCTATCTTTCATAATAGTTGATAAGATACCCTGTCTGTGTACATTGTTGACATAGGTGCCGTCATTAATCTTCGAAACTGGAGTAGAAATGGTTTAGTTTAGATGAACAACTGGTTTATCTGAAATCTAGATCTAGACAATAGATAAAAACCAGTTAGTTGTCTATCTCTTTCTTCCTTCATAGTGAATTGAATACGTGGATATGTACCGTTCAAATGCCGTGAATACCATTAATGAATCTTCCCTTTGGTTCCAAACCACAACGTAAAGAACCAACATGACAGTTTGGCCGGGTTGACAGAGCTTCCTATAGAATCCCTGATTAGACTGAAAGTAAATAGTGGTCAGAACAAGTTGAAACATGTTTTATTGTAGGTGCTGGATTGTTTCTAAAACCAAATGTACAGGCTAGAAACATGTTTCGACGTAGTTTCCTTATACCGGGTGTCAATTAAATCCCGGGACGGCTGAATATTTGCTAAAAAGGCAAAGGTTATTCCTTTAGTAACGTTAACAAGGAATCCGATGGTGACCTTGGATTTGACCTAGAACTTCAGTTTTGAGGTTATTTTGAGGTCAACCTCATTTTTTTAAATGAGAACCCCTATTTTTTATTGCGGAATCTTAAAGCGGGAAATTTCACGTCCGAACAAGTATTGAGGTATGAGGTTGAGATAACCCATAGAGGTCAAATAATGACTTCTTAAAAATCTCGCGAGTTCAGTGGTAAAACAAACAAAAGTCATGGAGGTGTAAGGTCAAATCCAAGGTCACCGTTGAGTTCCTCGTTAAGACTTACCTTTTTTTTAAACTACCTTGTTTCTGCAATTTCCGAAGGTGGTGGTACTGTTATTTCTAACTTGCGTCGCCACCTTCCTGCCTTTCTTTGCCTTCATCGCACCATTCTCTTTAAATCTTCCTTCTCCTCTATAATTTCCCTTATCCATTTATATATAATTTCCTTGTTCTCTTTACTTTCTATCATTAAATTTATCACGTTAGATGGTGTTATCCTTTCACCAATCGTTATTTATGTTCTTGTTTTATTCCTTGCATATCTTTCGCAGTCAAAAACCACGTGCTCCATTGTCTCCTCAATTTGGCATATATCACAGTTACTCTCCCTCATTTTGCCTATCCTTTTCAGGTATGCTTTGACACTCTACCATGCCCTGACAAAAACTGTGTCATAAAGTAATATGTAATTCTATATTTGCTGCTCGCCCGTTAGCGCATCCCATTCTTTTTGCTATTCTTTTAGCGTATTATTCCTTTTTTCTCTGTATTTTTTATTTTCCTATTATTCTTATTGCATCATTTGCTGTTTCAACTAGTCTGTCAGTTGGCCCTTCCACATATAGTGCCAGGTCGTCTGCGAATCGTATTTGCACCAGTTGGCAGCTTCAGATTTAGAAGATCGTCGTACAATATATTCCATATCGTCGGTCCTAGTACTGATCCTTGTGGTACGCCTGTGCTCATTTTTAACGTTTTTTCTTTCCCGACTGTAATACTTTTTTTGGAGAAATAACTCTCTATTATTCTTATTAGATATTCACTAATCCTTTTCTTCTCTATTTCCTTAACAATACGTTTCCATGATGCCGAATTGAGTGCATTTCTAACGTCAAAAGTGATGGGTATCACCCAGCCCGCTCTAGTGCTCCTTGCTTTGTCACGAATCCAGTTTGCTGCTTTTACTGTTGATTTCCCTTGCCGAAACCCAAATTATCTTTCTGAAATTTTTTCATTTCCTAATTCTTTGTCTATTCTGTTTCTTATTAATGTTTCTAATACCTTACCCATAACGACCAACAGGCAAATGGGTGTATATGATGTAGGGTCATTCATAGGTTTATTGCCCTTCCTCAGAAATATTACTTTAGCCTTCTTCCAGATTGTAGGGTATTCCTGTTTCTTTATTAATTCGTTGTACATATCCCTTATTGTGGCTTGGTTCTTTTCAAATGTTATTCCGTTATTTCGGGTACCAAATCCTTTGATATTTTTATTCGCTCTTTCCACTCACCTCTTGTCTTTATAAAAAGGGTATTTGCTATTTCTGTATTCTTCTCTGTACTAAGTGTCAACAATGGTGTCGGTTGTATCTTTTGGATATCTATCCCATATGCCCTTCCCCATACGTCTGTTTCCAGCTGTCTACATAATTGTTCCCATCATTTTCTCTTGCTTCCGTTTATGAGTTTCTTTAATTCTTTCCTTTTCCTATTCATTTCCTCCATCATATCCGATAGTTCTGTTTTCTTTTTCTTTGCTTCTTTTGTGATTTTGCGCCGTATCTCTACGCACTTCCTTTTAGCTCCCGAGATTTCAGCTGTCTACCAGTATGGGATTTCTCTGTTTTCGTTTCTGTTTATCTGCCCTCTGTTGGCCTTCAGGCATTTTTTGATTTCTGTCGTTATGTTTTCTGGGGTCAACTCTTTGTTTATTTCCCCGGTTATTGTGTTAAACATTTTTTCATATTCTTCGATGTTATATTGTGTTCTTGTTTTTAGGATTTCTCTCGCCTTTCCCCCCTCTTGTTGATTGACCAGAATATATCTGTGGTCTGTAAATATGTTTTCGTCTATGGTTTCCCATTTCTTAATGTGCCGTAACTACCATGTTGCTCGAACACATGGTGACGTCTATGTGTGTTTGTGTACTACCTCTAACGAATGTTGGGTTGCTGTTATTTAATATCTCTAAATTGAATGTAGCAGCCAATTCAGCTATTGTTCCTCCCCTGGCATCCGTCTTATGAGCGCCCCATAGCGGGGATTTTGCGTTTAGGTCTCCCAATACCTGATTTTGTTCCGTGGTAATTTCCTTAGTGATTGTGCTATATCATCTACCCTACTTTTGTATTCTTCTATTGTTATATTCGGAGAAATATAGTAACATGTTATATTGACATCTCTATGTTTAATAACAATGAAACCTTTATATGTCTCGTATTCCTCAATACCCGTCTCACTATTCCTAATTTCGACAGCTATGCTTTCCAGCTTGTCTACGATCCATTTTCTGTTTTTTCTAATTATTTGGCTCGCTAGCTACTATTACGTCTATTCTATTTTTGAGGGCTATTTCGTTAGCCTCATCATGGGCTTTCGCCGATCTTGCTAGATTACTTTGCAGCATCCGAATCTGCATTTTTTCTTTCTACTGTATTTCTGTTTATTTGTTGTTTTTTCCTGTTTCTACATTTTCCATCAGTATATCTATGTCCTTTCGATTCGCACTTAAAGCAGTATTCTTCGTTTCCGCAATCAGCTGCTTTGTGGGCCGTCTTGCAGCAGTTCCTACACCAGTCCATTCTATCCTCCCCTTTGCATTCCCCGGTCACGTATCCACTTTCCCAGCATTTAAAGCATGTCTGTATTTCTCTTTTCTGGGCCTGTTGTCAGCCCTATCCTAATCTCTTTCATTTCCAACAGTTTTTCAATTGTCTTTTCGTCCGTTATGATTGTTGCCATCTGCATACCACCATTTTGCGGTCTAAGAGCTTTGACTTCTAAATCCTTACATTCTAGTTCCGTCTTAAGTTCCAATTCAATGCCTTCTCTATGCGTTTTGATGTTCAGATTGACAATGTTGACCGCCTTCTTCTTGTTTTTCTCCTCGGCCAGGTTCCTTAACCGCATCTTTCCAGGAGCTCCTTTTAGCACTTCTGCTATAGAAGCCGCATTTCCGGTTTCTTTTTGTGTCTCTATTAATATGTTACCGTTTCTAGTCTAATTTTATCTCCTGCCTCTTTATTGATTAATGTGTTTTTGACTTGCTTCACCAGGTCTGCATATGTCTGTTCCCCTGCATCAATTATAAGAGCTTCGTACTCCGGATTCCTCTCTTTATTTTTTTGTTCTATTTTTTCATGGAGCACTACTTTCCCTTCATAGTCATTGAAGACACAGTGTACCAGCTTTCTATTTCTTCCCGTTCTTTCTTCCGTTCCAATAATGGCTATATGTATGTCCTTAATTTCTTTTTTGATACACATCTTTTTGAGGTTCACTAATGTTCTAAATTTGTTTCCATTTCTACTATATCTGTCCTGTTCGTCTGCATAGTTCCCGTAAAAAGTATATTGCTCTTGTTTCCTCTTGCTCCTCAATCCCTATTGTCCCAAAAGTCTTTTTGAATATTATTTCCATTCCTTTAGTTTATTTTGTCTTATATAGTTTCTCAATTTACTCGATTCCCTTATAATTCTTGATATTAATTTGTTATCTTTTTGTATGTAATCTGCTATTAACGCCCTGTCCTCCTCACTTTTCGTTATTTCTTCCTTTACTATTTGCACTTTAAACATATCTTCTGGCCATCTCATTTGTAGTACTTCTTCTAGGTCCTCTTTGTTATATATTGTCGTCTATATAACTCTCGATTTCCATTTGTAGTTGTTCTTCCACTGTCTCCGAAGTTTGGGTACCCATATCTTTTTTTGATACATCTTCCTTTCTGTCCCTCGATCCCGTTAAGACTTACCTAGGGTATGACCGTGGTTGTTTTGTTTTGTGAACTCGCGAGATTTTGAAGAAGTCATTATTTGACCTCTAGGGGTTACCTCAACCTCATACATCAATACATGTCTGGATGTAAAATTTCCCACTCTTTCCGATCCCGCAATATAAAATAGGGGTTCTCAATTAAAAAAATGAGGTTGACCTCAAAAATGAGGTTCAAGGTCAAATCCAATGTCACCATCGGATTCTTTGGTCAAAGTTACTAGAAGAATGATCTTGACCTTCTCCAGGAATGTCGTACCTTAGCAAATATTCAGCCGTCCCGGGACTTATCTGAAATGGTCTTTTCCATAAAAATGGGTTCCAGGATCTTATTTTTCAAGTGACCTTACCAATTTCCTTACAAAATTTAGAAGGAATAACTTTATCTATTCATATCTGTAGCTCTACTGGTGGACTTTTATGGCACTATTACATTCATCGGTAACAAATTTAGGCCGTGTCGGCTTGTGAAAAACAAACGCTGTTTTGTCATTATTAATTATTCGTCTTTTCTTCAATGTGCTCATGGTTTGTCCCTATTTCGATTTCAAATGTTGTTTTGATGTGGATGTTATGTGTTATGGTTTATTATCAGTTTTGGTTGAGTTCAGTTTTGTATTGTTATAAACTCCCTGTGTTCAATTAATTAAAAACTAATATTCACTATTACTTTCTAGAAACTTTTATTTACATCAAATATTCACAACAGCTGATTCGAATATCAAAAAAAGCTCTTCGCAATAACTAACTAACTCTCCGATGCTGGGCCGCTCCTTTTAAAATCCACATCGAATTCTTCTAGCAAGATCGAGTGTCAATTTTACAGTTGTCGAGTTATTATTTCGAAATTAAGTTTTTGTCATCATTAGAAGATTCCAGTTCTTGTTTTTTTTTTTCTCACAGCGATTGATGTCGTATTGGAATGAAATGTTTTACGTTACTCTCCAGGGACGGAATGGATAATTTATAACACTGCCCTCCCTTTAATTCTGTCGCCTCGATCCGAAACATCCTCTCTATGTTAAGGAGCGAGTCGATCTAAATGGACCACCTTCAACTTAGCCTTGGGGTTTCGACGGATACGGTAGACGACGTCATTAATCCTCTTAATCCACCTCGTATGGACCATCCCAGACGGACATGTAAGTTTTGGAGATATACCCTTGCTCCGTTGGGGGTTGTATACCCAGACTTTGTCCCTCTCTTGGAACCCGACTGAATTGGCATTGAGGTCAAATCCTGTCTTCATCCGGTCACTGGATGGCCAACATCTTCGTTCGGGCTAATTCGTGTATTGCCAGCATGTTATCTCGGAGCTGGTCGGCATAACCGTTGATGTCTTGAGAAGGTTCTTCGGGGGAGCCAAAAGCCAAATCGCAGGGTAATCTCAGCTTTTTTCCGAATAGGACCCTGTCTGGAGTCAGGCAGTCAGGCCTGTACTATTATGTACGGCTGAGCGATATGCCAACAGGAATAAGGGAATATGCTCATCCCAATCACGCGGGTTATTGCTGACGACCCCTATCCAGGTGTTGTTCCAAGGTCCTGTTGAATCTTTCCACCATTCCGTCTGACTGTGGGTGCAATGGTGTTGTTCTCGTTTTCCTGATCCCCAGCATCGTACAGATCTTCTGGAATACATTCGATTCGAAGTTACGCCCCTGGTCTGAATGTAGTTTCAACAGGACGCCAAACCTGCTGAATAGCTGTTCTACCAGCACCGTCGCTACCGTGGCTGCCTCTTGGTTGGGAATCGCATATGCCTCGGGCCATTTACTGAAGGAATCCCAAAATGTATTTGTTTCCCCTCTCACTCTCAGGAAATGGGCCGACGTTATCGATGGCAACTCTCTCAAATGGGACGCCCTCATTGTACTGCTGCATTCTGCCCTTGGTCCGGGTCTTCGGGCCCTTACTGGCTGCACAGTTGTCACATTTCCAGCACCAAGCTGTGACGTCTTCGAAGTAATTTACCCAATAGTACCGCTGGCGAACTTTGTCTAGGGTTTTGTTCATGCCCAGATGACCCCCGGTAATCCCTTCATGTACTTTGGTCAGGATGGCTGGTACCTTTTTCTTTGGAACTATCACTTGGGACTTGGTTTCTCGACTGTCAGTGCTTTCCCAAATTCGCTTGAGCGTACCATTCTCTACTCTTAGAGAGTCCCATTGGGCCCATAACAATTTCAGGACGCCCGAGTACCTAGCTACTTCGTCCCATCGTGGCCTGGGTGCCCCTCTCTTTTTGAGTGACAAGATTGGTTCGATGTCTGGATCAGTCATTTGGTCCTGGATGCACTGTACCGTTGTCCAGTCTTCATTGGCCTGCACTCGGATGTGTGTTCCACCTTGAAATCGTATTGCTGTAATTTCTCCATCCACCTGGCCAGTTGTCCTCCCGGTGTCTTCATGTCCAGCAGCCATTTGAGGGCGGCATGATCTGTTCGAATTAAGAAATGACGACCATAGAGGTATTTGTGCAAATGGTCTACAGCCCTTATTATTGCAAGAAGTTCTTTTCTGGTGAAGCAATAATTTCTTTCCAGTTTCGAGAATTCACCTCTGTATTACTCGATCACCCTCTCCTCACCATCTTGCACCTGGGATAGGATGGCCCCTAAACCTGTGTTGCTGGTGGCGGTGTCTAAAATGAACTTTCCGGACTGTGTAGGAAAGGTTAGGATTGGGCTGGAACATAGTGCTGCCTTCAGTCGTCTGAATGATGTTTCGCAATCCTGATTCCAACGGAAGGTCTCTTTCTCAGTAGTCTGCCGATGTAGAGGGGCGGCAATGGTGGCAAATCCCCCAACAAATCGCCTGTAGTAGGAACAGAGACCCAAGAAGCTTCGGAGTTCATACTTGTCTCTTGGGACTGGCTAATCACGGATGGCTTCTATCTTGTCCTTGTTGCTGCGGCTTCCTGACTCGGAAACGACGTGGCCCAAAAACTCTACTTCTTTTTAGAACAAGGAACACTTCTTCGGGTTGAGTCTCAGGTTGGCGTTATTAATTCTGGAGAATACTTCGCCCAGATTCTTCAGAATGTCGTCGAGGTATAATAAGCACGTCCTGCATGTTAACCCGCTCAGGACATACTCCATTAGCATCTGGAATGTTGCGGGAGCATTACATAACCCAAAGGGCATGACCGTGAACTGAAACAGCACTTTGCTAGTGGAGAACGCTGTCTTCTCTCTGCCGTTTTCGTGGAGAGCAACCTGCCAATATCCAGCTCTAGTGTCGAGAACCAACGGGAGCCTGCTAGTGTGGTCAGAGTGTCATCAATTCGGGGTAGTGGATAGCTGTCTTTCTTCGTGACGTCAGCTTTCTGTAATCCACGCAAAATCGGGTGGTTCCATCCTTCTTTTTAACTAGCACTACGAGAGCAGACCATGGGCTGATGGATGGCTCAATAACTCCATTTTGTTACATGGACTCGATGTTTTCCTCGACTGTTTGTTGTTGCCCCAATGGTAGTCGTCTAGGTGGTATTCTGATGGGTTTAGCCTTTCCGTTGTCACTTCGGTGTTGAATGATGTTGGTGCGGCCGGTGGTTCCATCTTGTCTGTTAAAAATTTGCAAATGCTTTGCGATACATTGCTTGGCTTTCTTCTGTTCCTCTGGTGTAAGATGTGTCAAATCTGAGGGGAAGAGGGAAGGCGTTGCGTTCTCTTGGGATGAGGGTGGTCCCTAGGAAATTTATGAAATGTCTGGGGATCACCCTCGATGATAGGCTCATCTGGAATGAGCATATTCGAAGGGCTACCCAGAAAGCCAAGGGGGTGGTGGCGGCACTGTCAAGGATACTCCCCAAAATCGGGAGTCCGCGGGGGCAGAAAAGGGTGGTGTTATGTAGTGTCGTTAGATGTGTTCTATGGCGCATCGGTATGGAAAAAGGTTATGAGAACGTATGCGCGCATGATACAGGGCACATATAGACAGATGCTTCTGCGGGTGCCGTGTGCTTACCGGACGGTATCGTACGAGGGGCTGTGCGTTATCAAGAAAAGTAATGAAGCTTTACTTCGGGCCTTGGAAGTCTATAGAGGCAGTCATGAACATGTCCAAACGAGAGGGCGAGCAGTTTCCTTCTGCCAGGACGAATCAGAACCATCCCTCCAGACAGTGTTGTCTGGAATCAATAAACTTCTAGACCAATCAGAAAGAACTGACCACAGAGGAGCATGCTACCGGTGTGGACGGAAAAGACACCTTCAACGTGACTGCGGAGTGAGGTTAGTTGAACGATCACCAACCAGAACCAGAAGTAGCCAACACAACAACCACCTGTCTAGGGACGGTCAGCCAGTCAGCATAAGGGGGCGAAGGCTGACTAACCCTCCACCAGCCCCCAAAACACTATCCATCCGGGGATTTTGCCGAGATAGCAGCAGTCTACTCATCAGGGGCACCATCAATGGCCGAGCAATTACCATCACCATCGACACCGGCGCCGACTGAGAAAGGAACAGAGGGAGAGATCCTTAGATATATGAGATAGGGAATGGAGAAGTGAGGATGCGGGAACGGCGTCCTGGACGAGGAGGCTCGTCAGAGACCTGAAAGCGTGGGTTGGCTGTCCACATAGGCAGTCCAGCTATTATCTGACGGAACCTTTGGTACTCATGGTGTTCTGGTATTTTTCTCGCTGTAAGTCCTGTTGCATTTTTTTAATTTCCGTTTCTACTAGTTCTGGATAGCACTGATTTCAGATTTCACCTGGTTCTCTATGGAATCGATGTCATCTACTTTTGTTTCTGTATTTTTTAGGACCTTTATGTCGTCGTTTATTTCTTTTATGTCGGATTCCACTGTTTGCATTCTTTCATTAACTGTTTCATTAACTTGATACTACGATATTGTTCAAATTAGTTGTCTTTTTTCTTCTATATTTGAGATTCGTTTTTTCTGGATAATTAATTGTTTCTCTTCAAATACTTTAAAATTATTTTGTCTTTTTAATTCAATCTTTTTTCTTGTTTTTCTTCAAATTTCGAGAATAATCCTTCAATTAAATTCTGTTGTTCATCGTGGAAACAAGATTCTAATTCTAGTTTACGTTTTTCAACGTTTTTCAATCTTCGTTTGAAGATTCCAGTCCTTGTTTTTTTTTCCTCCCAGCGATTGATGTCGTATTGGCGAGTAACGCCAGGGACGGAATGGATAATTTATAACAGTATGTTGAAATGTTACTTTCATTTGAGCAGTCACCATCTGGTAAACTTTTCAAGTTTTAAAATAACGCCTCTTTACTTTATGTAGTAGTTGTGAATGGTAATTTATTTGATCAGAAATTACAGACAATAAGGATAATTCACACAACCAAAACGTAACGTAACGTTGTTTATTGTCAAAATTGAAGCGAATGTTCGATCTAAACTTGATTTTAAAATCATAGAAATAAAGACTGAATATCCATTAATGGTTGTTCTCGACACTTTGACAGCCAATAAAACTACCTCGTCTATGCGATGTTGTAAAACGACTGAGCTGAGGAAAGACGGTACCTACTCGAAAAATTCTGTATAAAATGCCATTGAAAGTAAGAATAACAATTCTATTAATTTTATTACCAAGATTTTATTTTTTCATACTGTTTAATATCAAATCATCGGCCGCTTTCAAGATGGCGAACAAGCAAAGTAACCAAATAAGCAGTGCAAGCTGGCTGACTTAATACTGTCAGGCTGCAAACATCCATTGAAATTGATGTATAATCAAAAACCTTATGGCGTAGTAGGTATTATTAAAAATCTCAAAATGGTGTGTTTACAATAGTGTGAAGGAAAGGGAAAACCACGCCACTAAATTTTCCTAGTATAATCAAAATTGATAATAGAATTAAAGATACAACCCCTCACTCTCTGGCAGGTACTAAATGTCCAGAGGATTCGAATAATTTCCGAGTTCAATACAAAAATGGAACTTGAGAATACATTACACCAGTAAAATAAGATAATATCGGAAATGATAAATACATTAACATAGAAACGTATTAAACATATATGTATAGTGGAGTCAACAAGGAACCTAAGATCAGTGATCGATAGTCTAATTATGAGATTATAGTTTTGCAGATGTTGGAAGGATCATCATTTGTTATGGCTCGATAACCTGAAGCACTGAAGGCAGCTTATCGGAATATTGCCGCGATAGGATCGAGAGCAATAATGTGCTTACCCGCGCTTCCTTGTTCAATTCGCGTTCGAAATAGGCAATTGAAGATGTCTCATCCTTATTACTCGCAGTGCCAGTGCTTTGTCTTCCGCACAAAAACCTCTCATTTGATGAGTGTCATGCAGCGAGAATAGCAACGACAGGAAAATGAAAGTGAGGTGTTTGCATAAACCCACTTCCCTGCTCAGTCCGGTATAAATGTATAATGTAAACGAGACATTAAAAGCGAAATTAATAATGCCTAAAACCGGAAATAAAAAACATCAACGGAATCAAATATAAAACGACCCCACACTAAAAGACATCGGAACACCACAATAAAAGCATCTCCAAACACAGATTAATATCACACGATGTCCAAAACACTGTTTCTATAGAGGAATACAGGTTTACAAGTTGGTCATATTCTAGACATCTATTTCACTCAGAACATCTGTGAGGAAGAATTTCTATAGAGTCAATAAGTAACTCGGGGATTTTTCGAAATTGCCTTACTACAATTTGTTCCCCATTAACAATTTCAAATACTAATCTGTTGCTGGTTAAAAAACTCAGGAGAGAAAACCCTAAGGAACAGGCACAACAACCAGTGGCGGCTGGTGGGTTATGAAACTGGTGGTGCACTTTAGTGGTCAAATATTGGGATTCAAAGATGCAACAAAACAAATCATAGCTTTGCTAATACTGCATTTATTTTTTGTTAATTAAAATATTCGTCGACTTTAATCGAAAGCGTCTGGCATTGACTGAATATATATTTTTTCAATACTAAGTACAGAAAGAGCATTTAGCCAGTCCTGAGACATCGTATTTCTAAGAAACGTTTTAATAATTCACTCCAGTTTCCGTCCAAATTGATTCCCCACCATAAATAATGCAAGGAAAACAAACATTTTTTTTTATGGTAAATTTCACTTTTATAACTTCGTGTAAATACTTTATTTTTCATGTTGCACTCTTGTTTTCAATTAAGATATGGCCTAGATGGACCAGCCAATTTTATATCTAATTTGTTTTGAAAGGATTTATGGTTTTTAATATAGTCAATGTTAAAGTTGATACTCATTTTCACAGTTATGTAAACACACACATACACTCTGTATATTAAATATTCTTTCACAGACTACGAGGGCAAAAACAAAGCCATCACTAATTAAATCACATCTATCTCACGCTTTAAGGGTGTTATATCGTATCTCGTAGAAGCTATATAAGTTTCACCGTGCGCTCACCGAAGTGCACGGTGAAATATTCTTTCAAGCTAATATAAGTCTTAATACAACTTTGGATTAGAGCTTAAATTGTTTTTTTTTTGATAAATTCGTTGGTATTGAAATGATATTTATTAAGCATTTTGTGTTGATTTTTAACCTTATTAAATGCTTATTAAATTTGGTGGTTCAGGGCACGAGTGCACTTAAGGGACAGCCGCCGCTGACAACAACCACAATACAATTCAGCAAGCTTTAAGAACGAAAGTACACGAATAATATACAGACGTTAGAGCAATTGTTCTCTAAAAAAATATTTGTGACACAATCTAAACAAATGTTAACCGGATGCATTCCACACGCAGCAAAAGAGAAAAAGCTTATGTGAACTATAAGAGATGAAGAAACAAATACAAAAGCTATATCACATATGATTAAATACTAAAGAGGACCACGGTAAGACAGAATATGGAGATGTTCTGGTCACGTTTAAATTCACTGTGATAGAAACGAAGAACCAACGTTAGGTTAGGATGCCGCTGGAGAATAAAAAAATATATGAAGAAGGAAAGAAAAGTAGACTATTATAAAAGATATGATTGCCCCTCTATTTAATACCTCAACTCTTTTGATTTCGAGTTGTTTCTTTTAGTGGCCGCCAAATAAATATGTAGTATGATAAGCGGTAGAGTAGTTATCTTCTATTACATTTATTTCATATTTTAATAAAGTGCATTAATCATTATGAAATACTTTCATTAACCAATTGGGTATTATTATAATTGATTTTTTAATTAATATTATTCATCTGTTTTGATTGAATATTTGATCTAATCAATCAAGATAGTAATCAGTTGCAAATATTTTGATTAAAGAACAATGAATGATTTGGGTACATTCTCCAATATTCGCATAATAAGGCTACTGTTTAGTTAATATTTTTCAGTGGACAATATGTTTACAGTTTCAAACTGTGTTCTCTGCAGAAAAGTAAAGAATGATATATTATTCACTATGGAAGAATTGAAAAGTTTGAAATATAGCGAATTTATGATCCCAATAAAATGACATTTATGTCTGTACTTGTATAAATCTCTTATCTATGTTTCTGACAATTTTTGTAACTCTAAAATATCACAGAGGGGTAAAAAAATTAATCTTTAAACCTTGCAACATAACTTTTCAATACCTCCATATTTTTCATTTATAAATTGAAATAAAAATGAGATTTTTACTTGTTAAAAAAAGCAAGTAAGCTGGTATCAAATGTAGGTAGTCAATGTCCACTGAGCATTAGTTAAAGGGTCGTCATTAAAAGTAGATGAAGTCTCTAAAGGACGGTCAGTCATGGCTTCAAGAGCATAGTCTGCTACTCAAAAAAAGTTGCAAATAAGGACACATTCCGGATGGAAAACCATGAACTTGTAGTCTTGTGTTATATTACATTGATTCACAATGCGGCCAGGATGTTTGAAATCTTTTGATCAACATATTTTGTGAGCAGTTCTTATACAGTCACCAGTCTTATGACTATTCGTTCTATGTATATAATAAGTTCATGGTAACAGTAACACTTGTCTTTTCAGTAAAAATTTTCGGCCAATTAAGCAATCTTGTTCAAGTATCAGACACTAACAAATATGAAATAAATAATTTGGTCAAGTGCGAGTTGGTCTCGCTTATTAAGGGTTCCGTACCACCTTCAAGATTCTAATATTCCAGTTTCAGACAAGCAGGGAATGAGTGCATTTTCTTATATTTACCGTAATACATTTTAAAGGAAGCGTTTTAAATTTAGAAAAAATATACACTTTCATTTTCCACACATAGACTTGTTATTTTATCTGCTTCAGGATTCGCTTGATTTTTTTAGAATACATATGTATTTAATTTTAGCCCCCAAAAATTAACATTAGAGTTTTATTTTACTAATAAACTTTCAAGGAATCCTTTTAATTATCTACTGTCTGAATTTTGAGGCTCTGTAGATTGGAAGATATAGGGCAAAATAGGTCAAGTTTTAAATTATAAATTATTAAATCTGTTATTCAAATTATTTAAAAATACAAATAAAATATATTTTTCAAAATTTAAATAGTGTAGGTTCTAAAGTGGGAATTAAGTCGATGTTTAATATTTTTGTTAATATCTTTTAAACAAATGATTTAAAAATATGATATATTTGTCATTCACATAATGAGCCTTATATCTGATATATTGCGTTTGAAAATTGAATTTTTATTTTCCATTTAATTGTATAATTTGTCCCTAAAACTACTATGGGGGTTTTCTAATAATTTTTCTTATAAATTTCAGGTGAGCCCCAGTACCCCTAATTATTTTCAAAACTTTAGGTAGTATGGTTTCGGAAATAAAGCGAGAAATGAGAATTTTTTATATCTTTATGTTAATGTCTTGTAAACAATTAATTTAAAATATGAAAAATATATATTTGTATTCCTCATAATAAACACTTTCATTTGATGTATTGCATGATGCGTTAAAAAAATATATTTTTTTTTATTTTCTTTTTAATTCTATAATTTGGACCCAATATTAATATTAGGGGTTTCTCCCTATTTTTCCAGTAAAATTCAGGTGAGGCGCTATACCTCTATTTTTTTTCAAAATTTTACAGCTTATGGTTTCGGATATAAGGGGGGGGGGATGGGTAAATTTTTTTATATTTTTGTTAATATCTTTTAATTAATTTATTTTAAAAATATGGAAAAAATATATTTGTTTTCGTCATAATGACCCCTTTCATTTGATATATAACATGATGCGTTTGAAACAATTTTAATTTTATATTTTCGATTTAATTCTGTAATTTGCCCCCCAAAATCAATAGTAGAGGTTTCTCATTATTTTTCCAGTGAACTTCAGGTCAGACCCTATACCTCTAATTTTTTTCAAAACTTTACGTTTTATAGTTTCGGCGATAAAGGGGGGGGGATGTGTAAATTTTGATATATTTTCGTTAATATCGTTTTAACTATTTTTTTTAAATATGAAAAAAAAAATATATTTGTGTTCCTCAGAGTGTGACCTTTCATTTGAGGTCTTACATAATGCCTTTGACAAAAAAAAAATTAATTTTTATTTAATTCTATAATTTGCCACCCAAAATTAATATTAATGGTTTTTTCTTATTTTTCCTGTAAAGTTTGGGCAACGTTCTATATTTCTTATTTTTTTCAAAATTTTAGGCTCAGTAGTTTCGGAGATCACGGGGGGAACGATCGATTTTTTTTAGTTTTTCCCCCCAGAAGTACCTCTAAAATCAAAATTTCTTCTTTTACGATATGTAAAATGATATGATCGCATCACCAAACTATACATTGATAATAATTAACTCATACTACATTGATACCAAATTTCAACCTCTTCCGTCCAGTAGTTTAGGACAAAATTGCTGTGATGTGACAGAGGCAGAAATCCGGAGTGATATTATAAGGGTATCCGTATATTATATATAGGGAACCTAAAAACAGTGAGGTAAACATACCAGCTGTATATCTGTGGTTAGAATTAATCTTTCTGAATATTGCTACTACGTGTCTTTTTGTCTCTAATAAATAAGATCTTTGTCAGTTTTGTTATACTGACCTTAATTGAAGTCTCATCCATTTTTATGGCCTTTGCATCAAAAATATGTGTTTCCCGCAGGCCCCAATAATTTTGATAACATAACTTAACCAACTTGTGGGTTGTTAAAACCTTTTGTTTGTGCGAAAGATGTTGGCTTTATCGTCCTCAGTACAATTTTTGGTCGGTCCTTTACTCATTAAATATGAATATTAAAGAACAAAAAGATTTGAGTATTATTTAGGAAAATGAATAAACAATAATCTGTTGATACAATTTTTCAATTGTATATGGTTTTGTTAATTATCTTTTTTATTATAATTTTAATTATAAAACCCCGGATAATTGTTAAACTGAAGTCTATTTTCATATTTGGTGATTATTCTAGGTATTCATTTCATATAGATATTCATTCATTTCACCCAAGACGGTAATGTTAGAATGATGTTTGAAGGGGAAATGTTTTTGTAGGTTAAAAAAATCTTTAGTCTAACATAGTTCTCAATTAAACAATCTCCTAAAGAAACAGAACATATCAGTAAATACGTAACAGGTAATACAAAAAGTTTGCATGCAAATTAAAAAAAAACAGTAAAAATCGTATATGGATATTTTGGGAATTTATTATTTTTGGCAATACTATGAGTTTTAGCCGTGTTTCTCCAACTGGTTTTGGTAAACTCTCTGTATATTTTCTAATTAACGTAATTTCATTAGGCATCCAACCCATTTTATATCGTACTGTTAAAAGCTCCTACAATATTTGACACAGCTAATTGAAAGTAAATAATTCTGAAGTATGCTCTTACTGAAATCTCTGTTAAGTGCATGTATGTATTACTGGGTTGTTTTCAATTCACGTAAGCCATTAACGTACCTACTCACAATTGTGTTACATTTAGTATAATTGATAGAGAATGTAATTGCAAGTGTTCTCTATGATCTATATATGTTATTGAAATATGCAGTTTATAATTTGCCGGAGATTAGAAAACATTTTTATGAAATCTAAACTCTAATGTTGTTCTCGCATCTTATATAAAATATAATTATTTTCAAAAAACACCAATACCCAGTAAGACTAATAAAATATATACATAGCACGTATAATCAA
Organism: Octodonta nipae; assembly: GCA_034190945.1. NCBI lineage: Eukaryota > Metazoa > Arthropoda > Insecta > Coleoptera > Chrysomelidae > Octodonta > Octodonta nipae. Next base: position 95,296,940 of record CM067220.1, read on the forward strand.
ATTTAAAAAAAATATATTACATTTTCAAACTAAAAAAATTTCATAAATAACCAAAGCGATTGAAGTGTTCTTGAAATTAAATGTTTTACTGTATCCAGATGAATGACATTTCAAGCTTCTTAAATTTGTTGGAGAAGTCAACTAGGTCATTTGGTAGGTATTTGAGAAAAATTACCAAGTCCTGTGTCTGTCAAATGCCACATATCCATACATATTTGATTGGTGACAAATTTGGACCCTTCGTCACGCTGCACCCCAGTTTCTGCGATCCCCTATAAAAATATTTCGTCACAAAAGCTAGAACCCCCCCTATCGATACATGGCGATTCATAATACACAAATATTGATATTTTTAAATATATATTATTTGAATCATAGAACTTAATTAAATGAATAACTATCTACAATAATTAACAAATAAATTGTTAATTATTGGAAGGTCTCGTGTATGCAAACGTATTTTATGAATGCCCTTGAAGTATGAGGATGACTCGACTGTTTTTGAAAAGGGGTTGAATTAACCCTGGCACCAAATTGTTTGGCAGAGCACAATAAAGCAAAATATACTAAATTTATTAAGCAGAAGCTTCATGAGGGTATGAAATTAGAAAAGGTAATGAGTGAGATTAAAAGGTGTTTTGTAGAAGACAGAAGGAGTTGGGTAGCAATGATAAGAAAAATGAGGAGTGGCATGAGGAGAGGATTGGTAAGTAATATAAACAAGAAGAGAGAAGAAAAAAAAGAGGAGAGAACTGAAAAAGTAAATAAATACAAGTAAAAGAGCTTTTTGGGATGAATTATGTCAGCAACTGGAGTCAACTATTTTGTCTATTCATTGGGTTTTCTCTCCTCCAAATTTTTTCCTGTAACAGATAAGTATTTAAAAATTGTATATGTAGAATAAAGTCTAGTAAGGCAATTTCGTAAAATTGCCCGGATTACTGGCTGTCTGTACAGAGATTCTTCCTCACAGTTTTTCTGAGAGAAAGAGATGTCTATAAAATGATCAACCAGTATTCCTGTATATAAGTAATGTATTGTATATTGTGTAATACTTATCTGTGTATGTAGACGTTTCAACTCCGAGTCTGGAGTCGTTGTCAATCGTTTAGTGTTGTTTTCGAGGTTTTTTCTAAAAAATTTTCGCTTTGATTTTGAAGAAAGAAAATCGCAACAACAAACCAACACAAATAACCATCACACTAATACCAACCAAACACAAACAGACAACCAAATTATGAACATAATTCCATATATCCCAGGTGTATCGGAAAAAATTAAGCGGTTAGGAAATAAATACAGCGTTAAAACTGTTTTTAAAACAAATAATACCTTGCGCTCTATCCTCACACATACTAAACCGTTTAACGCAACCTAGAGTTCTAAAAATTGTGTGTACAGTGTTTTGTGTGACTGTGACCATTCTTATACCGGTGAAACTTCAAGACCTTTAGAAGTAAGGAAAAAAGAACATCAATATAACATTTCCAGAAAACATGTGGACAAATCAAATTTGGCCAATCATGTATTAACGAGCACCGGCAGCCATAGGATAGACTGATATAAAACAAAGATTTTGTTGAAAAAAGAAAATTTAAAAAAGAGAAAACTTAAAGAAGCCAGCTGTATGATGATAAACAACACTGAAATCGGAGCACCTTCAGCCGACCTTCATTTGGACTGGAAGAATTTACTGCTAACAGAACAAAAAAACGGTAACCTCAAAGTCAAGTGATCGCCAAACGACAAATTGTCAGTGTCGAATTTTTTGACAAACAACAAATTCAAGATCAAAGCGAAAATTTTTTAGAAAAAACCTCGAAAACAACACTAAACGATTGACAACGACTCCAGACTAGGAGTTGAAACGTCTCCATACACAGATAAGTATTACACAATATACAATACATTACTTATATACAGAAATACTGGTTGATCATTTTATAACTAATCTAGATGAAGCAAAAAAAAAAACAAATACAAACAAAATACCGCCGGAAATAATCATAAAGGCACAACTAAAAGCAGTGTTGAATATGCTTAATCTACTTCGAAAAAAGCAAAGCTTCCCAGCAATATGGATAATGGTCACGGTGCTACTTATAAGAAAGGGAAACAAATCAATTAGCAAACCTACAGCCTACCGTCTCATATGCATATCTTGGATTTTATGGGCCAAATACTGGAAACCTTAATAAAAAATTGATTAGAAATGGATTTGGAGGATAAGAAAATATCGAAAGACAATTCGATTTTAGGGAAGTGGAGACGAATTGGATCTTAAATGAGGCTAAGGTTGTCCCTGAGAAGTTGATGGTGTTGATAAGGTCCGACGTATAATATACGTTTAATTCGGTGCCATAAGAATGTACACGGCGAGATCTAGAAAAAAACCAACTGTAAGTAAAACTGATAATTGTTTCGGCTTTAACTTGGTGAAAATTCATTTTAATTTAATTAAAACCACTTTGGTATTTTTCACTTTTATATTTGTGAGATTGACAATATTGTTCATTATTGGATTCTGCTGAAGCCAGTCATCTGGCGAAACAATTTTGTTAATCTCATAAATATATAAAAATGAAAATTACCAAAGTGGTTTGGTTTTATAAATAGTAACTTCTCCACGAGAATCATTATAGTTGACAAGGAAAACGCATTTCCAATGAGTACGAGTGCACCACAAGGTTTCCAACTAACCTGACGCTTTCGAATACACTGTACGACTACCTAATAGACATAAACGCGTTTATAGACAAACTGCTGGCATGTTATACCAAAGGAAAAAAATGTACAAAACTTGGTGGTAATTGTAATCAGAGTACTGAAAGTTATTATTAAATGGTACCACGTGACAAAGATCACAGAAAAAAATAAGTTCAAGATAGACAAGACATACATTAACCACCAAAGTAGGTAAATTTGATACACACATCGAGGAGGCTGTAGGAAAAGTAGAAACAAAACTATTTTAACGAAACGCCAAAGGATCGTTTAATGCTAACGGGAAATTTCGTGATTCAGTGGACCTTGCCTTTAGAAAATAGGAAAAATGACTAATGATGAGTGTGATATATTTACTGTAGAAGGATAAAGAAAAAATTGCACTAGTTGTTGGACAGAAAATGAAAACCCTCAAATGCGATGGAACTGATAGCTAGCACTGCAAATTACCTCAGGGTGTAAACGGTTTGAGTGCAAATATTTTAAGGAATCACAGTTTAGGTAAAAGCTAATCAAAAAGTCTTATAGCATTTTTATAATAAACCTATAGTTTTGCCAAAAAAATCGAAAAGTCACAAATTTTGTCGCAATTTTTATAGTCACCTACAAATGATTTTGTTTGCAAAATGGTTGTAAACCTTGATATATAAATTCTAAATAGTTTCTATGCCTTCACTAATCCCTATTTTCAGTTTTAAAATTAAATGAAAACCCGACCTAAAACTACCGAGACGATATGGCAACGTGGCGCATTACGTAAGCAGCTGGTCGCGTTTATAAAGTTTAACCGTAATTTTTTAATTTTCAAGGTGGAGTTTGTTTCCTAATGTGTTATGTAGAAAAACTGGCTAAAGGCGTCTAGTTTGTGCATTTGTGCAGTTATCTGTTTGAATATCTGTTGTGATAATTTTGGAAATTATTTTTTGTGTAAGTAGGTACTTTTTTATCCAACATAAATAATAATTTGAATTAGTTAATTAGTTTGGAAATATGCAATTTAAAATAGGTACTCGAGAGCTTTTGTGAAAAGCAATTTCTAAATCACAAATAAAATGCTTTTTATTCTTGTGTTCGTTAACTTAATACATAATGAATTACGCAAATTTTAAAGGTTACCTCCAAAAATTAGTTTTAAGAACGATAATGTTTTGAAAACGTTTATTTCTTAAATGTAGACAAATTTATTTGATACAAATCTCTGCAGTGCAATTTTCGTGGTCAAGGTCATTGTTTTAGAAAAGAGTAAAAGTGAAAGTGTATCGTCCGATAGGCGATGTCGTTGCATTGACAATAATTTACTTACCATATACAGTGTGAAACAGTCAAATGGAATAAAGTCGTTAACGGATAAAGGAGGGCGTGTTGGGAAAAACGCTTGGGCACGTCGATTTGTATTTTTAAATGCGCATTTTTTCAAAAAAAAATATATAGGGTGTGTCATGTGACAGTGTTCAATACCAACTTTCTTATTTTAAATGCAAGCCCCTGTATATTATTTATTTAGACATAATTCATGTACAATGTCCTACACCTATCTTCAACTGTTTCGGAAATATTTAAAGTGTTTTCAGATTTATTACAAAAATTAACATTAAAAAAAAGGAAATTATTCTATTTCACAAATTCACTACATTACACTAAAAACCTAATAAGTAATACTGATTATTTCTTAACAATATTAAAAAAAAACAAAAAACCATTATTGTCAATGTAGAAAACGTTCAAAATGCTCGCCGCGAACGTCTTGGCAACATACTAATCTGGTATAGGAATGTCTTCTAACATTACTCAACATCTCAGGCGTGACTGGTCTAATCGCAAGTGTTTTTCGTCTTTTTAGGTCATCTAAGTTGAGATGTTTAGATTTGTATACAGTACTTTTGACATATCCCCACGAAAAGTAGCCCAATCGCATCAAATCAGGAGATCGAGCTGGCCATTCTATCGATCCGCTCCTCCCAATCCACCGATTTGGAAAAATTTGGTTCAAGTACTGCCGGACATTGATTTCGTAATGGGGCGGTGCTCCATCTTGTTGACACCATATTGTTTTGGCAGGAACTTGTGGGTTTAGTGGATCAAGATATAAGTTTGTCAAAGTTGGCACGACATTATTTTCTAAAATCCTTCCAATTTGAAAGGAACTATTATTATATGATCTTTAGAAGTTTCTGTGCTACCCTGTATATTAGAAATTAAATTCTCTTAGTTACGTCAGAAGTCAAATAATAGACATGTCAAACATTTTGATTTTACATTTTACAATTGTGCCTTTTTTATTCATAGTTTCTTAACCATTGACAAAGGGGTCTGACCTAGACCCCGAAACGTTTGGAATATACAGCAATTTTCGTGACTTGTGGCGTTACTTCCCAAAAAGTACTTAAACACCCATAACTTTTGTCTCAAATATTTTCGAAATAATGGAATCGAATCATGTTACATTGTCTCAAGATAAGTGGTATATATATATATATATATATATATATATATATATATATATATATATATATCTGAATTTATTAACGTTAAAAAAGTGGAGTATTGGTAATAAAAATTATTAAATTTAGTTTGTCAACCTCATTGCTTCACGCTTGTTTCATTTAGTGGAGTTAATTCGTCACAGTAATGCTGAAATTATATAGATTAAGGTATTTCAAGCCCGATTTTATTTTTTTATTGAATTTTGTTATATTTACACAATGTTTTGTGACCGATTGATTAAGGATGATTTAAAAAATGTTGAAATGTGTTTTATTATAACAGCAATTATTTGCTATAAACTATAACAATTCATTCGCATTAAATATTACCGAAGAACGTTTACGCCTAAAAGTGAGATTAGGTAGATATTTTTTATGACGGCACTAGAGATAAGAGTGTCTGCTTCCTGTGAAACCCTTTTCAATCCCTACTACTTTATAGTAAATATCCCTCCATAAAGGTATAAAAGCTGCAGGGAAAAATCTGACATTCCAGAGAGTGCTTTCCGATATCCTACAACAATGAAGCCAATAGCTACTATATTCATTGTCTTGGTGACATTATTAGTGACCGTGCATTGTGGACAATACAAGGTAAAGATTCTAATTTTTGTGATATTCAAAATACTTATTTTATTATATGATGTTTTTGGAAACATTCTTTTAATTAACTGAGCCAATAATCTGTCAAATATAAAAATTATAAAACAAATGTTTTCATTTTTGAACATAACTCTTTTTCAACTAAGGAAATAAATAATAAATTTTATGCATTGCGTTGGATATATATATATATATATATATATATACATACATATATATAATTATATATAATTAGAAGATTTTACTTGTTCAGGTTTCCCAAAGTTAATAAGACATTGACATTTTTTATTTACATTTGTCACAATCTGGTAGAAATATTTTTCTGAAAAAACTCTTACAAAATCTTTATAACTGCACAAGATTTTTTGTGACACATGTAAATAAAAAAGTCTTATTAACTGTGGAAAACCGGAACAAGTAAAATATTCTGTGAAATTTCGTACTTTTTGGAAGAGTAATTCAGAGTAAATGAGATTCCCAAAAAGTCCGAAATTTCATAGAATGTTTGACTTGTAGAGAGTTTTGCAGAGTTATTGACAATTTTTTAGAACTCTCACGAAAAATCTTATAAACAGAGTTATGCAAACATTTTTAGAACTTTTTATATATATATATATATATATATATATATATATATATATATACAATTAATTCTTGCATATGGTTTTTACTTTTTGTTTTTACCTTTTTATGGTTTAAAATTTTATTCTCAAATAATTTAACACTCATTATTTGAAGTCACTACTGAGTTGGAAAACGGTACATGTATTTGTTTACATCACCGTATTGTATAGAGTCTACAAGTTTCGGAAAAAAAATGTGATAAATTTATGTTGATATTCACAAGATCTGACTTTAGTTAATTAAGACTTGTTAATATGCGTGCATAAAAAATGCCACGTATATACCTTTAAGTAAATACATGACAAAGTTCTTTGGGGGAACTTAGTCTGGTATAGGTACATTGTTGTAGTTCCCACGTAGGAACTTCATTATCGGTTTAAAGTTAGATAACTATTTCTAATTTTTTTAAATTAATCAGACATAGTTCAGTCAATATTCTACAGGATTAAAACATATTTATTAAGGAAAACTTATCCAATGCGATAAAGTACTATAATTCAAAATTTTACTTGCCAAAAGCAATAGTTCCAATTACTTTTATCCATTATAGTCAGCAACTGTTCTTTATTATGGAAAACACCTAAATTGAACACCTATTTCTTCTGTTTAACCATCGTCTTCACATGCTTTACAAATCTCGTATGTTGTGGCTTTGGTTATCTCATATTCCAAGTTCAGACCCATTTATTACAAAAAGTTTATTTTATCCAATCTGAACTTTGACAGCCTCCCCATAGGAGAGGAGGCTGGTGACAAAATTAATAGTAGAACAAAACCAACATCAGCGTGCTCTAATGTTAAACCATGACTAATTGACATAAAATTCAATATTTTTTATCGATGCATTTTTGTTTTTTAACAGAAAAAAAATAATAACGGGAAAAGTCAGTAACCTTTTACACAAAATCTACACGCGAATCCATGTTTGCTACTATGGGCAATGTTGAAGAGAAATTAAATACTTACAAAATGAGCTACTATACGCTCAACTTCGTTAATTTTTTTCTTTACCAGAAATTCCAAAAAAATATATTTTCTTTATTTTATAGCTAAAACAGTCTTATTAACTGAAACAATTTATGTTCTAAAAATAAATACTGTAGGAGTTATTTGCAAAATTTCAGTCAATCCGATGGAAGACATATTTTTTTAAAAGGCCGTATTACCTCACCGGATGCTCCTATCATTATGAATAAACCACCTTTGGAAAGTAGAAGATCTAGATCTAGAGACCTAACATCTCACTTTTCCAAAATTTAAAGTATAAATACATATAGGTATTGAGGATATTTGGCCATTCCGAATCATTAATCTTAATGCAAGTTTTAATTTAAGCAGACACATATTTATATTTCTAGCATAATAGGGATTTATCTAATAAGTTTAGCAAAATGGAATACCTAAACTCTATTTAGATAGATGGTGAGGATAATGATAGAGCATAAAAAAATTATGTTATTCTTCAATTAGTGTATAATGCAGTTGTTCAATTCAGATTCCTGTTAATATTTTCATACATAAATACTGATTAAAGACAAGCCAAATTTTATATATATATATATATATATATATATATATATATGTTTTGATCTTTTTTGAAATATTTACAAATGGAAAAATTGCTCCCTCGTTATCATCTATGTCTAAATTGAGTTTAGATATTTTATTTTGCCAAATTTATTACATACATCCATATTATGCTAGAAATATAATGTGTCTGCTTGAAATTAAAATTTGCATTAAGATTATTTAATATAAGGATATAGCAATTTTTCGAATGGACTCGTCCAGAAGAAATGATTCAGAATCGACAAATATTTTCAATAACTGTATGTATTTATATTTTAAATTTTGGAAAAGTAAGATGACGGGTCTCTAGATCAGCTCTTCTACTTTTCAACGGTGGTTTATTCATAATGTCATCCGGTGAGATAAAATGGCCATTCAAAAAATATGTCTTCCAAATGATTGACTGAAATTTTGCAAAAATTATCGGGAGAAGTTCTATCGTCTCAGTTAATAAGAATGTTTTAACCAAAAAATAAAAAAATATATATAAACGATTTTTTTTTAATTTCGGGAAAAGGTTCCATTATCTAAGGGAACAAATTAACGAAGTTGAGCGTATAGTAGCCCATTTTGTAGGTTTTTCATTTTTCTACAACATTGCCCGGTTTCATGGATAGATTTTGTGTAAAAGGTAAAAAAACTAAATTGTTACCAATTTTTTGCGTTTTTTTGTTAAAAAACAAAAAAATTATGAATTTTATGTTAATTAGTCATGCTTTATCATTAGAACACTTTTATGTTGCTCTTGTTCTACTATTAATTTTGATACGTATTTTCGTAAATAACCTGCCATGGAACTCTTTTGTAGAATCGAACAGTAATATAATTTTGTTGTCATAAGGTATAACACTGTGTTATGAGTTATGAGTACGAACATTTGTTAAGTGACGTCACTGTTCGATTCTACAAAAGTTTTCTATTGATTGGAGTCCCATGACTGGGCTACCAGTTTACCTCATAAATGTTCCATGTGGTCTGTTATTCAATATTATTCAGATGTTCTGAAATCCAAATTTTCTTATAAAATCTGACACACTTTGGTTCTTACCATATTTTGGGACGTATTTGACTAATAGATTAGAATCATGTAATGGTAGTGGAAACCATTTCAATCGACGATTTGAGAGAGAATTAACTTTAGCACTTAAGCTGGTGGGATAGCATAGTGAAAATCAGTAAGAAATGTTTGATTTAATTCATGTTAAAATGAACAAATAATTTAAAAGTTGCAAAATTTAATTATTCTTCCAATAATATAAAGAAAAGGTAAAAAACTTATCCCACCTGGGATTCAAACTTACTATCACATTCAGCAACGTTGCCTACCACTGCAATACTTCCAGGTCCGTTAAACAGTGTTACAATAGAATTTTGTTTATTAAAGGAATATGAAAACATTATTATATATTTTTTTGTTCTACATAATTTATAAAAATTTAATATATGCTCAAATTTTTGCTTCATTTATCCCATTTTTATAGTTCCGTTTATCCACTATACGGAAACCCTTATAAAATCTTTCCTGATTTCTCCGTCTTTCACATCGCAGCAATTTGGTCGGAAACTACTGGACGTAAAAGGTTGAAAATTTCATTTTAGATGCAGGGGATTTACAAAAAATCGACCATTCCCCCACCTTATCTTCAAAATTATTAAGCCAATAATGTTGATACAATAGGGACTATAGGACGTGGACGTGTAATATATCAACTGATCAACATTAATGTATTTTTTTCATATTATAAAAATAATTAGATTAAAAATATTAACAAAAATATACAAAAATGTACCTATACCCCGTTTATCTGCGAAAATAAGACCCCAAAAATTTAAGAGAACTTTACTGGAAAAATAAGGAGAAATCCCTAATATTAGTTTTGGGGGAGGAATTGCAGAATTAAATGGAAAATATCAAATTATGAGGAATACCAAGGTATTTTTTAAAATAAATTGATTAAAAGATATTAAAAAAAATATTTCTTTACCCATTCTCTCCTCCTTTATTTCCGAAACCTGCAGACCTTAAATGTACAGGAAAAATAAGGAGAAACTCCTAATATTAATTTTAGGGCGCACATTATAGAAGTAAACTAAATCATTTTTTTAAGTATAATTACTTTTTTCAAACACATCATGTAATGCATCAATCAATGAAAGTGCTCATTATGAGGAATACAAATATATTTTGTCATATTTTTAAAATAATTTGTTTAAAATATATTAACAAAAAATATAAATACATCGACTTATTCCCCCACTTTTCTCAAACACATCATGTGATATATCAGGTGAAAGGACGCAATATAAAAAATACAAGTATATTTTTTTCATATTATTAAAATAATGTGTTAAAAAAAGTTATTAAAAAAACAAAATTCGACTCAGTGCCTCCTATATCTATTACTTCTACTAAACCTAAACTTTGGAAAAAATTGAGAATAATTTACAAGAAAAGTAAAACACATTAATGTATAAAAATAAAACTTGTTTTTTTTAAAAGTGTACTCGTAATGTATCAAATAAAGGAATTGTCACAAAAATACAATAATTTTTTAATTGTATTTTTCAAATAATTTGTTCAGAGGATTTAATAATTTATTATTTAAAATTTACTTATTCTACCTTTATATTTTTGAGACTAAAACGACAAAAGATTAAATAGGGCTTCACTGAAAGTGAAAGCGGGGGCCAAATTAGAAAATTAAATAAATATTTTCATAAATCATGTAGCAGATAAAATAAAAAGGCTGGTTGTGAGAAATGAAAGTGGATATTCTTTATAAATTTAAAAAGCTTAGTTTAAAATATATTAAGGAAAATATAAGAAAATCCACCCATTTCTAAATATCTACATTGTTTCAAATCTCGTTATGGAAACCTTAGTATGCCAGTCCAACTCGCACTTGCCCAAATTATTTCCTTTTATAAAATAAGAATTTCATTAAGACAAATTGCTTTTGACTCTGTGATTATTTAACATTTTGTTACATTTTAAATTACTGGGAATACAACGGTTTATTCAATTTTAAATAAAACAATCTACTAGGCTTTGCTTTCTAATTTAAACATTCAAAGTTATATATATCTTAGACATATATATACCCTATAACTTAAAAAAAATCACATTAAAATCGATAAACTATTGAAAGATTTTACAGGTATTGTACCAGTGGAAATGGATCACACTGTATATAGATGTCGAAAACAAATCTCGTGACAATATATTAAATGTTTCTACTAATTTTATATATTAACTACCAAATATTAAACAAATCTAAATAATCCATAAAAATTTCGTTAAAAACACTTTGTTAAATGTTGATATTCCTTAAATGTCGTGTATTCCTTAATGTAAGCATTTATGAGAAAACTTAAATTACAAATTGTGCTTTTTAATTAGTACAAGTCATAACAATTATTTGTATGGTGAAACCAATATTTAAATTTACCAGCGAATCGTTATCCCAAAAATAATTTGAAAGATTTGATATATTAGCCCTACTGAATTTAAATGAGTTTGTAGCTGCTTAAATTGATATCAGATTTCTGGCTGGGTTTCCCGAAAACATTTGTACTGACTGGCATACACAAATTTTCCTTACTGAAGTACTTTCTGCAATAATGTCTTTTCCATATATTACCATCAACCAAGTTCCCAAGTTTCCTTAGAACCCTTTATATAGGGACAATATGGAACTTGTATTTATAACTTTCGCTGCGTCTCGATTTGAAAAGTGTATATTGTATTCATTCCTAACTTGCTCATTACATAATCTAGGGGAACCCGGGATGGAATTGGATAGCAAGGCTTTGATTATTAAGTGAGAGTTTCAAACAAATAACATCATTAATAATTTTTTTTTACGTTTATTTACTTATTTCGTCCTGAAGAAACTTAAAACTAAACTTTTCTAAATTAATAATTACTATTGAAAATTGTGTCTGTAAATAATAATTTATATTTAAAAAACCACCGACTTCAACTGGCTTAATATAAAAACCGTTTAGAAACCCTGTGCAATCAATTACTAGTTTCTGACATATAATCGTTTTTTATCTGATTTAAGGTACAATTCTATTCATTATTTTAGCGTCTTCTTATCTCTCTCTATCTCCTTCTCTCTCTCCCTCTCTCTCTTTATCCGTCTCTCTAATTTGTATTTTTTGTATATTCTCCACATATTATCTAACTTTTTTATTCGTTTTATTATTTGGATCATTTTCTATAAGTGTAATTCACCCTATATTGCAACCACCCTGTATTGGTCACCTAATATAAATTATTTATTTATCATTTTCTGAACCAACTCGTACAACTAAAATTCTACTCCATGCGATGTTGCAACCGCCCTTATAAGTATTAATCCTCTCCACCCTATTGACTGTTTCTATTTTTCTATTGTATAAATCACACTGTATACCTATAATTTTACTTCGCCCTATAGGTCAAGAATAAGCAACTACTTATGTTCCACACTGTAACATTTTCCTAACCGCCTTGTATAACTATAATACCTTATATTTCAATCATCCTCTATATGAACTCCTTCTAACATTTCTTGAACCCTCCTCCCTATAACTCAAATATCTTTACTGCATATGCTTATTTGACATTTTTTTTTAATTTTTTGATCCACACTATAGTTTTACTTCACTCTTATTTCAACCACCTACTATACGCAACTACTTATGTGCCACACAATACAACATTTTTTGAACCACCCTGTATAATTTTAATTCTATTCTACCTTGTTTTAACTTGTATAACTGTAATTTTACTTCGCCCTATATTTCAACTGCGCACATTGCTTGCTGCTTGAATTTCCATGCACGCACACACACACCTACCTCCGTATACCGTAAAGAAAAGATCGCTCACATAACAATTTTTATTTTCGATACATTTCACTCGACTTTAAGCCCCGTAAAATGAAAATCGTTACGCACATCCTGTACGATATACTTTCATGGCATATCTTAACATTTAAGCTAGATATTTATTATGATGAAAATTTGACATTTAGATACATTGATTTTTATCGTTTTTTTTACACATATTTTTCCGATTTTCAGTAAACCTTATATTTTTCCTTATAGAAAACTATACGGAATCAAGGTAGAACATCTCTTTATAGAATACTATTTAAAATATTCAAATTGATTCAACCGTTTTAGAGAAAACAGTGTAGGTTTATTGAAATTCACTTAAGTTTAGTCCCTTAATTACTGTTACTTCTGATTTTCTGGAAAACCGTAAATCTCAAGTTATAGAAAATTAGACGGTACCTTTCTGTAACATTCTTTAATGCAATGCCGTTTAAATCATCAAAATCGCCCAAACAGTTTTTGAATAATCACTGAGCATACATAAAAAAAACGTTCCGACGAATTGATACCCTCCTCCTTTTTGGAAGTCGGTTAAAAGTATACTTTCTCATTCTGCCCCACCACCCGGGATAATGCACGATGGACCCGGAGTATAATGGGGTGGTAATTATTGGCGCAGTTCATATACAGGGTGTCAATTAAGTCGCGGGACAGCTGAATATTTGCTAAAGTACTTCATTTCTGGAAAAGATCAAGATCATTCGTTTCGTAACTTTTACCAACGGTAATCCTGGATTTGAACTTGAACCTCATTTTTGAGGTTATTTTGAAGTCAACATCATTTTTTTTAGATGAGAATCCCTATTTTTTAATGCGAAATCGGAAAGAGCGGGAAATTTTACGTCCGGACATGTATTGAGTTATGAGGTTAAGGTAACCTCTAGAGGTTAAATATAGCTCAAATAATGACTTCTTTAAAATCTCGCGAGTTTAGTGGTAAAACAAAACAAAGGTCATACCCTAGGTAACTCTTAACGAGGAACTTAATGGTGACTTTGGATTTGACTTTACACTTCATTTTCAACCTCATTTTTCATGTAGAAACTTTATTTTTGATACCGAATTCAAAAGGAGCGGAAAATTTTACGTATGGATTAGAACTCAGCGACCCCCAAAACCCCCGAGTAAGAAATTTCCAGCCCAAAATGTGCTATTTCTATGATTTTCATCTGCCATCTTGAAGTTGCCATCTTGAATTCGCCATCTTGGATTAGAAAAAATTAAAATGTCGTTAGTTGATTCGAACTCAGCGATCTCCAAAACTCCCGAGTAATAAATGTCTAGCCAGAAGAAGTCATTATTTAACCTCTATTTGACCTCTAGTGGGTGTCTCAACCTCATAACTCAATACACGTCCAGACGTAAAATTTCCCGCCCTTTCCGATTACGCAATAAAAAATAGGGGTTTTTATTTAAAAAAATGAGGTTGACCTCAAAATAACCTCAAAAATGAGGTGCAAGGTCAAATCCGAGGTCACCATCGGATTCCTTGGTTAAAGTTACTAAAGGAATGACCTTAACCTTTTCGAGAAATAAAGTACTTTAACAAATATTCAAGTGCATCCGGTATAACAGTGTCGTAGTCTAAACCAGCACACGGCATGTTTGCCCATTATTTTTCAAATACTGCAAGAACAGCAGCCTTCAGTGTACATAGAATACAAATCACTACAGTATAAGCAGGCCGTGCCTTCTCCTTTCGCGCTTTCTTCAGATTTCGTTTCGGTAGCATTTTGTTTTCATAGGCTTTATTATCATTCCATTAGAATTTTTCTTTAGTTTTAAAAATTGGTCGTTGTCGTTTTCTTTCGGTTTATTAATAATTATTATTCTCTTAACAGAATCTTCTAAGTCATTCTTGCTTTCTAGACACTCATCTCATTCCAGATTTCACTTTTGGCATCGGGATTATGTATTTTGGGGATGTGACTGAAAAATTTGTATCTATTTGTTTTTTGTTTCCTCACAGATGAAGTAGAAATATAGTCAAATGTTGCAGTTTGTGGCTGGCGCGTTCGACTCTTTCTGAATTGTTTCTCTGACATGATATTTATTATCGATTCCGGGAAAAAATATATTAAAGTTTGATTAGATACGAGTTCCTTCCAAATCTTTGATGGCTGTTCGCATATTTGTTGCATTTAAGAAAACATACCCAAATAACGCAGATACGTTGAACAGCTGGACTATTTTTCCTGGCTGTGAACTTGCAATTTCGTGAAGAAAGAGATGCATATTTAAATTATAAAAGCCAGAAAACACTTGAAGACCACACAAACTATACAGAAACAAGAAACAGAGTAAATAAAAGAGTTAGAACCATTAGAAAACAATACTAGGAAAGATTTACGAAACTAGAAAACAGTGTGGAAACAAGTACGCTCAACCAAAAAACCCATAAATGAACATATAAGAGCAAACTCAATAATGATGGGAAAATGCATAAAATACTTCACAAATTTCACACCTCTCCAGAGAATACAGATACACAAGCTCACAATGGACAATAACAGAAAATCAGGTTGAAAACGTAATACGACAACTGAAAATCTGGAAAGCACTAGAACAAGACACAATCACAAAAGAAACAAATTAAATATGGAGAACCAAGGTTAAGTTCAATAAAATAATTGAAGGAGAGAAGATAACTCGGTAGTGCAAAGCAAGCAATATGAACTAATATTCAAAAAAGCCGATAGAAAGAACTCAGCATACTACAGAGGAATATCACTGCAAGAAATATCATCTAAGATCTAATCAAAAATTATAGCACTAAGAACAATGATCCCTCTGATGGGAGAACTACTGGTGTTTAGGAATAATAGATCGATAAAAGACCCCATGATTATAATTCACCAAATGGTGGGAAAATTCCCATAGGGGCTTCGTGGAACTAACAAAGGTATTCGATAAAATAAGGTTAAGCGACGTAGCAAACATACTTAAAGAGGCAGGCGTGACGTCTAAACTAATGATATGATGATTATAAACGAACTTAATCTCGACTGTTTAACTAAAATAATAACATAGAGGAGTTTGCCTGAAAACTTAAAGATAAATACAGGAATAAGACAAGGAGATAGCTCAAACCCATTCCTGTTCAACCTGGTAATGGGAATAATAGTAATAGGGAAAGTGAAAACACTAACAGGCTACAAAATAGGAAACGGGAATATCGCTACGCATATTATGTGGTATTGTATTATATAGCGAAGACAACCTAAAGAGAATGCTACGTACATTTAACAAAATTATGAAAAAATACCATATGCTTTAATCAACAGGAACAACGTAATGCCTAGTTGTATCAAAGGAGCTAATAAGATGCAAACTAGAGATTGTCATCGGGACATTCTCCAAGAAACAACTAACCAACTAGGGAAATAGCAACCACTGCAGGCTTACGGAGGAACAAGCACTACCGTCTAATTTTTCTGACGTGTGTGCTCATCGTCTGCTGAAGAAATAAAGTGCCTGCTAATATGAGACCCTCCAGAATAGTAATTACCTTGGTACAAGACTGCAAAATTTAGAATATGCAAAATTTCCGTAAAACAAATTGGCCTCCCTGGTTCTGTTTCCACCCTTCATCCTTTATATACAGCACTACATTAGAGGAAGATGACGATAAATAATCTCTATATCCCTCATTAACAAACTATGTTTTAATATATGTCTGATATATCTTTCCTAAACCTATATTAATTTTCCTAATGCTTGAGAAACATTTTTTCTGAGTTCTTTGGGAATATCACCAAATAAACTTGAAAGTCTGTATATTTCAAAAAATCCAAACGTTTCAAGGTCTAAATCAGACCCGTTTTCAATGTATTAACGTTTGGACTTTTTTAAATATATATATATATATAGACTTTCAAGTTTATGTGGTGTGATTCACAAAGAACCCATGAAAAAATAAAAACCAGGGACGCCACAATTATCGTTCAGAAAACAACTTGAGAAACATGTTTAACAATAGCTCTATTTTTCTGCGGATATACAATAAAGAAATGAAAAATAATAGTGGTTATTCAAATGTGCTTCCTTTCACACATAATCTCTATCCCTAGAATATGCAATGAGAACATTCTACATAATTTTCCCTTAATCTTTTAGATACTTATTTATCAATATTTTGTATTAAATATTAATATATCATCTTTTGTAGCAAACTTCCAAACATAATGTAACCATCACGAATGGCAAATGGATGAAACCTCTATGCAGTAATAGTATTTCTTTTCCCTCAAAGAAATTTTAACAACTAAAAGCTCTTAAAAGCATCTAGTGTAAGCCTTTGTACCGTGCCAAATTCAATTACGTAATAAATGATGACCTATTTTATTGGACTAGCATTCGATGTCTGCATTTTCAACCAAAAGTGAATTTTACGTGTCGGCTTTGTGATTATTATTTCCTTCAATTTTTACTGATTTTTTTGCTGTTGTTTTTTGCTTTTATTTCACGCAGATATTTCTAACATCATTTAAAAGATTCAATGAATGTGAATTTTTATACATAATTTATGCACTAAAGAAAGCTGAACAAAAGTGACCTATTTCCATTTGTGCTACCCCTGGTAAATGTTCATTAGTTTATCAATTTTGATGCGTTTTTTTACACGTAAATTTTGTACAGAGATCTGAAGAGAACGAACGGTCTTCTAGATGAATCGTGTTTTTTTATTCAAAATTTGAATAAACTGATATCTGTCGGTGCTTTAGACTTACCAAGTTTTGTAACAAAATGTCAAATAATCAAGGGAGTACTAAAGCAACTTTTTTTGGTAAATTTTTCTTGAAAAAAAATCTGTTAAAATTCAATTTAAAAAAACGTATATAATAAAAAACATTTGAGCATAACTAACTTTCATACAAGTTGAATATTAACACATATATTCTAAAAATCTCATTTTTTTAAGAAATAAAGTTTGTTTTTGAACAAATTACGAGTGGTATGTTGATGTTCTTAGTTCGAATCGAACAATGTCACTTTTAAATTATTTCTATTTTATTTAATTCAATATTGAAATTTTAAAATTATTTATTTGTTTCAAAATCGATTAATTAACAGTTCGCCGTCATCAGAGAAAGCATTATTAATTATTCCACTATTATTTAACATTATTTTTAAGACTTCCAAAAAGGAGGAGGTTAACAATTCTAATGAAATAATGAAACTTTTTTTATGTATGTCGAGCGATTATTCAAAAACGGCTTGGGCAATTTTGATGATTTAAACTGCATTATATTAAGGAACATTACAGAAAGGACCCATATAATTGTCTATAACATGAGATTTGCGGTTTTCTAGAAAATCAGAAAAAAACGTAAATAAGGGGCTAGATTTCAGCGATTTTCAAGGAATTTTCACTGTTTTCTCTACAAGTGCCCACGCAATTTGAATATTATAAATGGTATTATACAAAGATATGTTCCAGCTTGATTCCGTACATTTTTCTATAATGCAAAACATACCACTTTTCTGAAAATCGGTAAAAAATATATGCAAAAAAACTGTAAACATCATGGTAAAAGTCAAATTTTTATCATAAATATCTAGTTTAAATGCCATGAAAATATATCATACAGGGTGTTTTTAATGGTTTTCAATTTGATGCATTTGAAAGTCAGTTTCTGTTAGAGACGAAGTTATATTCGCGTGAAATGGCAAAAAATATTTCGTTAGTTTATCGAAACGAAAATTCGTTAGATATGTCGGAGAACTCTTCTATATGGTATACGGTTGTAGGTGTGTGCGTGCGTGCATGTGATATTAGGTGGTACATAAGCCGTTGTATACATAGGATGGTTGAAATATAAGTTGGAATTGAATTAGTTATACAGGGAATTTCTAAAAATATTGTATTAGGTGGCACATAAGTAGTTGCGTATACAAGGTGGTTTAAATAAGAGTGGAGCAAAACTAGGGTTATACAGAGCGGATATTTGCGTTATAAAACTGAAAATAATTACAGTTATAAAAAAGGCTTTAAAAATTGTCAGAAGTAGTTGAATATACAAGATGGTTGAAATATTAGTTGGAGTAGAATTGCAGTCATACAGGGCGGTTTAAAACAGTTATATAGTTTGGAACATAAGTAGTTGCTTATACAAGGTGTTTGAAGTAAAAATTTGTTATGTAAGCATAAGCTGTCAGGATATTTGAATTCTAGAATTCGCATACACGCCATTATTAATTTATTTTACTATTCTACTTGCTTCAATAATTCTCATAGAAAGCAAACATTTGAAAGTTGACCAAAATATTGGCCCTTAAAATGATCGAATAACTGAAATATTCTCGACAAAAAAATATTTTTACTAAATTCTAAAATCCTATGTATGTTACTTACACTATATGATTTTTGTTTTCAGGTTGCTAAACAATTGGCTGAATACTTGCGTGAGTACTTAAAATAATCATGTTACTTATAACACAAATCACATATTTTTAGATTCCCAAAGCATTTAGGTTTGAGCACTAAGTTAGTGCTGGTTGCTTTAGTATTTCGTTAAACTTTTACTAGTGGAGAGATCAAAAAAAGATCAACGGAGTTTTCAAGTAAATTTTGTTGATAGAAACATAATGCACACATTCTAGTTACCATGATGAACCTCTGTTAAAAAAATATTGTAATGTTTTTATTTACACTTCGGATTCTTGGATTTATTTAAAACACAGTCGAACTCACTATAATTTATTTCTACTAATTTTAATTTATATTCACACAACTACATACAATTTATCTTGAACACCTACCTATTACTATACGGCCATCGAATAGTGAATGAATCCTTTTGTCGTTTCTCCGTATTTATATATTTCTTCTCAGAAGGCTCTAGAAGGTCAAATTTCCTTCATGGCTTCTCGAAGATTCCAGGAATGTCAATAACGCCAGCCACCGGCTTCGATTCGCCAGAAAAACTACCTGTTGGATTCGACGTAATATTGGATGAATGCCGATTCCTTGAAGTATCGGATGAATTCCGGTCACATCGCCCACTCCTTATGGATACGTTACACATGTCCGTAGACGTCCGTCGTCCGCGAAGACGACAACCAACGAAAATTATTAGGGTTCAATCTTCCAGTGAAAAGAGCAAATTTTAGGGGCATTTCAACACACAAATTTTAACGGTTGTTAGGTGTTATATCACATAAAAACCTCCAATGACTGAACTATTGGGTATGCCTTCTTTCTTTCCCCATTTGCAGATTTTTATTTTATTACATTTTATTGCACCATTAATCCTTTTGGCCAGCCAGGTACTGAATCTTCCTACTAGAAAACGAGACGAAACACTCGATCCCTTTCATCCAGTCGCGTTTTTGAAGTTACCGACCTTTGGCGGTTAGGACTGACGGATAGAAAAACACCTGCGTGAATAATATTAATACCCAATGAAAGCAAAAAAGACTACAAATTGGTCGATAATATCTTTCACCCTGGCAAAATGTTTCGGTAGTTGAGGGTACCAACTCAACGCGGGTGGTTATCTTTTATCTTTTGCGGACGACGGACTTGTAAAGGCGTGTGAAACGGAAGCTTTAAGATTACTTCGTTCCGGAATGTCCGAGAATCCGTCATGGTAACTATGTGTATTTCAGAAGGCACAATAAATCTGAACCTTCACAATTGCTATAAAGTACAGTTTACAATATTATATTGTTTTGTTTCCCCTGTTGTTATTTATAAATATATATATATATATATATATATATATATATATCTATTTTATATTTGCTTAATAATTTTAAATAATTCAGTTACATCACTTACATAACATTGTACTAAATTGAAAAGGCATTTTGTTTGCTCTTACCCCAATGATGCCTCTCGTGATTTTGCAACATTTCAAATCTCTTTCATCCTTTTTTGCTACCCTCCTGGCTCCAACGCAAGGTTCCGCCTGTAGGGAATTCAATTAAGTATGCCGATATCTACATTTCAAGAAAGTTGTGAGCACTGTCTGGATTACGTAACTTTAAAAAATGAACACTTTCACCCAGTAGCGTAGATACAGTTTTATTATAGGAGGAATATGTGGTGCGAAGTGAAACCCTACCATGTTACAGTTTTTCGGTTTTTACTTTTGTTTTGAAATAATTCATTAAATGACGATCGCTATGGGAGATATATCCCCCTCATCCTCATTCTACGGCACTGCTTTCACGCTAAATGTCGTCCCCTATTGCAGTAAAATTTATTCACATTCGGAATAATATATGAAATCTCCTTAAAACTAAAATTAAATTTTACATTTTTTTCAGAATTGCAAAATCAAAGGAAATTCCAGAATCTCAGAGGAACGCAGTCTTCAAACAACAACTTGAATGGCAGAAGTATCGACAGCATCAGGGGAGGGAGTTTAATTGGCAGAAGTATTGATCCCATTAATAACGGGTTGATTGGCAGAAGTATCGATAGTATTGGAGGTGGCAGCTTAATAGGAAGAAGCCTAGACCCCATCAATAACGGATTAATTGGTAGGAGTATAGACAGTATTGGAGGTGGAAATCTGATTGGTAGAAGCCTTGATCCAATTAATAACGGTTTGATCGGAAGGAGTTTCGACAGTATTGGAGGGGGCAGCTTAATAGGAAGGAGCATAGACCCCATCGACAATGGGTTAATCGGTAGAAGCATTGATAGTATTGGAGGTGGGAGTTTGATTGGCAGAAGCCTAGATCCAATTAACAATGGTTTGATAGGTAGAAATCTGGACAGTATCGGAGGTGGAAGTTTAATAGGGAGAAGCATAGATCCTATTAATAACGGTTTGATTGGAAGGAGTCTTGATAGTATAGGAGGAGGTAGTTTAATTGGAAGGTCTTTGGATCCTATAAATAATGGCTTGATCGGAAGGAACTTGTAAACTCTGTAAACTAATCTTTATTTAAAATGCCATTACCCATGTATAAATGAACAGTATTAAACTTTTGGAAAGAAATATTAATAATTCAAATACATTATCCAGAATACCCTAAATTAAAAATGTAATTTTTTTGTTGTGTCGAACATGATCAAACATTTCTATTGAGATATTATAAGTGAAGATTAGTGATACTGAAATGCGTAGTAGAAATAAAATTTTCTTCAATAAATGTTTATTATTTCACCTGATTTATAAAATAACGTTTTTAAAAGGGTTTAGTGTTAATATATACAAGTATTATTAAGGTTTGTACCACATTATAAAGAGTTATGGCAAAAATCGGTGTTTAATTAAATACTTTGAAAAAAGATCCCGATCGCAGCACCTCTAAAGGATACAATTGTCAATCTAAACCTACCAAGTACCCATTCAAGCTCACACAAAAAGTTTCAAACAAAAGCGGGTCAATAGTTTAGGAGCTACAAAAATTCCTACAACTTGATTTTGCTCCCAATTTTGCATATTTAAGGAATTGAGATATTAATTTTAATTGAATTGGGTACAACAACAATGAATTCTAAAGTAGACAGAATATTTAATGAGATCGTCATACTTGTCGGTCTAAGGTGAGTAGAATAGAACAAAACTTCTTTCAATAAATTGAATGAAGAAAAGAAATGGGATATATTAATACGTGTTGAAGAAAACCCCCAGGCACCTACAAGAGAAGTATAATATTAAACTGTTTCAAAAACTAAATGACGATGATCATCGCATTTGTGAAATGGAATCCGATGTTTCCCAAAAATATTCTTTTACCCTACTTCATGGAACTGTAAACAAGCAAAATTGTCGATATTGGATTTCGTAAAATACTCACTGGATGAGGGAAGGACACACTTAGTATATTATTAAAGTGATCGTTTGGGCTGGCATAATAAACAACAGAATAATTGGACCAAATTTTTTAGAGGGGGCATTAACTGAGGAGTAATATTTGGATTTTTTACAGAATGTTTTAATACCTGAATTAGACAACTTTCTTCTGGCACTGTTAACACCGCAGACGTTAATAGAAACATATGGTTCCAACAAGATGGAGCTACACCACATTATGCAGCAACAGTACGAGCTTATCTTAATCAAATTTGTAGTTTGAAGGATATATAGTGGTGATTTCGTATGAGATTTACCTAAACTTTCGTGAGGTTTCGAAAACATTGTATTTCCGGGGTTGTTGTATTAAAAATTGTGGATTTTCTCTTTAACTCACAAAAATGGCTCTATTTTAAGCTTGTGCATAAAAAAAATCCTCGTTCTATTGTGATCTTGAAGCTCCTCGAAGGGGGCGATCGCCTACCATCGCCCTTCCCTGCATCCACCCCTACCTGAAGTACCACACATCAAATTAAAGCAAATTGTGTGATTAGAATTTGACAGGGATTCATAAAACTGCGGAACACCTTTTAGCATCACTGGTAAAAAAAAGTTAAATAAATTTTCCTAAACTATTATATGTAATCCTAATTGCCTTCATTACTACTTTCATTATTATTATTAAGATGGTGTAAATGATATTTTTCATGTAATCGGTAATGAATGATCATAAACTTAATGGTATCATCATTTATTGTTTTGAAGCCAGAAGTCATAGTATTTATTTACTGGACTATTAAATTAATTACAGTTTATCTAGGTAGTTATTTTCTTCCATGCCTTTGGAATTAAGATTCCCTCATTTAAGTTATAAATTCACTAACCATGAGGCGACCACCCCCCTCTCTGGACCTTCCCTTAAACATTGTCACTAAGCATTTTTCTTTCCCTCTTGATAAACAGCTAATTGATGATAGTTTCTGTCTTTACTTGAAAATTCATTTTAATTTTATATTAAAATAAACACACTTATGTAATTTTCACTTAAATTTATTTGCTATCGACAATATTGTTTCACCAGGTTACTTGACTGTAATTGCATCCCTATATTTCTTTGTAATAGTTTTAGGCATTTAACATTTAGTTCTACGTTTTATTCTGAAGAAGCCACTAACCTGGTGAAACAATATTATCAATAGCAAATCAATTTAAGTGAAAATTACATAAGCGTGTTTATGTTAATATAAAATAGCTAATTAATTGAAACATTTATGAGGAGATAAATAAAGCATGTTGATATTTGATAGAAAATGCCTTTATTTCTGGCGTACAATGTTATTTACAAAAATGCACAAAACATAAATTTTTACGTTCTCTAACTTCCTAAACTTCTGGAAAAATACTTCACCTTTCGTTGATTAAATTCTTTGAAACTTTTAGATTCTCCAAACACTTGTTGCCCATTTATTCAGCATTTCCTCAGATTTCTCATGGACTTTAGAAAGTTTCTTATATAGACGACTCTGGAGTTTCTTTATTGCTTTTACCAAACAATAAACGCAAATCCAAATATACACATAAAACACTGAAAGTAATTATATTATAAAATACAAAAGTCTGTACAGTGTAGTTCATATAAATTATACTAAGTCTTAGTATTCGAGTGACTCGAAGCGAAAGCAGAAGGCTACGAGAATTATGCGAACCGACCTGAAGAGGGCAGATGTGACTCTGCCGAAACGTCGTCATTTTAACATCGATCTCGGCAAGGATCAGTTATCAAGTACGCGGATGAATTCCCGGAAACCACCTAAAACATTTAGTGCCCGCGAAAACTTAAAAACAAATATATATATATATATATATATATATATATATATATGATTTTCATCATTGTTCCATCCGTGAAGGACTACAATCTAGCATATATATATTTTTTTATGCGGAAAGGGAACAATTAGTTTTTCGTCGTAATTAATATATTTTACGTACGTTTCGACATGTTCTTGGTCTTTTGCAAAAATTAATACATTTTTCTCGTTTGTAAATTAATGATGTATGTAAAATTATTATTACGAACGTAAAATATATTAATTACCACGAAAAACTAATTTAGAATTATTTGAATGGTCCCAAAACCCAAGATTTCTCAATCATATATATATATATATGGTGTGTGTGTGTATGTGTAGTCGTAGGCTTTCACGGATAGAACAATATGAAGAAATATTTATCCGGGAATACATCCGTTCATTATATTGATTCATATTTGAATTCTGGAGACGTTTCGCCAAGGTCTCACTTGGCATTCTCAATGCGTTGTTGCGGTGAACTGAAAGGTGATCTACCTGAGCTGTTTATTTTATATGCCTCCGTCGGAGGTTATATCGCACCTGATTGGTCGGTGTTGACTCCGCCCCTTTGCTGCCGTGTCGGGTGTCTCACTTGTTGACGGGTTTGTATTTTGCGTGGTTAATTCTGTTTTATTTTGATGTTGAATAATTGTCTTCCATGTGTTAGAAAGGTGCAGGGCGTCATCTCTTTTGTTTAGATGTCCACTTTTCTCGATTTCAATGGCTTCTCGTATTAGTCTGGTTTTGTAATGAGTTGTTTGTGCGATCTGTTTGCAACTATCGAAATTGATTTTATGGCCCGATTGTTGTTGGTGTTGGAACAGAGCCGATGTTGTCTGTTTATTTTTGACAGCTAATCTGTGCTCATCTATTTCAGCCCGTTTAGATGAGCACAGATTAGCTGTCAAAAATAAACAGACAACATCGGCTCTGTTCTGTTTTTTCTATTGTACTGTAGCAGAGCAGACCTGAACCTAACAGCTTTCAAATTACAGGTAAACATGGTATGTTCTCTAGGTCTTAGCAAGGATTAATATTGTCTGTTAGTCTCGTTAAGCTTATAAACTGTCAGCTGGTGACAGATTTTGGTCCACCTTGTTTTCACGGGAAACACCAAAAAACAGGCTTCTGGTCACAATAACATAGAATCTCAGGTTATCAATATTTTTTCTTTATATACAATTCGTTTAATTGCTCATGAAAAAAGCTTTCATTTTTTCAAACGTTAAAAAATATAATAAATAGGCGCCTTCTTGACAAGAGTATCAATATGAGCCAAAAATAGCTCAGAAATACCTGTCTTTTGACGGTTTAAAAGCTCGTAAAAAATTGAAAAAAAAAACATTTTAAAGGCTCAAACTCTTAGGAAGCTCTATTTTTGCAGGGTACATTTGCAAAAAAATTTGAGGACCCACTGCGGACGGTTTGGGAAAAAAGTAATATTTTGACCCATATACTTATTTATTTATCTTTCGGTATTATACCAAATACAGTTGCTTTAACTTTTTGCTTTGATGGGTGAATCATTTATCTCTTATATACATTAAAAGTTAAAGTAACTGTATTTCCTATAATTCCGAAAGATAAACAAATAAATTTTAATTAACAATTATACCTCAGAATTATAATTAACTTCTGGAGTTATTTGTACCATATTCGTTCGAATACCTTGTTTAGACTCACATTCCCAGTTTATTTTGGTAAACATTTTTAAGTATCTCCATAAGATGCGTATTCTTGGCCTTTTAAGCCTACAGTTTGTTAATATCAATTCAGCCTTTTTATAATGTTGGTGTCCATGAGTAGTTCCATCTTTTAGGTGACTTGTACTCAGTAGGGGGCAATTTCCCAGTGAGGCTGAATGACTGCAGCTCAGATTTTGTTGCTGACCATCTTTAAAAATTTATCAACTGACACTGGGGCGGCAAATCATATTCGCCCAGGGTGCATAATTTAGAAATACGTCTCGGACCACCCCTGACTTTCATTGGTATGTTCTCATTTTAATCTACCTTTAAAGAGTTAAAGGCATTTCCAGGTAGTTTCCTACCAATGCACCATAATGTGGGGATGCATTGTCTTCTGTCTTGCTGAAGCAGCTGTACATTTGTATTCGGAAATAACCGATTTAGTTGGGAAGCAAATCGTTTTCTTGAAAGTAGTAACGATTTTCAGTAGAAATAAGTTTGGCGGTTTGTATGGCATTTTATTACAATTTTCTAATTATTTACGATGTATTAACATAGGGAGTTTGTTTAATTTTTATTTATTTTTACAACCAATAGTTCTTTTGTATAAGCAGTTTCTTTTAACTTCTCAATTTCACTTGCACTCAAGTTAGTTAAATAGATGTTAATATCTATAAGTGTTAAATTGCATGAATTGCCAAAACTATTTAGCGCGGTACTGGAATACAGGTTTGGAAGGAAGGGTACATTTTGGGGGTATAGGTTTAATAGGTATAAATGCCGAAATCCAATTCATTGTTTTACTGAGCGATAATATCGACGAAGCCGGGAAGTTACGTAACAAGTTATATCATGTGTCCCAGATAATAACAACTACATGGGGATTTCCGGAACGGTAAGAGATACAGGGTCACTCACGTAAAAATAAGTTGCGCTATTTCAAGCCCTATCAGGTGCCGTATCGAAATTAAAGATATCTACAGGGTTTTTCAAAATATCGAGAACAAAGAAAAAATTCTGGTTTTCGAAAAATTGCAATATATTGGCCATGTATGTAAAAACACAGTTTTGCACCCTAACACCAAACCTTTATTTTAAACACTCAACGCCGTTTCAACAACTCTAAGTTGTCATCATCAAAGAGTAAACCAAACTGGTTGGTTGGTTATGGCCTCGATATCTGATTTATACGTCATTTAATAGCACATAAAAAGAACTTTTCAACCATGTATAACAGGCCTGTCTTTGGCTGACAGAAAATGTTAATTAAAAAAAAAGTTTTTACACTTAGTTGGCTGTGAAACAAAATGCCGTAAATGTGTTTTCTCTAAAGTTCCTTAAAAAATAACCAAATAAAAGTATTCTACTTATGATACTAAAGTAAGAAACTGAAACATTACATATTTGTGATTTAGCTGAAAACAAAAGAAAACTGAAAACCGATGACAAAGCTTTTGAATTAAATCGGATAAAATGTTCGAAAATCCACCGTTATTACTAATACAAGTCCTGTATGAGTTAGACTCTAACTCATAAGATAAATAGATAGATAGATAAATGTATACCTCTAACTGTTAGAGGTATACATTTATTTATAAACATTTGTCTAGGCATTTCTTCAATGGTTAGAACAACGGCTGCCTTAAGTTCCTCTACCGTATTATAAGTAATAAACTTTATTCTTTAAGTATCCCCAAATGCAAAAATTACAAAAATCAAGAGCCGTAATATCCGGCGAGCGTGCAGACCAGGCAATCGGAGCTCGATTTCCGATTGAGTTAAATTCATATTGCTGATTCAAAAAGTCAGTAATGTATCTTGCATTATGTGAAGATGCTCCATCTTGCTGGAACCACTTGTTCGCTACATCTTGAAGAGACAAAGGTTGGTCGACGTAAATTTGTAATATCTCAAGATATCGAGGCGCAGTCAAATTATCATAAAAAATGTAACATAGAATGTGTCAGTTTATGATTTCTAGCCATACATTAAAACCCGAACTCACTTTATGGCGCACGAATTTAAGAACGGATTTTGATCGGCTTAATACACGTTGCTGTGTCTGTTAAATACTCCGCAATGTATAGATCTGTTCTCATCAGACCACAGAACCTTAAGCGGAAACTGAGGATCTTCTTGACAATTTTCTACGAACCAATTGCAAAACAATCTTCTCTCTCCTAAGTCACGAACTCGAAGTCCATGACTAATATGTTCTACATATGGACGATAGTTACTATTTTTTTTAGAATTCTCTGATCAGTCGATTTAGGAACTTCATTATTGTTTTACATTTATGTGAGGATTGTCAATAACACTTTGTAAAACAAGATTTTGAATAGTTTCATTAAACACTTTCCATCAATTAGGTTTTTTAAAGGAAACGTAGGCAGGTAAATTATTTCTAAGCATTCTGAAGATCGACAAACCTGGTTGCGGTCTTTCGGCATATTGTGAAAGTACGAAATTTTATGGGACGCTTTTGGCAGTCTTTTCAGGTCGAGTGGGGGACAGCTGCCCCTTCTGTCCCCCCGGTATGCCGATCCTTACCATATTTAATTTAATTGAATAAATGCTTTAATAAGTAGGTTACTTAAAAAATATCACATTTATTTTAAAAAATATTAAAGGCTTAACAGATTAGAACCATCTAAATAATAAAGTTTTGACAGAGAGATACATACCTATGATAACAAACACGGCATTTTTTTCAAACATTCAATTTAATTTGATTTAATTCAAGGCTCTGTCATCTGATTTTAGTTTTTTTAGGGTTCCGTATATACAATATACGGATACCCTTATAATTACACTCCGGATTTCTGCCTCTGTCACATCACAGCAATTTTCTCCTAAACTACTGGACGGAAGAGGTTGAAATTTGGTATCAATGTATAGTTTGGTGACGCGATCGGGAGTACATATCGTAAAAGAAGAAATTTTGAAAAAATAGGAAATATAGAACGTTGCCCGAACTTTACAGGAAAAATAAGGAGAAACCATTAATATTAATTTTGGGGGCAAATTATAGAATTAAATTAAAATTTAAAAATAAACAAAATTTCAAACGCCTCATGTAATATATCAAATGAAAGGTCTCATTCTGAGGAACACATTTTTTTTTCATATTTAAAAAAATATATATATTTAAAAAGATATTAACGAAAATATACCAAAATTTACCCAAAAATTAGAGGTATAGGTTCTGACCTGAAGTTTACTGGAAAAATAAGGAGAAACCTCTACTTTTAATTTTGGGGGGCAAATTACAGAATTAAATGGAAAATATAAAATTAAAATTGTTTCTAACCCATCATGTTATATATCAAATGAAACGGCTCATTACAACGAAAACAAATATATTTTTTTCATATTTTTAAAATAAAAGATATAAACAAAAATATAAAAAAATACCTATTCCCCCCTTATTTCGGAAACCATAAGCTCGAAAATTTTGAAAAAAAATGGAGGTATAGCCCCTCACCTGAACTTTACCGGAAAAGTAAGGAGAAACCCCTAATATTTATTTTGGCAAATTATAAAATTAAATGGAAAATATAAAATTAAAATTGTTTCTAATCCATCATGTTATATATCAAATGAAAGGGCTCATTATGATGAAAACAAACATATTTTTTTCATATTTTTAAAATTAATTAAAAGATATTAACAAAAATATTAAAAAATTTACACATCCCCCCAGTATCTCCGAAACCATAAGCTGGAAAATTTTGAAAAAGAAATGGAGGTGTAGCCCCTCACCTGAACTTTACTGGAAAAATAAGGGAAAACCCCGAATATTCATTGGGGGGGGGGCAAATTATAGAATTAAATATAAAATAAAAAATTAAAATTGTTTCTAACCCATCATGTTATATATCAAATGAAAGGACTCAAGATGAAGAAAACAAATATATTTTTTTCATATTTTTTAAATTAATTAATTAAAAGGTATTAACAAAAATATAAAAAAAATTTAACCATACCCCCCCCTTATCACCGAAACCATAAGCTGAAAAATTTTGAAAAAAATGGAAGTATAGCTCCTCACCTGAACTTTACTGGAAAAATAAGGAGAAACCCCTAATATTCATTTTGGGGGGCAAAAGAATTAAATGGAAAATAAAAAATTATAATTGTTTCTAACGGGTCATGTAATATAGGGCTCATTATGACAAATACAAATTTATTTTTTTTATTTTTTTTTAATGAATATTTTAAAATAAATTAAAAAAATATTTAAAAAAATTACCCATTCCCTCCATTATTCTGGTTTTTTAGACCTAAATTTTTTTGTTTATTGGAAAAATATGAAAAAATCCCTAATTGTATTATTTGGCCCCCAAATAATAGAATTAAACGGAAAAGAAATTATTAGTAAACCCCCATAGTAATTTTAGGGACAAATTATACAATTAAATGGAAAATAAAGATTCAATTTTCAAAAGCATCATGTAATATATCAGATAAAAGGCTCATTATGTGAATTACAAATATAAAATATTTTTAAATCATTTGTTTAAAAGATATTAACAAAAATATTAAACATTGACTTAATTCCCACTTTAGAAACTACTCTATTTAAATTTTGAAAAATATATTTTATTTGTATTTTTTAATAATTTGAATAACAAATTTAATAATTTATAATTTAAAACTTGACCTATTTTGCCCTTTATCTTCCAATCTACAGAGCCTCAAAACTCAAACAGTAGATTATAAAAGACTTCTCTGAAAGTTTATTAGTAAAATAAAACTCTAATGTTAATTTTTGGGGGCCAAATTAGAAAATTAAATACATATGTATTCTGATAAAAATCAAGCGAGTCCTGAAGCAGATAAAATAAAAAGTCTATGTGTGGAAAATCAAAGTGTATATTTTTTATAAATTTAAAACGCTTCCTTTAAAAGATATAAGAGTAAATATAAGAAAATGCACTCATTCTTTGCTTGTCTGAAACTGGAATATTAGAATCTTGAAGGTGGTACGGAACCCTAAGTATGCGAGTCCAACTCGCAGTTGACCAAATTATTTTTGTTTTGAGTTAATTCACAAATATGTAATGTTTTAGTTGTTTATTTTAGTATCATAACTAAAAGAGTACTTTTATTTATTTTTTAGGGAAGTTTTGTGAAAACACAGTTGCCGCATTTTCTTTCACAGCCAACTAAGTGAAAAACTGTTTTTTTTCTGTCTTCCAAAGATAGGCATGTTATAGATGGTTGAAAATCTCGTTTTATGGGCTATTAAATTTAAGTTGGTTATATTTGCAAAAATCTAGAAGCCCCCCAAAAAATTCGTTAACTTCAATCAATTATCCATAGTCCCAAACAATGTAATTTTTCGAAAACCTTTTTTTTTTGTTTTTGCTCGATATTTTGAAAACCCTTGTAGATATTTTTAATGTCGATACAGCACCTGACGGGCTTGGAATAGCGCAACTTTTTTCTCATTTAAGCCACCCTGTATCTCTTGCCGTTTCGGAAATCCCCATGTAGTTTTATCTGGGACATATGGTATAATTGTTGCCATTAAAATTAATATAAAGGAAACCCAGTTTATGACTAACCAAGTATTGGGCGAACATAGGTATATTTGTAATCGTAAATATAGCATTAAAGAGGTTTACAATTACAAATATCTAGCATGAAACACGTAAATGTTGTTTTTCAGATATCTAAAAAATAACATATTTCCTTAGTCAAGCTTCTATTTCAAATTTATATATTAATAATTCAAATTTTAAAGCCATTGCGAACAAAATTAGATTAAGATTTTGAATCATTTGGAATTATTTTTGGAACACACAACCTTTTTTTATTTCCCTAAGAAGCCATAAAAACAAACTAGAAGATGCCACAAATAAGCTTCAGAAAATAATAATTGAGAACAGTATAACTTCAGCACATGATCAACACATGAGGCCTTAGTTTAACAGTGGACGAGAATGGCTTAACTGATGATGATACATCACTAAGCACTTGAAAGGCACATCAATTAAATTGAATTTGAACATAGAATTTCTGTTGGCAATCTAATTTTGTAACAGTACACAAAAAATATATATAATATTAATAACATTTTATTTTACCTATTGACGTTCCTGATCATTAATTAGGTAACACAAAACCTACCTTTCGATGCTCTCCTCACAGGAATGGTTACGTATAAAAAATTATTTTAGAATTACCCTACCCTAAGTTTGTGCAATTAATGAAAATTGCCGCGATGGGATGATCTCTTGGGGATTCACTTGTAAATAAAAACATATTGTTCTATATTAATGCAACTAATCTATTCTTCGTATTTGAGAACTTTTTGAGAATAGACACTTGAAGGAAAATCTGTATTTTTCAGATATTTTATACGTTTCAGTGTCCGAAACAGACACCATTGCCAATGTTTATTATTGAAATTAAAAAAAAAAACAAAATTATAGTAGCAATTTAATGAAGAAAAAACGTTTATAAAAAATGTACTGTAAACAATTATCCTAAAACAGTCATTAACAAACAATTAATTAAAAGAATTCATAAAATGCTATTTTACAATTAAACCACATACAAACAATAAAGCTAAAATAGATTGCTTTAATTTTATTAAAAAACGGCGATTGAATCACGGATGAAATAGAATATAACAGTTTAGAAGCATAGATGTAATAAAAAAATTCAAAACTGAGCAGTGAAGCTATACCTGGAGAAATAAGGGAACCCATAAAACGAATAATGAAAGAGATAGAGAAAAACATACATAAGAAGCAAAATAAGTACCGTATCAAGAGAAAACAAAATAACACCAAAAATGATCAAATCTCTTGGGCTTGAAGAAAAAGAATGGTTTTGGTTCTGGGCCATCCGTAAAGAATTTAGAAAGCGCAAACAATAAAGAGAGTTTGGGATGACAACCTAATATTACTATATATGTTTAACCTAAACAAGACAAAAGATTGAGACAGAACAAGAACTAGAAGAACACTTGATTATGTCTCATTTAGGTCCATAAGATTATATGTTCTCTAATTTTCTGTATAAGATTATTAGCAAAGGGATCCATGGAATTGCTGAAACTGCAAATTTTCAGAACCAAACAATTTTATTTTATATGCAGATTTTCTGAGATTACCATCCACCCAGGTATAAACAATCTTATGTTATATATTATAGATAGAAGAGACCTGACCTTATCATGTGATAAATTTGTTGCAGAACTCCTAATGTTGTAGTCACTGTACTATCCGGTGCCAGTGTAACTACAAGACTTATGCCATTTTTAAGTGAATGTGTGAAAATATCATGCTGCATAGTGTGCCATGTATGGGATAACCAGTTTTCATAGAATTTCAGTACACATATTGTAACCAAAGAGGTTAATACTGTAGAGCACGTGAAGTAGCGAAATTCATGTAATATCAATAGAAAAGAGAGAGAGAGAATAAGCGTGTCGTTCCTGATTGGTCAGTGTCAGTGGTGACGCCTACTATTGGTAGGGTAGAGACATAGCAAGCGCTCCCTGATATTGTCTTTCTCTTTCTACTGTTATTACACTGCCACTTACAATAACGCCCATACCTAATTCACTCTACGTATAAACCTCTTTGATTGTAACACCTACCTCAATCTTAGAGTATATACTTCTAAAGGTAACCTGCAATGCACATATATAGTGGAAATACCAGAAAGAAAGGGCAATAAAGAGAACATCATGTTATCTGACTTGGTGGGTGGAAGCAGCCAATGCTGGACGTATTTCGTTGTCACGATGTTTGTGCATTGTAGAGTACCTCCAGAAGTGTAAGCTCTAAGATCTTAATAGCTACCTAATATTAGAACCATATTTTTTGGAAGAAAAACACATAGATCCTACAAGCTGTAACAACTGTAGCACGGGAAAGTTCAACAGTAGTAGGAGCCCCGAATAGCTTTGCGCCTTGGAAACTTTATGAAGTTACGATCACGTAGAATGTGTCACAATAGTCTAAATATCTGAGTAAGGAACTTACCGAATAAGAAATATGCAATGTTAGTATAAAATATTTTGCTTCCCAAGCTGTTTCCACCCAGATGAATTAAAAATAGCAACAGCATTGCAAGGTGTCGAAACAAGAGATACAAATCGGGAATGTAGATAATTAAAAACGGATATATAAAGTCAGGCTTACACTAAAACAAATAAAATATTATTTATAAGTAATATAACTTTTGCCCACTTACCTGATATGCACCAATTATTAGGAACATGCAGGAAAACATCATAACCAAATAAAATGTCATTTCGCTTATAAGATAATAGTAAAATCCTGAAATAAATGCCATATTAGATTTCCTCTATAATAAAGAATTTCAGTAAATGTTAAAATCACATAGATGGGACTTAGAATTATGAGCTAGTATTTTATTGTTCTATGAAACCTGGTAATTGAGCTCAAGACATTATATCCAGGCTTCTTCAAACTGTCGGTCACTTCCAGTTATTCCGGAAGTTGATTAAGTGTGTTATTTTAAACGGATTGATATATTTGTTGCATGATTTCGTATAAAACTCAAAAATGTTTATGACTAACAGTTTCTGAGATAATTTAATTTATGGGAATAAAATCTGCAAAGCAACATATACTATAAAAAGTCATAATTTCCTGGCAGAATAACATAACTGATCATCCATAGCTGAGATTTTAGACTCATATTATTTACTTCGCTGAATTATACAGGGCGTTCAGGAAAATTCCAAAGTTCAGAAAATGCAAACAGGATTAACTTCATATTTTTAAATAGCATCTACCATATATTTTTTAGTATTAAATTCCTCTTTTTATGCTTTTTCGGTCCATGTGAATAATTTGTATTGATAAATAAGAAAAAGTGCATTCTTGAAAATCCCCAATCCTGTCTTTAAATCTGTAAGATGTTTAGTGTCCATAACATGCTTAACGTACCACTCCGTATGAAGAACCCTTTATATTGCAAAATTGCAAATTCTAGTTTGTATTATCATAAATGATAACAAGTAAGTAAGTTCATGTCGACAGTCTGTCCGGATGTTATTGTTCAGTTCAGTTAAAATAAATTTAGCGGTCTATTTTAATACCCCTTATATTTAAGGATACTCATAAAATGGAATATCTCTGAAAACCTGCAGACCTAGGTGGTTTAAATTATTTCTTCCAGAACATTATAGTGTGGAGGAACACCATCTTATTGAATTCACAAACTATTTCTTGCAGACACAGTTAATATCAATAATCTGCCAGGGTTCTAAAGTCATCGATTTACGACATAAGTGACCTATTTTCTGTCGTTTACACCATAATGTAATACAGGGTCTTACAGGTCTTTGAACTCCACAATACTAAACAAATTAAAAAAAAAAGTTAAATTAAAACCTGTGATCCATTAGAAACAAACCCTTACATTTCAGTTGGCACCTCCATTTCTGGTTTTGAAAATAATGTAAAATCAGAATCCTGTTACGTATAATTCTTAGCATTTTGGTTAAATACGAAACTATTTCCTTTGATTTCTATCACGGAGCTTAATAGAAACTTATTTGGATATACCTGGGGTCTAAATAATACATTTTAAGGCTAAAATATTTGTAGTAAAAAATGTTGGTAGTAGAAGGGTCCATTGCCTATCTAATTCCAACAGATAATGTAATTGTTACCTTGGATAGGGTATAACATGATTTATAGTTAAATAAATAACTTTAAAAAATCACCGACTTCAATGCATAGTAACAATAAGGACATTAAAAAGTAGAAAATAATTCAATTGGATATTTAAAACGAAATATATTATATGTTCTATAAGACTGCGTTTGAAGTTGATGCCAAACCTAACAAATGTATATATTTTACATAGAAATATAAACAGCTTTATAAATTAAACTGTTATTAATGTATAAAGCTATTTATACACCATGTTAAACACATATTTTTCAGGCTTGGCACCAACTTCAAACGCAGTCTTATAGAACATATACTATATTTCGTTTTAAATATCCAATTGAATTATTTTTTACTTTTTAGTGTCATTATTGTTAGGTACTATGCATTACAGTCGGTGATTTTTTTAAAGCTTTTTATTTTGTGCTTTTCAGTCATATAATGGCGTAACTGGATGCATGTGTCAATTGTTACTAACTTTGTTTTATGGCAATTTTTTTATAGATAATACTTTAGTATTAGACAAAATTCAAATTTTTTTACGAATCTCGAATAAAAGTGAAAAACTGACATATTAATATGTTAGTATTTGGGTAACAGAACTTCACTCGCAAATTCAAGGTTTCGAAAAAAATATGCATACGTATATGTAAATATGTCATGTACATAAATTTATCCCGAGACTAAATGAATCAGTTTAATTTCAATTCAATTAATTATTGAGTCAACTCTTTATAATAATTCCACTTCATAATATACTTCAACTTATCTCAATAAGCTTATGAACCGAATTTTGTGAACCACCCTATATAACTATAATACTTTATGTTCCAACCATCTTGTATAACAATAACACTTTATCTTCCAACCATTCTGTATATCACATCGTATACATACAACACCTTGTAGGATACGTAATAAAACATTTCTAATCCTATTTTTTTAATCATCCTGTATAATTACAATTCTTCTCCAGCATATACGTCACCACCCTGTATATGCATCTGTCAATAGCAACCCAGTTTAAAACTTTTTGAACCACCCTGTTAAACTATAATTCCACTCTATCCTATACTCCAACCATTCTTTATTTGTAACTGCTAAGGGGCTACCCTACAGGTATTACATTCTTTTACCATTTTTTAAAACAATTTGTATAACATTTGTTCTACTTCACACTATCTTTCAACTATCATATGTAATCAACTGCTTATGGGTTTCACGATATAATTTTTTTTTACTAGCTTTTTTTTTATTTTAAAACTATACAGGTTGGTTAGAAAAAAATTATAGTTACAATTTCTCTCCACTCCACTATATATTCTAACTCATCTGTATATGAAACTGCTTATATGCCACCCAACAAAACATTTAGTTTCTAACGTATTTTAATCATCCTGCATAATTATAATTCTAAAACGCCCTATATTTCAACGAATTTACATAAGCATATAAAAAGGCTTATTGGCTACATATAACATTTTTTAACCATCTTGTTTAATGTAATGGCAGGAAATGATAGTGACACAGAGAACTCACCTTCATGAGTCCCTCAAATTAACATGTAACTCCTTAGCCGACTTTCTGTGAAAACGTTAATTAACAATCGAGATTGAAAAAAGAAATAGTAGATCCTTCACTATTAAAGAAAATGGATTTTTTGACAAGCCTCCTATACAGTTATTGGTAATATTATCATGTGATGATTTTGTTTTACTATTCTAACTTACGTGCTACCTATAGGTATATATGCAGACAAATTGAAAACATTCATCTGAAAATATTCTGATGAAATTCCTATCTATTTTCAATTAATTTCATCCTAGATTTCGAAGAAGAATAACTAAAATGTTTTAATACCAGCGCATTCAGCATATATTATGATACATTAAGAAGTCGATTCAAGATTTTTTCGATTTTTTGCAAAATGGATCACTTGTCATTGAAAAAAATATGTGACCAATCTGGGAGTATAATCTATCAATTGAAAAAAGGATGACCAAAATCAAACAAAGTCTAAAAAAAAGATACAACCGGATTGAGAACCTCCTCCTTTTTTGAAGTCGGTTGATAAAATAAATACTTCCAGGTCGATCTTTTTTGTATTTTGCTTAGAGTGTATTAATTTTTAATAAGAATCGATATTAAACAAATACCTTCAACAAATTTCATTTCCGTCACAAATGACTTGCTAATATCAATCATACTGAGATATTCTTCAAGATAATTTGACCACCAGTCAATATCAGTGCTCATATGATAGTAAAAGATAAAACACCCCGCGTTGGTTATCTGTAAAATATTTACCTGTTTAAGATATACGTACGTTAAACATAGGCAGGTACTCACTAGCATGAAAACACCAATAATTATTGCGCCCAGCCTTAGAGAAAACACAAAGCAAAATGTATGAAATACAACCATTGGAAATATTCAGTTTCTAAATTTTGAAACCAGAGAAATTCTTCTAACGAAATGGAAACGTGTGATATAATGATTTCGGTTTGTGTAGATTTTATCGCATAATACAGCATTTATTTTCTATACCGGATTGTTACATATTATTGATTGAATTACGACAATATTATATCACGAACAGAAATCAGAAAATAATATTATTTTCATTGTATGAATCTATTGTTAAACAAAATGGTTCTAATCAGTCATCTAAAGCATGTATTATTGAAGAATTCAGTACATATTAAACAGAAAATAATGTAGAATTAAGAAGTATTTGAATAAACATTAGCAAAAATTTTATTCTCATTAAGTAATTTTAAATACAGTGTGGTATAACGGTTTGACAACCTTAACTTTCTTAAAAAATGTTTTGCACATATGATAGTCTCTACGTTCAAAGCACGTCTTAGAACTTCATTAGTATTCCTTATACCACTAAGTCTCAAATTTGGTTGAACCTCGATGTCTCTAATAGCATTTATAAAACTTTGTTTAGCCAATTTCTCTTTGACGTCCTCTGGTCTGGGTAAGTGAACTGTGTTAAATGGCTGATGTCTGATTTTTGTATCGTTGCACTTAGTTGTATCTGGTATACTTGACTAAGTGATTGATTGTTATATCTCGTATCTAATACTTATATATTCTTCACCCCGTTCATTCACTGTAATGCACTGGAGAAGCTCTAACGCCCAACCCCTTCAAGAAAATACTAAAAATATAGATTTTTCTTGTCTATCCCAACTGTTAATTGCAGCCACTATTCCATATTGTTGTTTGAACATATAGGCCAAGATGAACTACGATCCAACATGGGTGGTTTTAAAAAGGAACCTTTGGTACTTACGGTGTTCTGATATCATTCTCTTTGCACGTCGTATTGGATGTTTTTAATCACCGTTTCTACTTAATTCTAAACAGTGCTAAGTTAAAGAGATCTAGAAGTTTCAGGAAGAACTAGCTCACAGACAATATATTGATTCTAGTCAAAAACCTTCAACAGTTGCGCTCCCAACTGATAAAATCTCGAATAATTATTTATGTATGTAGTACATACTTATAATTGAATTTAATATTTAATCGCGAAATCAATTTCGACATCTAGGAGTTTCTCTGTGAGCTAGTTCTTACTGAAACTCCTAGATGTCGCAATGCATTTCGCTCTCAACTCTCAAATTCAGTTATACATAAATAATTATTCGAAATTTCAATCATTTTAGGGAAGCGGAACGATGAAGGTTCTCGACTAGAAATAACATATTTTCTTGCGTTTAATGGACTTAAAAAACTCGAAAAAGCTAATATAGCACTTTGCTTTGAATTGAATGGATGTCATATTTGAACTTATTTTTGCGATTATCGATAACACTTTTTAGTATCTCAATTTCATCATTTACTGCCATTATATCTGATTCTACAATATTTGCCCTTTGAGTAACTACCTTGTTATTTGGTACTACTAATTTACACGACTCAAAAGAGATTTTTACGTGATATAAAATTTAATAGCAAACACTTAAACCATCGCGTAAAAAATAATTGACATAATTTTAACAGCAAACTCCTAGCAGTAAATTATTTGAGCATTAAAACCCCAAAAAAATATTAGCGTCAATAATAGCGCCAATAGAAAAATTGTAAATGGTAAAAGAATAACAAAATCTTCCAAATGAGTATAAAGAAAAGCTGGAAAACCCGATATAAAGTGCCTGTTTTTTTAATCTTGCTCTTAATTATAATTTATAACGTTGAGAATAATAACGCCGAAGATATTGTCCATTAAGTTGAACATGCAGAATTAAAGTTAAAATAATTTGTAGAAATATTTTGCAAAACGAATCGTATTAACCACGATAGTTCGATATATTTTGAAAGTTCTGAAAGTGCACTTTACTTTGTTTATCTTGGATTTTTATTTTAGCGCCGTAAAATGTATTAATAGTACTTGTGAATTTTGGCTTAAACGACATACCCATAATTCTCCTCAGAAGTATTGAACAGTGGCGGATCCAGTCAGTGGAAAAAGATAATTTAATTAATAACAGTATACAAGTAACCATTAACCTAATAAACGAATATGCGCAGATAATAGTTATTTAAATAAAAACCAAATAAATTGCTGAAAAAAATATATAACCATACAATTTACCATAATTTTCATCTCGTGCTCCTAGATCCGCCCATGTGCCTTGACAGCTATTGTCAGTGAACCGCTGCCTGGTTGTGGCATTTCACAGTTTTAAAGTAATTTTGATTTAATGTCATTTATTATTATTTGAAACCAATTTCCGGGCATTATAACAAAAAACCAAAATAGATAAATTGAAGTAGAAGTTATGAACTTTCAAAACATCTTTAGTATTTCCCGATTGGATTAGCCTCGTTAATATGGTGGGCTATGCAAAATATCTCTCTAAATTATTTAAATTCTAATTCTTCAAAAACGACTTACTCAATGGTATGCATCGTGAGCCCATATAAACTTAACATCATAAACTATCGTTTTGACGATGATTAATATTCTAGTGTTAGTTATCAATTTTTGATAAAAATTCAGTTTTTCTCAGTTTTTTCGAGTTTGCTCCGTGAATGATCCAATCAGGTTAAATAAACACTCATTAGGAAGGATTTCTAATTTTCTGCAACTTTACCATTGATGGCATTACTTTTCATTATATAAGGAAAATGCAAAAGATCTTTGTATTTTTGCGTGTTTTTATTATTTAAATAATTTATTTCGACGAATTTGCTGTTACAATCGGTTTTTCACTATAAACTGTTAATACAGTGATGGTAAAAGCTAATGGGTGTTGAATTTTATGTCAGAAAATGAGTTCAGTTTAGCTCTAATTGTTCAAATTGATCATTTTGAATCTTTAAGTCATCTTGCCTTTTCTTTTCAGATATTTCTTACTCAATTTTGTGCTGTCCGTGCAATTTAGAAAACAACCCTCCATTTCAATTTTGTTGTTCACTTTTCGTGGTAATGGCATGTGCTTGTTGATTTTCATCTATTGTAGAGACAAAGTTTTGCTGTTCATTTTTTATAATTACAAAATTCTCTATTTTTTCATCAAAAGTTGCTACATGATCCTTGTTGAATTACTCTTGAATTTGTGTTTTACTTTTATCCCGTTTTTCTAGTGTTTTATTTAACTTTTCGTCCAGCTTATCGGTAATATGTTTGAAAATTTCCTTACTGTTCTCGTTCATCATAATTAATTTCTATAAATCCACTTCTCATGCACCAATATTACGGATTTTTTTGTGGGTTCAAATTACTACATTTAGTTAAAAAAATAATCTTCTTTACTTCCACATCAACAATTCACAATCAATATTACACTACTTTCCTTAGACAACCACGTTGATTAGTCAATCGCATATTCAACTGAACCACTACTGCTCTCTAAAATTTTCGTAGTGCCCTTGTCTGTCTAACATAAATGATGTCTAGCTCTCGAAAGGTATGCCATTTTGGGTATTATTTATCCCCAAACGTGCGTTCAGGGAATTGATTTTTGTGCCCGTTTGTTTATTCGGATATATGGTTTTTGTTGTAAATGTGTGATTTCTAGAAGATTCCTTTATTAGTAATGTAAAAATAAACATTGTGACAATACGTAAGTTCAACTAATAATGAGCCAAGCCATAGAATTATTTGTTCTTCCAGTAACTGTAGATACTGGTTGCGTCAATTTTGCCTGGATAAAGAAAATACCTACAATGCGATTACCACAAATGCCTGCCCAAACATTTCTTGTTGCCCATCAACGTACAGACTTTCTGGAATAATTATTCTACCAGCATCGTTGTCGCTGTAGTTGCCTCGTGATTGGGTATGGCATATGCTTCAGACCCCCATTTACTAAAATAATACATTGCAATCAGAATTTACCTGTTACCCCTCTCAGCGTGGCCACTTACTGACTGCGCAGACGTCATATTTCCGACACTAGGCTCTGCCGTCTTCGAAGTAAGTTATCCAGTAGTAACTTTGACGAATTTTCCTGAAAGTCTTATTCATACCTAAATGACCTTCAGTAATCCCAGTATGTACTTCGGTCAGGACGGCGTTTACTTTTTTTCTTAATTGGGACATACTTTCTCTGTCATCTTTGCTTTCTCAAATCCTCTTCAAGGTCCCATTCTCCACTCTTAGAAACACTTATTGTAGCCTAGCGAACTAGCTACCTGGTCTAGTTAGAAATCTCATGGTTATCCCACCCGTTAATCGCACTGCTTCAAATTGCGACTTGTACATAGGCAAAGATAAATTACAATCCAATTTTTTTAATCACCGTTTCCACTTCATTTTGGACAGTGCTTAGTTCACATTGTACTTTACTTTCAACTGAATTGATGTCACATTTGACCCTATTTTCGGGACTATCTATTGAACTTTTTAGAATCTCAATTTCATAGTTTTTGCCTTTGTATCAAATTCTATTATTTGTATTTTCCGATTAACTAATTCATGCTTTGTGTTACTAAGTAAATTATTGTTCTTTTTGAATCTTTAAGTCATCTTGCCTTTTTAATACAAATGTTTTAAGTTCATCTTACCTGTTTAATTCTTCAGCCTGTCATTTTTATTTTAATTTAAAAAATAAACTTTCTATTGTTAGTCTGAAGTTGGTAGACAATGTAACTCGTAGTTTCCTTGGACTTGGTTGATCTCACAACGTTTCAATAGCTGTGTATCTGCTATCGTCATCAGGTGAATGATAGGAAATTCAGAGTATCGGTCGTATTTATATTGTTACGAAATTTACCCAAAGCCGACCCTGTGTCATTTCAGCACGACAACAAACGCTTCAAGATAAAAAAATACGATTCTCGAAAAGGCTCGGCAGCGGAAGGAACGATGTTGATTTCTACTGGAGAATTCTACGCTGGTGATATAAAAGAAGAACGCCACGATCGCCAGGCAGTTATACCGCGACGACTGGCTTATATGAAAATGTATTGTGAATCAGCTGTTTTAAATGTAAATAAAGTTCTAGAAAAGTGAAAGTAAATATTAGTTGTTATAATTTTTAAATTGAACCCACGAAGTACATTGCAATATTATACCCTTAACCGGTCATGCGTCGCCGGTCATGGTCATTGGGTCTTATCTGGTCCAATTAGCGTCGTCGTACCTGGAGGTTGGTTGCCGGTGATGCGTAGCGGAAGAGGCCGAAGAAGAGCTCTCCAAATATTTTTAATTTGGACGCTGGGCTCGCTAATTATATTTTCGTTCGAGATTATATATGCCGTCTCTATGAATTTTCTTTTGTACCAGTGCTCCTCCTTGTGAATTGCTCTAGCCTGGTCCCAGTTGATATTATGGTGTTCGGTCCATGCGTGATTAGCTAACCCAGACTTCCTTACCTTTGCCCTTCGAGTAGCTGTGCGGTGTTCCTTAATCCTGGTGTCCAGCGGTCGCTTTGTCTCTCCAATGTAAATCTTGCCAAATTCACACGGTATGCTGTATATACAGTTATTTGGTATTGCTGGTGCGTCGGGCCTCGTTCTTGTTATCATGCTCCTCAAGGTGTCGTTGCTTTATCTTCAGATAATTCTGATTCCATAGCTGTGTGCAATTCTTCTAAGTTTCTCCGACAGGCCTTTAGTATACGGTAATAGTAGAGTTGCTACCGTGGTGTCCTCTTCCTGCCTAGTTGGTTTGTCCAGCTCTTCAAACGCCTTGGTAATGATCGTTTCCGGATATCCATTAGCCAAAAAGTCTTCTCTAAGTTTCACTTGTTCTTCTTTGAGGGCTTCTGGTGTGCTGCAGATATTTTTGGCTCTATGGATTAGTGTTTTGATGATGCCAGTTTTCGTTACTGATGGGTGGTTGGAATTGTAGTGAAGGTATAATCCTGTATGCTCCATCCTCTCCATCAGGGTTTCGTCTTCAGTAAGTTTCTTTCTCACTATGTTGAGAGATTCGTCTAGTGGTACGTTCGTGAAAAGGTTTTCAACGTCGAAACTTACTAAGCGATGTTCTGGCCCAAGTTCCATGGATCCGATGATTTCGACAAAGTGCTTTGAGTCCTTGACGTGCGATGATGTTTTGCCCTCCAAAGGTTGGATGATTGGTAGAAGGAATTTCGATAGTGCTGCTGTTGGTGAGTTGCGCGAACTTGTAATCGGTCTGAGAGGTACTCCAGCCTTGTGTATCTTGGGTAGTCCATAAAGATGTGGTGGTTTGCTGTAATGTGGCGTCAATTTTCTCCTTGTCTCGGGTAGAATGTATTCAGCATGATCTCTGAGAGTGTTGTACGTTTTCCGTTCTATTTTGGATGTTGGATCAGTAGGCAGTGGCTTGTATTTTCCCTTCGACAGTACTTCGTCGATTTTCTTGTTTTATTCCGTTCTGTCCATCAGGATGGTAGCATTTCCTTTGTCAGCTGGTAGAATGATGATAGATTCGTCGTCCTTAAGTGTTTTTATGATTCTCCTTTCGGATTCGTTGATGTTTTGTTTGATGTGTTGTGTTTTCTCAATTGCGGTTCTGACTTTCTATCGGAATTCCTTCAGTTGCGGTGTCTCTTTGCTGCCTATTGCTGACTCCACGGAGCTGATGAT
The DNA here is from genome assembly GCA_034190945.1 of Octodonta nipae. Lineage (NCBI taxonomy): Eukaryota > Metazoa > Arthropoda > Insecta > Coleoptera > Chrysomelidae > Octodonta > Octodonta nipae. The sequence goes on from CM067220.1 coordinate 95,341,824, forward strand.
ATCTAGTACTGGCACCTTTTTTTGAGCTACAGCGTAGTTTAGCCCCTTAGAAAGCAATGTTTCCTCGACTGCTGTGAGAACTCTGGATGACAAGTTCACCACATCAAAAACACTGTGACAACATCAGACGAATCGGACAAAAGGTGCACACTGATAAACTTAACAAACTTAGCAGGAAGCAGTTGCCGAAGGTTACGACCAACAGGAAAACAGTGGTGAACTGTTTTCCTGTGAATGCTTCCTCCTTGTGAATTTACAAGGAGGAGCACTGGTACAAAAGAAAATTCATAGAGACGGCATATATAATCTCGAACGAAAATATAATTAGCGAGCCCAGCGTCCAAATTAAAAATATTTGGAGAGCTCTTCTTCGGCCTCTGCCGCTACGCATCACCGGCAACCAACCGCCAGGTACGACGACGCTGATTGGACTGGATAAGACCCAATGACCATGACCGGCGACGCATATGACCGGATAAGCGGATAATATAAATACCAGGGATAATCTGAATTTCCTATCATTCACCTGATGACGATAGCAGATACACAGCTATTGAAACGTTGTGAGATCAACCACTTCAAGACGATGGAAGTCCAAGGAAACTTCGAGGAATAAACTTTCTATTGTTCATCCGTGATTTTGTCATTTTCATTATTACGGGTGTGATATTCTCTAACTCAATTTTCACGTTTGCCGTCAAAAGATTGCACTAAGCTTTGTTGAATTTCTTCTCGAATCTGTGTCTTCTTCTTTTCACCTTTTCCAGTATTTTATTCAAGTTTTCACGTTTCTCCGTGACCCCCTTGAAAATGTATTTGGTCGTTTCGTCCATTACAGCCTCAGTAACTAATTTTCATACGCCTTGCACTTCGCGACCTTACTTTGTGTCATTTAAACATCAGCTTATCCACTGAACTGCTTCTGTATGTCGAGCTATTAATACCTATCGTATTTGCTGTCGAACAATTCTTTTAATTTACAAAGGTGAAAATAATTATTTAATAAGGAATCAACAAAACTTTCAGCTAACGAAGCAATAAAAACATTGATTTTTCTTCTAACTGAATATCTGAATTTTCCTTAAAATGTAAAGTAGGTAGGTTCCAACATTCTTGATGTAGTTCAAGAAATTTAGGTCCATGCCACCAAGTAGAATTAACTAAAAGATTATTTGGAAATAATTCCCGTGATTCGTAGGATTTAATGAAGATGGTATGTAATACCAATTCTTTGAAGCAACTCTATCACAGAATAGGTTTGATTATTCTGTGACTATGTCTTGAATGTAACTCACACTATTGCTTACAAAGGTTTTCATCTATAGGCAGGAGACTTTATCCAGGAAGTACTATAGAGGAATCCGCCCAGGCAAATACAGAATTAATTTTATCTTGGTAGATAGATAATATAACTGAATTGGTTTTAATTTCATTATATAATTCGACCCGATTGTAGTATAGATTCAATTTAATTTAAACATAGTATAAATTTCTTTCTAATTACTTCTTGAGCATTTAAATCCGCATCATCTTTAACGGCAATTGCATTTATAGTTTCTAGGTGGTGATTATCGAATTCCTTTTGTATATTATTTAAATTACGACAAGCTACGATAAAATTAGATGAATCAAATTCTCCTTGTATAAATTTATCTGTAATCTCTTCATTTGAATCAAGTTTGTTAATTTCCAAAATAAGTGGACTGTAAATTTAAAGTTAGATGTTGCTTCGAATTATAAATGTTTGCAGAAGTTAAAACTTTATATTGTGTATGTATATAAATATGTAAAGGTACAATTGACAATTATATGAATACAAATTAGGCTGACTTTTCAGAAAGGTAAAAGGGTGTAGTACAATGTGTCGTTCCAATTAATGTGGTTCAAGAGACGAACCGAATCTCTGTCCGTCGGTCCATTCGAAGACGAATTGTGTGGGTTTTTTCCAAAAAATACATATAGTATAGGAAAAGTAGGAAAATAAAAGAAATTTAGGGATGTCAGCATCCAATTTCAGCAAATAAACAAATAATATATTCAGTCTAATGCACTTGAATATCCAACTTACATAACCCCCAAAAACCTAAATAAATATTCGTTAAATAAACACTGAAAACGAAACAATAAAATTATATATACAATGAAATGTATTTACAACGATTTACAAAATAATAACTCTCTTCAAATTTTAAATTACAATGTATTTATACAAAACGTTTCTAGCTTCCGTATAATTACCACTATTTTTATAAAGTAAGTGCAAATTGTAAGCAGCCTCCCGTCTCAAACAAACTATTTCAGGATACATATCAATAAACTTATTATTGACTTTCAGGGCTTTTTTGTAATAATGTTCAGCTAGATACATAATGCCTAGTTCGTGATACATTCTTCCTAAATTGTAGTATACTTCTTGTTCAGCAGTTTTTGTTCGTAGTTTAGAATAATGAAGGAATAAATAAGTAATTGTCTCAGCAATAGTTTTCTTATTTTCTTTTTCTACTTTCTTTTGGTAATATTGCAACATCGCAACTGCCATCATAAACGCCGAATAAACGGTGCCAGTTTTCTTGTGCTCTTTCACATAAAAGTTCAGAGCATGAAGGTAATTTCCTGCTGACAGATTGTTGTCAGCTGCCATCATTTCCCTAGGACCTAAAGGAAATTTAATGGTATATTTCGATAAAAAACGTTTGTGTCTCATTTCTTCAGGAGTAGAAGTTAATAAGATAAACCAGTTCCAAGCCACTTCATTTTTGGAATTCCTTATAAGCACTTCTCGTACTAACTGATATCCAAGATACGCGTCTTTAGTTAGAATACAAGTGAAGAGGGCGATGATGTAGATTTCCTCTGAAACCAGATGATATTAAATTAGTTTTAACGTTAAGAACAAATTTTGGGTTTCCTCTCATCACAATGATTTCGAAAAACAGATAAGTTAAGTAATAGAAAACCAAAACACTTTTGTCAGTTCGTCAAACAATTGATAAGTGAAAAAACTGAAAAAAACACTGTTTGATAATGATTCCTACGAAGGATGTGGATTCCTTCTTAGGAACCACTCAGATGGTCTTACAATATATACTCACTGACAAAGAAGTCGCAACACCCAGAGATGTTTAAATTTAATATTGTTTTGGTAAAACATAGATGTTATATATTAAGTTTATTAGCAATGTCTTGAGAAATACTATCCCAAGCTATCTGTATTTCATGACTTAGAACCTCCAAAGTCCGTGGGGGCTGGGGTAAATTTCCGAGCCTTCTACCCATCATATCCCAAACATGTTCTATGAGCGAAATATCGGGGGATGTGGGCGGCCATGGCAACAGATTCACATGGATTTCTTCAAAAAAGTTTAAACTAACTCGAACAACATAAGGCCGAGCATTATCTTGTTGAAACATGAGTTCCATAAGCCCATTAAGATACGGAATACATACTCCACTACTTCCTGAAGATAACGTTGCGCTGTCATGTTGCCTCGAACAAAGACTACTACTTCCACGTGCAATAGCACCCCATACGAAAACGCTTACTGTTTGGTCTAAATGTTACAAAAACTTCTTAATGCATATAACATTTGTTTATATCATCATTCTGACGGGACATTTTAATGCAAACATCGGCAGCAAACTAATACAAAAAATAGTTGGTATTTTTGGGATGGATCAAACTGAAAACAACTAAGAAACTTTGCTACCTACATCAATCTTAAACGACGTTTGTAGGAAAAATGATTTATATAATAAATAAACATAAAAACAAAACAAACTATGCAAAGCCTATGGTGCGACAGGCACCATAAGAAAATAGGATGGGTTTATAAGCAACATAAGGTAGACATCTATGGTAGGTAAGTAAAACCATAAATAAATATGAAATCCTTAAAGTAGATGTTAACAACATAAAATAACAATAGATGCAGAAATGTGAAAATATGGATGCCAAATATCACATCTATGACTCTTACATCTTTGCAACATTTGTTGGAAGAATGCAAAGTTTTCTAGAGACTGGGCCAGCGCTTAAATTGTTTCAATGTTTAAAAAAGAAAACAGAAATTAGTGCTGTAACTATACAGGAGTAAATGTACGGTTATAGCGGAACAATTGATAAGCGAAGAGCGAAATGAGATTTGGAACGGAAGATCAACACTTGATGGACTATTCACGATACACCAAATCATCGAAAACACAGAGATTCCAACAAGAATACCCCAATAGCACTCACAGATTTTGAAAATGTACTTAACAATCTCAACAAAAATCTGTTATGTAATGATGATGATGATGACCCAATTTAAAAACATGATCATGTTGAAAAGGGGTAGCCGAAACAATTAAGCAATTAAAAGGAAGAAAATCACAATATAAAAATGGAATATGAATTGACAAAAACACGTTACTTAACTATATGCTAATGGATCGATGTTGACTGCAAAAGAAAAAATAAATAAAAAGGGATATAATTGCTAAATCAAATAAGCGAGAGATTTGATACCGCAATTTGAAGAACACGAAAGTTTTAGTATTTTTGGGAGAACACCCCATCCGCACATAGACAGTCTTAAACAATCCAGCAGTAGAAGAGGTAAATAATTTCACATGTCGTAGATGTAACATATTTTTTGTAAATTTCAGACTTACAATATTTCAACAAACATTTTCTACATTTGCTCTCTTATACTCACTAAGCTTGGCGGTGATTACCACATAAATTTGAGGGATAAAAGTTTGGTAATTTGACCAAGTTGAACAATATATTCCCAGGGTTTTTTAATTTTTATTAAGTCTAGCAATATTAAGAATGCAAATTGGAAATTTTAAATTTTATTTGACAAAACCGTCACTATGACAGTTGTTTCATTGTGAGTATTAAAATGATACATAACAATGTCCCATCAGAGATCAGTTGTCCGTGAGATCAACGCTTTTGAACCTAAGCAACTCCGTAGGAACAGAGGCCGATTTTAGTGAGCTTTCATTTCTTATTCAGCAGGTGCGAGTGAAAATGTATATTTGTTGAATTACCATAAGACAGACACCAGCTGGCTCATAGAATTATTTGTCAGAGAAGTACTACTTTCAACAAAGAAAATGGAAAAAAAGTTTTATATGTTACACTATTTATTATTTTCTGAGAACACTACAAATATTAAACTTTATTAAGTATTACTTACTGAAATATTTATTAAATCTTTTTGAGCACAGCCCCATAAATGTCAGTTTCTTCATTATCAAATATTCTCTTCTATCCATTGCCAGTTGTAAAATATTTTTATAAATTTCAAACTCCTCTTCAATTGAAGGTTCTTTTAAACTAGTAAACTGTCTTTCAACCTCTGTATCGTCATATCTAAAATTCCGTATTTCCTTTATTTTTGTAATTTTTTCCCTTATAGTAGAAAATGTAGTGACATATTTAACTTCTTCAAGATATTTTAAAACTACACAATGTCTCGATAACAACAGTTCTGCGCATTTCCAATACGCTCCCCAATCCTCTATTTGCTTCAAGAGTTTCATTTGCTCAAGAAGAACTCCAACATCAAGTCGGTTCGTTGAAACATCTTGCGACATGACTTCTAAAGCTTCTTGCTTCTTATTCTGTTGCAGCAGCAACATTGCTAATGGGTACAAAACTTCAACGTGAGATGGTGCCATTGACATTACCGTAAAATACGCCTCAATTGCTTGATCAGGCATTTGGCACATTTGAAAACATTCTGCATATTTCAACCAGACTGCAGCTGTAGAATATGCTTTACTTTTAACCATTGGAACAAGAAGTTTTAAAGCGTCATACGGATACGTCATAGCCATCAAAGCTTCCACTACATCTAAATATAGGTCGCCAAGTTGTTCGACATCATCTTCTACTAGAACATTATCTACTAAGGCTTTAAATATATTCTCAGCTCTTAGGCGAATCATACAAACTATAAATTTGAATTTAAGGTCAACGTGGAGATCCTCTGGTTTTTCAAAGGAATTTATGATTATTGCATTTTCCTCAGTGAGTGTAATGTCAAATGAGAACCCACAAAATTGAGTAAATATATCCAAACAATCAGAATATCTTTCACACAATATGAACAATTCCAAAATCATATTGACAGCATGGTTTGTAATTTTGTTAGGTATTCTTTTGAAAGGAATCATAAGTGCTTCTATTGCTCTGATATAATTTTTGTCTTTGAAATATTCTTGTGCTGCTTCCATTGAATTTTTTAGAATCCGGTCATGGTATTTCTTTGAAATATTATTTGCTAAGGTTTGTTTGGCCACCAATTTCCATTTATTATCCACTGCAAAGAAAACATCTTATGAATGAGTTTTAGGATAATTTTCTATAGTTAAATTTATTCCTAAATAACAAAATATAATTTCATAAAGGCTATCAGTACTTGTTGTATTTGCATTTTGGTTAGAAACGGTTCTGGAAAAGTTTTTAGAATATCAGTATATTCAATTAGAAAAATATATTTTTATCTATTAATTAGTTGACACAATTTAATAAAAGAGGAAAGAGATTCTAGACAATTATTAAATTGAGACAATATATTGATTCTATGCAGGTAATTTCAGAAATTCTATCAGTACTTACTGTGTTTAGATTTTGGTTAGAAATTGCTCTGGAAACAGATATTCAATTATAAAATAATATTTACATCTATCAATTAGTTGACTGAGCTCTATATTCACAATTTAATAAAAGAGGAACGAGATTCCAGACATTTTCCCATTATACCATAAATATATGGAAAATTTTACAATCTTTGATGTGGAAATACCCATTGAAACTAGCTTTCTTAATTAACATTAGATTTCATAACATCTTGATTTTTTTGAATATCTAGTAAATACTGATTTAACCAGTAGGTATACTCCATTTATTGTACCTTACAGAAGAAACGAATATACACTAATAACAGGTTTTGTCAAGTGTATTAATAGATTATCAAATAATTGGTTATAAACTACCAAGTAATTTCAAAAGTTGGTGTATTCTCCACCAAGTCAGTCATATATGTATCCACCGTCTGTTGCCTAAGGCCACTATAGGTGGCAGCTTTTCGCTTACTTACTACCTATCCTTTTTTCCTCACAATTCGCACGGAATTACCAATATTAAATGGTGACATCGTCCATGAAATATGGAATTAAAAAGTTGACGCCTCGGAAAAGTGCCATCGCCTGGGAGTCGCTAGGTGATGTCTGCAGCCACTGCTGGTACGACAGATGTGGAACTTCGGTGGCAATGTGTTGGAAAAACGGACTCATGTCGTCCAAAGATTTAGTCATCACAATCATTACAAGAGTCGAACTGCAAACAGAATTCCGCCCGCAAATACTGTTGCGTAGTGTCAGCAGCCTATGCTCATGAGATCCACTGCTTCTTCTCAACCCACACAGAGACAGTAGATAAGAAATAAGACCAATGTAATACATTGGGACACCCTCTGTAGAGATTCCAGTTTCATGACAACAGCTCATGGCAAATGAACATCAAAAAGAAAACTTCAAAGTCGATTAATCAATCAATTGACATTGCCAAAAAGTCAAGCGATGAAAATAGTGCAAATTATTTCAAACAAACATTGCTCAACAACGATTGCTGATAAGGAATCGAAACGTCACATAAAACAGATAAGTACAACACAAAATACATCTCAACATATTGTACAATACTAGTTGACAAATCGGTAGACCTACTTTCTCACAGTTAATCCTGTGAGAGGGTTTTTTCTGTAAGAAGGCAACTAGTTTCCGGACAGTTGCTCCTAGATACACCTTGATATTCAATTACTTAGTTATCTGTATTTTTCAGAAACGATTGCGAGGAGTGAAAATCCCAAATGAACATTCAAAATAACCATTTGCCTCCTCAATCATTTACATTTACATTTTGTAAGGCAATAAAATAATTTGGTGGACAATAAAAAATCATCAAAGCTATCCCAAGGGTGTGAAAAGATCAATGAGAGGCCCTAATATCATGATAGTCAGTTATAATTACCAGCATTTCATGATGTAACTTCACTTACATATTCATTTCTCATTTCTTGCCATGTGCTTCGGTTCTTAGCTTATTATACCCCTGAGATACCACTGAGAGATTATTCTTGTCCACCTATTATCAACTTGTCATCTACCTACCCATTGCCATTTAAGGAATTTTACTTTGTTGACGACAGCTATTAGCTTGGTTTAATTTCTTATCCACCCTATTCTCTTCTGATATCTTGTTATTCCGATAATAAATCTCTCCATAGACCTTAGTGTAACTGGAAGTTCTCATGTAATATCAGCCTTTAGAATCCAGGTTTCACAACTGTATGACAGTACTGGTGGAATACATTGAATACTTTTTTCTTGAGGTGGTCTCGCATTCTAGACTTGAAGAGCAATGGTTCTTTCCGAATGTCATCCGTAACCTTGTCTTTCTGTTTATTTATGGTAGTAGCGAACCTGATATATGTATTAAATGTCATATGTATTCTTCAACTACTCCAGGGTTTATTATTTAGTAAGATCTCCTGAATATCTACTAGTTCATTGCACAATATCTTCGGTTTATGAAAGTTTATGTTTAAACATATTTTATTGATGAGTGGCGTTATTTGTTGTTGAAATTTGTCTGAATTTTTGACTATTAAGAGAATACCTGTGACAATACCATCACGAAATATTAGATGATTGAGATATTCGCCATTTATATTAAGTTCTTTACTGACTCTTCTGTTGGTGGGAAATTCAAACATTCTGATATTGGTTTCCCTGTATATATTGGTCAACGTTTCTCTATATGTGAGTCGAATTTGATACTATTTATAAACTTTTCTTAGTGTAGATGTGATTATTGCTGCTAAAACCTAAAGTTGAGCGGCGTCTAGTGTCATTTGTATTCTGTTCTGTATGATCTTAGTGAATACTTTGTAAACAACTGACAGAAGATTTATTGGTCTATAAATCCTTGGTCTGATATGTGTTTGGTTCTTAAACATTGAGTACAGTTTTTGGCCAGGCGTTTCCATGCTTCTCTACCAGCGTATTTTAGTAGTTCAGCCGTTTCACGGTAGTTTCCAGCCATTTTACACGTTTTTGACCGCTTTCTTCACTTCTTCTATGAAGTACTTCTGGTGTTTCTTCTTCTGTTGACCATATTTAAAGAGTATAGAATTTGGTGACATGCTTCATTTATTTTGTTTCTTTCTGTCATTCACATGTTTTCATCTGTTAATGCGATTATTAGTGCTATTTAGCATTTTTATCGTTTTTTTGATTTCCAGCTGCAGATTGCAGCAGTTTCTTGTTATGGTCTTTGATGTACCCTGCAATTCTCTTTTTTATGGACTTAAGAGTTTGGTATATTCTACCTATCTGTTGTCCTTGTCAGTTGTCTTACCTCTGTAGCGATGCCTTTGTTTCTGAGCTTAGTTTGTGGTGTTGGTATTGTGTTCCACCTATTACTTTCACACAACTCACTATTGTATTGTAATGTATTGGCAAGTTTGAATCTTCAGATTCATATTAAATACAATTCTGGTGCTGACAAGTCTGTTATTGCTTCTACCTGAATTTATTCAGCTTGCTCACATCTTTAATGGTGTTGATGTTGTTTGTTAGGTCAAAGTCAGTTGATTTTTGATTGACCTTTTTGGACCTTACTAGGTTCACTTAGTATTTTTTGTAAAGAATGAGTTTGATATGTACATTTTCAGATAGTGCATGAACTATACTACTCTCTTTCTCCTCGTTCATTGCATTGACCAAATCCACAGTGAGTCTCTGACCTTCCTTATGTTGGGGTTGTGTACATACGTAGGGCACAGTTCCTTAAGAGTACAGTTCATCCCATTTTGGTTGAGATTGCCAGGTTACTCGGTTGTTATTGAAGATAGAGTCTTGCGGTTTTCACATACTTGTTCTATTTTTTTGTGAAACTCAGGATGACCAAATCAGATTTTGCATAATTGTTTCCATTTATAAGATACAGGGCGATTTTGATAATTTATACTTTTTGGACCCCGTCTATGTCTACGAAGTTATTAGAAATACTCTTGCGCTAAGAACTTCGTCTAATAGAAAATTTTGCATTGAATCCAGTGGAGTACTCATTTTTTTCCGAGTATGGTGTTGAAGATACTACACAACATTATATATTTTTAAATGGAACACCCTGTATTTTATTATTTCATTGAATTCGTTATTTTTTTCCCTTTAAAATAATGTATAATATAATACACATGGTATTATTAGAAATGCTAAAAAACACTAAAAAGCTAAGTTTTTTTGCTAGTAGGCCATGTATTTTCCATTTAAAAGGAGAATCAAACAAATAATTCCATTTGAGATTTTTTATAGGAGTTTATCAGCAAAGAAAAATAATGTTAACAATAATTCAATAATATGAAACACGACATTTAGGTACCTAAAAGCAACTAATAAATAGTTATACATCGTTCATTATGTATAACAAACAGAACAAGTATTACAAATCAAATATCTATCTTAAAATTAATTTTGGACATTATTTATTACCTTATTGATTTAACTGTTCAAATTGTTGTCCATTTTCCCTAACACATAATTGGCAAACCTTTCCATCTCGCATGAATCCATTTAAAATTATTCGTGTTTGAGTTTACAAGATCATTATATAAATAATTATTCGTGAGTTTGCTGGTTGATAATTGATAATGGCTGGAAGAGAATTCGTTTTTCAAAATAACGAAAAATACGATATGATACAATGTTTAAATCAATGTTATGAGAATGTTGAAGAAGCTTAGAACTATATTTCCACAGGTATAAAGTGCGAGTATTTTACCATAAGATATTTCATGAAATCGCGTTTTTAAAACTTTCAGATATCCAGAGAGGCATCAACCTAGTCGAGTAACTATATTTAGACTAAAGAATAATTTACTAAGTTTTGATGCATATTCTAAACCTCAATCAAAGGTGTATAACAAAGAAAATCGAGAAATGAATGAAATAAATGTGTTAGCTAGCGTTCATGCCTATCCTCCGACTTCTTGTGCGAAATTAGAAAATTACACTGGAGTTTCTCAATCACGGGTCCAAAGAATTTAAAAAAAATATAAATTTAAACCTTACAAAGTCAATATTGCGCAGCACTTATATCCTGGTGATGCAGCAAGACGGTTAAATTTTTTGCAATTGGTCTTTAGACCAAACCCGAAGGGACAATGATTTTGTAAGGAAAGTTATTTGGTCAGACGAATCTCATATAAGCAGTGCCGGTATATTTAACAGGCAGAATACAAGATACTGGTATGATGAGAACCCGCACTTAATTTTTGAGCGACAACAGCAGGGTCGATTTGGTTTTAATCTAACCTGTTTCATACTGGGGACAAAAATAAAGTACCGCATTTTTTAAGGAACCCTTACCGCCAATAGGTACTTGACAATCCTAGAAGACTTATTACCCGAAATATTGGAAGATGTTCCCCTCGCCTTTCGCAATTCTATACACTTTCAACAAGATGGCGCCCCTGCCCACAATTCTAGATTAACTGGGCGCTTTTTAGAAAATAATTTTCAAGGATGTTGGATAGGAACACATGGACCAATTAGGTGGCCTCCAAGATCACCCGATTTATCTATATTGGACTTTTTTGTGGGGTTATTTGAAAAATAAAATATATACCAACAGACACAACAGTCGCGAAGAACTTCGTGCCGCAACGGAGGCAGCTTTTCGGGATTTACAAAGGCGACCTGTTATAATTTTAAATGCACTCAGGCGTATTGAAAAGGTTTGCCAATTATGTGTTAGGGAAAATGGACAACAGTTAAATCAATAAGGTAATAAATAATGTCCAAAATTAATTTTAAGATAGATATTTGATCTGTAATACTTGTTCTGTTTGTTATACATAATGAACAATATATAACTATTTATTAATTGCTTTTAGGTACCTAAATTTCGTGTTTCATGTTATTGAATTATTGTTAACATTATTTTTCTTTGCTGATAAACTCCTATAAAAAATCTCAAATGGAATTATTTGTTTGATTCTCCTTTTAAATGGAAAATACACGGTCTACTAGCAAAAAATTCAGCTTTTTAGTGTTTTTTAGCATTTCTAATAATACCATGTGTACTGTATTATACATTATTTTAAAGGGAAAAAAATAACGAATTCAATGATATAATAAAATACAGGGTGTTCTATTTAAAAATATATAATGTTGTGTAGTATCTTCAAAACCATACTCGGAAAAAACAATTGAGTACTCTACTGGATTCTATGCAAAATTTTCTATTAGACATACTTCTTAGCATAAGAGTATTTCTAATAACTTCGTAGATATAGAAGGGGTCCAAAAAGTATAAATTATCAAAATCGCCCTGTATCTTATAAATGGAAACACTTATGCAAAATCTGATATGGCCATCCTGAGTTTCACAAAAAAGTAGAACAGGTATGTGAAAACTGCAAGACTCTATCTTCAATAATAACCGAGTAACCTGGCAATCTCAACCAAAATGGGATGCACTGTACAGGCTGCTGAACACTTTATTACTCTGACTAATGTGATGGTTGTTGTTATTCTGTAGCTTAGCCCAGGCAGTGGCTCTTTTCTGAGTCCTCGACATTGTAACTCCATATTGTTTGCATGATGTCACCATTTAACGTTGGTGACCCAGGTAACTTGAACCTGTGGGGATGTCATTTCCCAGAAGATTGGTTAAAAACCGGTCCATCCAATGAAGGTGGTTGGGAAATGATAGGTAGTAGTAGCAAGGCCCCCAAACTTTTGAGTTTAAAAATTCAATTTTTCACACAGGAATTGTTTCATAAAAAAATATAAATTTTGTCACCCTAATCAATATATACCCTTCAAAAAAGTTGCTACTGCAGATAATCCCTGAGATTCAATCTAGTTTCAACATGCAAAACAATTGAATAACATGAAAATTGACATAAAGGTTAAAATAAAAAATAAACATTGTCTATTGCTAGCTAGTCAGGTGAAGAGTAAATGTTCCGTAAAACCTCAGTATACATTTCCTAGATTTATGTATTTTTTTTTTAATTGAAAGAAGTAGTTGTTTACTACTTTTTGGCAATCCTCTTTCCACCCTTTTTAATGTAAACAGTATAAAGAAGACTAGTTATAGTTTTTTCATACATACAAAAAGATAAGAGAATTTACATTGATTGATGATAAGTAATAATTTTAAATTGTAATAATTTTTAACAGGAATTGAATTTGATTAGGTGCAGAATTTCTTTAAATAGCTTGAATTATTAGTAGTAATTCAAATTATAATTATTTTGAGGTAAAACTGTGATTTACTTTCTATCTGATATTAAAATACAGTATCATAACTTCTTTTGCTTTTCTTTATTATTTACTTACTTAGTTCTAATAATTCCAATCTTTTTTCATGTAGTGAAAGATTTTTACTGTCAACCTTTATAGCTCTTGAAAAACATTTAATTGCTGGTTCTATTTCACCTTCCTGCATATGTAAGTCAGCCAGTCTTGTTAAAATTCCAGTATCAGTTGGTGCCAAATGACTTGCTAACATTAGAAATCCTTTATACTTTTTTGGATTTGTGTTTTCATACATTTGTGATAGTGTCAAATATGGTTCATAAGCATCAGGCACTTGTCTTATAACTTCAAAACACATTTTTTTAGAAGTCTCTATGTCTCCTCTAGCATAGCGAACATTAGCTTCTCCCATTAAACCTTTTAAATGTGGTGAGAGCTTGGTTTGTTCTTTTCGAGTTTTTGGTTTTTCATCTAAAACACATTAAAATTCCTCATTAAAAATTTCTGTTAAGAAAAAAACATACCTTCCTCTTCATCACTATCATCTGCCTTTGCTGTATTTATATTTTCAGTACTACAACTGGGTGAATTTGAAATTGGATCATTAATTTCTATAGGAATATCGTTAATATCAAAATCCATTATAACATTAATAATTAATAATCAACTTCAAAAAATAAAATTTGAAACTTTTTAGGTTATTAACAACAAAATAAAAAATATGACACCTGGCTTGCACTGTGACACGGAACATAAATTTTAATCTAACATACATATAACCAAAAATCTGAGATCATACCCCCTGTTTTCCAATTAGCGCACAATTGAGCACAGTGCGGCACAGCACTTTGTGCTCTAGTAATTGGAAAACAACCATTATTGAATTATTCTGTAAATAATTTACGTACACATAAACGTCAATTGATAACTTACGAGTAATACACTTTAACCTTATGGTGATCAGTGTACTCTACCGGTTGGTTTTAAAACAACCATGTTCCAATTAACGTCCTAAAAATTGCCGCACTGTGCGGCACAAAATCACTTGTGCTCTGCTAACTGGAAAACAGCCACCATCTAGATATAGCCTGTCAAGCATAAAATCGTGGCAACGCTAAAATGAGAGGGCAATAGAGACAGTAAGAGGCTATTTCACTTTGTGGGTGGTTGGTCGGTGGACGCAGCCAATTAACAACATGCTTTATTGGAAGCAGCTCCCAAACGAGTGAAATTACCTCTTGCCCTCTCTGTTGCCCTCTCTCTCCTTAGTCTTATCACGACATTTGTGCACTGCAGGCTATCTCTAGATAGTAAATGCTCTAAGCCAAGAGAGATCTCTGCATGATCTGTGTTTCTAGTATGGAGTGTTGAGTAAAAGGAGGACACACTCTGTGTATCAAAAAGTGTCCAAAAAAGGGTATCAATTTGGGGACGCCACTGGGACGACGGGGTAATTTGTTCGTTGAATAACATTTAAAAGACAATTGAAAATTCTAACCTATACATTTTACAAATTAAAACAGCAGATTATAATATGTATTTTTTATAATTAAAAGTAAGTATTTCTAAAAATAAATGCTGTAAAGTTTTTATTTACTTGTTATAAATGTAGTATTATTGACTTGATTAAATTGAAAATTATTTTCAGTTAATTATATTCCCACAAAATATTCTCTCCATATGATGTGCGAAATAAACCAACCAAAAATGTGTGGGTAAATAAGAAAAGATGGTTTTGTTACATGCCTGAGAGCTAACATTAAAACCAAAAACTGACGCTCAAGATTGGTTAATTATTAATAGGAAAGAAGAGTTTATGCAGTTAGAACAGAACCTATCAAGAATTTTTTTGAAAATGTGTTGTAAAGTAAGTACACATCCAAAAATTGCAAATTTAAACATCATAGTTAATCAACCAGATTTAAAATGATTTGTAAAATTTGTATTTAATATTAATAAATGTATTCAGTCAATAAATACATTGTACATAGATAAAAATGACTTGCAAGCAAAATTTTATTTGTACATTTTTTTAGGAGTCAAGATAAATATCCTACACAAATTAAACTCTGAAGAACCCATTATTATATAATTACTAAACTGATTATGGCATTGTCCATCGAGAACTTCAACAAACTTCTGAAGATATTTTTCCAGGGCCATTGACCAGGCGTGCCTTTGGAAATATTTAAAATAGACCTACAGCAGAAAGATGCCAAAAATAGTCATTTAATTGTAGTTAATGGAGACAAGAAAAAATATATGGAAAACCAGTGTGTGAAAATGTTAGAATCATTGAAAAATAAACTATTCTAGCATAAAATGCAAGTGAAATTTGTTCCATAATGATAACAGAAGAGATAACTTAATTATAGCAGTTTATTCAGTGATGAAAAGAATTGTTAATTACCTTTTATCCAGAGAAAGGTGAACAAGGAACTAGAAACACCAACTTTTCAAAATAAATATGTAATATGAACACAAGAATGTAAAAATAAATAATTTTTATTTACATCTAATTCACCAAAATCTATTTGTTAATAAGTATAAAAATATTACAAATATACAATTTTTTCCCAATGTTTAACTGTTTCAAAAAGTTTTATAAGAAAATAACAATTATAAAATCACTCCGTTTTATAAAAAAGTCAAAACTGGGGCACACGCTTATTAATTTATATCACAATTAACACACTATAAACTCCTATCACTTGCAGAGATTACAAAAAACTGAGACATCCATTTACAAAGAGAAGTTCACATAACAGATTTTCTACGTTTTATTTACGATTTTTACTAATAATTTTACATCATTCTCACTTTTTCAGACGTTTCACTTCTAAATGTAGGATTTGTGTATTTCAATCCGTTGACAATTAACTTCATAACATACCCTGTGGTCACACTTGCGCCATTCTGGTCATTTCTTGAACTTCTTATTTGAAACCGTCCGCTGGACACTTTTTCAGTTTTATACCCATATAAGTTTGTCCTCCTTTCACTCTACACTCCATAGTTTCTAGCAGTGAAAATGCGCCTGTATAGTAATCTGTGGTTCCAATACCTGACCAAGGATATTTAACAAAGGATTGCTCGATAGATGTAAATTTTTCCGAAAGCATACGTCACAAAGTGGCTGCTAATATTTGCACCGTAACTTTTTCTAATTAAGGTGTTATCAATATTAAAGCGACACTTCACTTGGTGTAGCGTATTCGTATATTTGATATATTTGTCAAAAAACGGCGATGTGTAGAGAGCTTATTCGCTATTTTTGCTTTATTTGAACAAATACGTCGAATACCGCCAAGAGCAAATACGCCTTACCGTCCACTTGTCGGTTTTCAATACACATCAAAGGAGTCAAATAAGCCAAATATGTGCTTTAGCCGTCCACACCTGGTTCATACAGTTGCACGCGGCGCTTCGAGCGTGATCCACTATTGTTGTTTGTAATGGCAAAGTAGTGTTTGTGGCAAAATTGAGTGGTCGAGCAATAACATCATGTAGTTTCTCGAGTTGTACCAAATACATCCTTGCATTTGGGACCCCCAAACATACCAGCCACAAAAATAAAAATAAAATAAATGATGATTGGACAGATATCCAAAACAATATGGGACAACCATGCACAATTGTTGATCTAAAGAAAAAGAGGGAATCTCTGATGTCTGCGTTCAGGGGTTAAAACACAAAAATTAAGAAATCAGAAACATCAGGAGCAGACACGTCTAGCGTATACAAACCCATATAGTTTGCTTACAAATATATGAATACTTTTCTATAAATCCAGCTCATCTACGAATACTGAGGTAGGTAAAAAATAAACAAAAAAACATTATTGATTAATTTTGTTTATTTATCTTTACGGTGAGGCATGTGTCACATTTACTGGTATTCAAACATATTTGGCATGTTTGAGAGTTTTGCGATATGTGTGGATGGCATGTTTGGAATATTTGCAAATACATCAAATATTTGGACGAATATAGCGATACAAAACAAAAATACGCTAAAACCAAGTGAAGAGCCGCCATTACATTAAACAGATGAAACAAAACCAGAAAAACTCTTCAACTGTCAATAGAAAAAGCGCCACAACAACTCGAGAGCCGGTCCAACACACGGTGATACGTCACAGGGTGGCTGGTTTTCTTTCGAAAAATTTTAACATGATCAAGCAGTCCTTTGTAAAATATCCTTGAACCTGATTAAAACGACAGTTATTAAATGTCTAGGTTTTAAAAATTCAAATTCAAAATTAACGGAATTGTTTATTAATAATTAAAATTTGGATACTGAAAAAATGCCTCAAGTTGTGGATATAGAAGTGATATTAAAGACATATAAGTACGACTGTTAGAACCAGCGGGAAATGTAACATAGTATTGAAAAATTACAATTTTAGGAATAGTGCTTGTAAGAAATCCATTATTGAAATTGTACAAAAATATTTAGAAAAAATAATTGTTTATCCCAACAGTATCATAACTGATTTTCAGAAGGATGATTCTGTCTTTCAGTTTGAAGTTGAAGCCTTAATAGTAGGAGATGCAAATTGTGTAAGTTGCACGTAAGATTGATTGTACATATTATTTACTATGTGCTGTGTAATTATTTCTAGCATAATACTCCCCTCAATTTAGAACATTCAGAAATTAGATGGTTCCTTTATACTTTAAATCATAATGGCCTTATGTATCAAAATGAAGATTATGAAGATGGTGAAATTGTTGTATCCACCCAGTTAACATTACCATCTTCTCACCTTCAAAATCTTTGGGAAAATTTGTATTATGAAAGTAACCTTAAGCAAAATGTAATTATGAAATGTTTATGTTCCTAAAAAGATGTTTTTAATATATTTTTTTAGTTGTTAAAATATGCCCAAACAATGATGGAATTTTCTGACAAAGGTGTTGACAATAACATTATTAGCTGTAACAGAGTAATATTACTACATGGACCACCTGGAACAGGAAAAACGTCTTTATGTAAAGCTCTGGCTCAAAAGTTAACTATTAGAATGAGTGATAGATTTACTTCAGGTGTACTTGTAGAAATCAACAGTCACAGTTTATTTTCAAAATGGTTTTCGGAAGTAGGTATATATATTTACATAAAGTGATACATTATAATGTAATTATTTCAATTGTAGAGTGGTAAATTGGTAACAAAAATGTTCAGTAAAATAATGGAAATTGTGGAAAATAAAAATATTTTGGTTTGTGTACTAATTGATGAAGTTGAATCTCTTGCACATGCTAGAAATCAGTGTGTTTCAGGTAAACAAACAAACAAATAAATCATATTGTAATAATGTATAGCCAAATTGATTTTGTTTTTGCCAGAATGTTGCCTTAGGAATGCAATTATAAAAAATCTGCAGAATGCAAGGAAAATTTAATATACCTATTGAGAACAACTGTCTATTAAATATTATTAATTGTAAGAATACAGTTCCTTCTCTCTTGGTATTAAGCAAACTTATGAACACATTCTTTTTGTACTTTACAAAAAGCTACTTCTTCTCATTAGATAGTTATTGGATTTCATAACTCTAAAAAATAATTAGTTACAATTGTATTGAATTTATTTTACAATGTATATAGATAAATAATAAATTATAGTTGTTGGCATCAATCAACACACTTCTGTATGTAAGAATCAAATTTAATCATTCTTTTAAATCTCAACTTAAAATCTCCTTTGGTTTAAAAAATTTATAACTTGTTCATAATAGGTAGGTAGGAATAGCTATTCTATTTGACGTTAGTTGCCAGGATTTTTTTTCTTTTAAAGAATATATTTTACACAATATACAACACACTTATTTGTACAGAGGAAGTCAGGTTGATCATATTGTAGAGATGTGAGGAAGAAAGACTTTCTGTAAATGACACCCAGTAATCTGGACAATGTATCTAAACTGCAATGGTACACTTTGATATAAAAAAGAAATGAGTAGAGAATCCCAATAAGCAGACAGAACATATAAAAAGGACTTATTGTTACCTAATTAAGAGTAAACATAGTACCTAGGGAAAATTTGTGGAAACTGCCTGGAACACTAGTTGCCTTCTTATAGAAAAACTATTTTGCAGTGTAGAGATTTGTTAGCAAGTTTTCCTGTAGATGTGACTGGTTGTGTATTGTACTTAACCGTGTGATGTACAGAATGATTAAGGAGATAAATAGTTATTTTGATGATTCATTTTGGTTTTTACCCCTCACACTGGTTTCTGAAAAATACAGATAAGTAATTGAAAATCAATGAGTATGTACCTAAGGGCAATTTGTAGACTCTGCCTGGAATTCCTGGAAAACTGTTTCAGAAATGACTAAAGAAATTATAATTCAAACTTTCCCCTCATATTAATAACTGTATCTATTTTTAATTTAAAACTTAAGATTAACATTTCTGCATGATGGTAAAATTTAATTGAAAATTCTGTTTACTAAGTGCTCAAAATGCATAAATACTACATTATAAATAGGTGTTAACTGCTAAAAAATATTATTATATAACCAAATAATACCTACCAATATTTTAAACCTCAACTGTTACAGGTAATGAACCTTCTGACTCCATAAGGGTAGTAAATGCACTACTAACCCAAATTGATAAGGTGAAAACACATCCAAATATTTTAATTTTTGCTACATCAAATATGACTGGTACTATAGATTTGGCTTTTGTTGACAGAGCTGATATAAAACAATACTTGGGAATACCTACTGTGCCAGCTGTTTACATGATATATAGTTCTTGCATCAATGAACTTATTAAGGTAAAGCTGTCACAGTCATCATTTAGTATTTAAGTACCTTGGCAATTTATTAAAATATACATTTAGTTGAAGCTGTTAATTGAAGATTTTTTTTTAACTATACAAGGGTGATTTTTTAATTTTGATTGGGAAATCCTTTTTATGTTTGAGAATAGGTAATATTCAGAGGTGAATGTAAAGCCAACTGAAATCATTTTTTGTTTTTTTCATACTTTCTCATAATTTTTTTAGTAGTAACTTAGTTGTATGATTATTGTTTATATGTAGAAAAATATATAACTCCGAGACTTATGTTATTAGGAAGACACTATTCTTGGGCACTAATAAGCAGTGTTGAAGAATAAATCATATATTCAGCCCTTGTATTTTTCATTATTGCAATGTTCATTAATTAAGAAAATTATTCAGTGACTATGCATGGGCATACCAAGGGGCCATATGGCTAAGTACATACTGTTGTATTAATGAAAAAGTATCTAAAAATTTCGTTTTTTATTATAAATACTACCTAATACATTTAGGGATTAACTTGAATTTATAGTTTTACTAAGTAATTTTGAAGGATTGTCAACACATACAGTTTCTGATTTGCCCCTTCCTAATGAAAGGCTGGGTATGTCCATGCAGCTGTGTTAAATACAATTAAGCATTTAGAAAGTTGCATAACACAGAAAATCAGTATTTGGCTAGTATTCTTTCATGACTTATTTAAAAACTACCCATTGTGAAAATCTGGTATGTAATTAACAAAAACTGTAATTGCATACTTTTATTCATCTAACTTAAAAATATTGTTACAGACACAGATAATAAAAGGTCAACACATGCAATTTTTCAATACTGGCAAAGAGCAATTAGATGAACATAAAGCTCTTCTAAGGATTTGTGAACAAAGCATAGGTTTAAGTGGAAGATCTTTGAGAAAAGTGCCATTTATTGCACATGCTTTATTTCTGGACAAATCTTTTGTGAGTTTGAACGAGTTTTTAGAAGCAATGGAGAAAGCTGTGGCAAAAGAAAAAACAGACAGAAACTATTTTAAAGAATTTAAACAAGAGCTGAACTGATAATTTAAATATTTATTTTAAATGAAGTTGTAATTGTGGTACACGTTGCAAACATAAAGTTTATTTTACATGAATTCCAATTTATTTATCCCATCCCTCTTCATTTGTTTTCTACAAGGTTTGATTTTATTTCCTCAAGCTCATTAATTTTTTCTATAGTTTCTGTTAATTGTGTTTGAGTATTTACAGCTTTTACTGCCCATTGTAAAGCTTGACAAAACATACTCTGTGCTAGAGTTAAATTTTGGGGAACTAAAATTCCAAACCATTTCATAGGGTCTTGCACACTGTTTTCTTCATTTTTCTTAGTTGATTGTAAATCAAAAGATTTGGCATTAAATAGTTTTTCATCATTGGTGGAATGAACTTTTACACCTGCTGTAAATTCTGAACTTTTTTCTGTTGGTAGTTGTATTGAACAAACTTTATTTTGCCCCATGATATATCTCGATTTTGCTAAATGTGATTCTGCAGAGGACATTGCATTTTCAATGTTTAATTTTGCTTGAATTTCGTCTTCTATTAACAATAGTGCATCTAACGTTAATTTATCTAAGACTTGGCAAATTGTATCAATGTCTGTTTCTGTAGCAGTCATTGTTGACTTTGAATTCTTCTATCAGCTGTTTTGAAAAAATATAAATATAACCTGACCCATAATATTCTCGACTTTTGTTCTGTTTAAAGTATGTGATTGTATATCAGTTAATGTGTCCTGTATATACAATATTATTGAAACACCAAACACGCGGTGAGCGCTTATCTGATCAAGACCCAATAACGATTTTGCTAAATTTTATGTTTCTAGATGTCATTATCGCAATATTACTTTTAGATCGAAATAAAACGACGTATATTGATGGAAAACTAAACGTTTCAAAGTGTATTTATTTTTTAAATTGCAAAATGTTTTATTTCGATTGTGGTGTTATTGCTCAAAAAACATAAAATAATTAAAAAAGAATAATTTTTGTACCACTTTCATTATTACATTAACATATTCCATTAATATTGACAAAAAGATATTTCGTCTAGTCTTTTATTAACAAGTTAGAAACTGCATCTAAAAACGTTAATTTATCTAAGACTTAGAAGAATGCAAGAAACGTTCGTTGTGTTCTTATGCGAAAACAGTGTATCAATCGTTTTGTCAAGGTTTGTTTCTAATATTAGTATTTTGTTTCTAGATAATATCAGTCATTGTTGAGTGGCTATAAAGGTTTTGTCACACCATTTTTTTAAATTAAAATGTCTTAAGGCCAACCACTTTAACAATAAACGTGATTATTATTATACAATTTTTCACAATTAAATAAATTTGTAATTCTTATTTTATGTGATTTAAAATGAGTTTTATCAGCAATTAATGTTTTCGAACCCGCCAGAACTCTTTCGAAAATATAAATTTTACGGTATCGACCTTGATTTGTGTACATCAGCGCCCCCTCGCGTGTCTAACATGACATATTTGATTTGTCCTTCTATAAGAGTCTAAATATAATTTTGTATGATCTGTGAATCGGCATACATTTTATGTGTATGCAACCAACAATAACTATTGATGATTACATTCGGCCGATACATTATACATCATTCAATTGGAGGTATTAAGCTAAGGTTCTTCTCTTTGTGGTTTTCTTTGTATGATCTGTGGCTAAGGGTAGCGCGCGCTGCCTAGCGAATTCTGGGTAAACCCAAAGTAGGCACAACTCCTGTGTTTGATCTGTGGGCACAACATTGACTCTTGTGTGTGAACTGTGACATTGACTACATAAAACTTGGGCGTGACCGGTGAGGTTAAAAACCTAAGAAGAAAATGACCTTTTAATAACAATCTCGGAGCTGCTTTTACACAAGTTTCATCTAAAGCTTGGTACCCAAACTGTTTCTGAAAGTCGTGACACAGTTCCTCCAATGGAACTATCTCATACATGATCTAGGCATTATGTTTTACTTTTCCCCATATCCGCTTAAGATCTGTACCGGCCGCTATTTCAAGCTTTGATTTATCATTTCTAAAAAATATAAGTTGTGTAAAAGCAGCCCAGAAATTATTAAAAGGTCATTTCCTCGTTACATTTAATCTCACCTCTGGCGCCCAAGTTTTATGTAGTCAATGTTCTGCATACACTGGGTTCAGCCAGGTAGGGCTACGGATGGCGTAACAGCTGGAATAGAGCAAAATTATTGAAGGCATTTTTATGACAAAATTCAACAGCAAACTGCCGATGCCATAACTTCAGGAGTAGTTCATAGCAAATAATTTATTGAAACAATAAAAACTATTAAAAATATGGATTTTTTTTGTTTTCGGCTTGTATTGAGAAAAACATTGAAGGAATCGTGATCTTGTCAATAGAAAGGTTTATAAATGTAACAGTGCAGTTTTGCACCCTAACACCAAATCTTTATTTAAACACAACGCCATTTTAACAACTCTAAGTTGTCATCATCAAGGAGTAAATCAAGCTAAATCTAAATTACAATTTTCTCTATCTCATACATCCTCCTCTCATACATCCTATCACATACTGCTCATTGTATAGATTACTTTGTAAGAATCCATAAAATAGGTATTACAATGTCATTACTTTATAATATAGGGTAAAAGTAGGTAGTAGGTAGGTAATTAAGGAGTATCCTAATTTACATAATTTCATTATACAACATCTTGGCATTATATGTTAAATCTGTTATTTATAATACAGGTACTTGGGATTTGCGCTTTGTACTGATTACTGTAAGTTGCTAATAGTTTACTGATAGGTATAAATTAGAGAAAAATTGTAATTTAGATTTAGTTTGATTTACCCCTTGATGATGACAACTTAAGAGTTGTTGAAACGTGTTAAAGGTTTGGTGTCAGGGTGCAAAACTGTGTTTTTACATTTGTGACATACCAAAGGTTCCACAGCATTTCCGTTAATAGAAAGGTTGTACAAAAATTGGAAAACCTTCAAAATGAGCCTTTATAGATTCTTATGGGGAAATTTTCCGTCGTGAAAAGTTGTAAAAATCGGGGAAAATTGATTTATTTAAAAAAAATTGTATTTGTAGATTTTCGTTGAAAGTCCCGTAAAGATTATACCTACAAGTACGTGACAGATGGGGAGCGAAGCGTCAGTCGACTTAGAGCATGACGTTGTGGAGATAGCCTGCGATGCACAAAATCGTGGCAAGGCTAGAAAGAGAGGGCAACAGAGACAGTAACAGCCTATTTCATTTGGTGGGAGGAAGCAGCCAATGAACAACAGGCTGATCGTATTTCATTGGAAGCAGCTCCCAACCGAGTGAAGTAGCCTCTTGCCCTCTCTATTGCCCTCTTTCTCTTTAGTCTTACCACGACATTTGTGCTATCTCCAGAAGGTTCAAGCTCTAAGTCAGTCGACAGACAAGCTGTTTAAGGGAAATTTGCGCAAGTCTTGTTGCTCGTTATTAGGGGTCAAGAATTAATTAGATGGACGTTTTGAATGCGATTATTTCATTAAGTTTGTATTCAGTTCAATGGATTATTTATACAGTAATAAATAAATCTCATTTTATTTTTAAAATTTGTGTGTTTATTCAAAATTTGAATATATAATCTACTCACTGAATAATATATTACTGTTAATCATTCACCTGATGACGATAGCAGATACAAAGTTATTGAAATGTTGTGAGATCAACCATTTCAAGACGATGGAAGTCCAAGGACACTTTAAGGAATTACTGTTAATATTATGACAGCTAACTGTGTTCCTGATCCTGTAGATTATACTCGAGCATTCCTATAAATAGTAGGTATTAAATTTTATAACAAATAACGAACATATGTAGGATTATAAAATTTTTTAGATGAAAACATTTTATAATGTAAGTAGGTACCTATGTACTTGTTAACAATTTTTTAAATGAATCAAGACTTAATATTTTTGTACAGCAATTTTTTTGTTGATTAAAAGAATCCAAATAAATAATAACATATGCTTCATATTTTAGTAGGTAAAATGCTGGATAAATTATAATGATATTAACATCCACTTATCTGACTCTACTCATTTGGGCATGTCATTCGTGTCACTCGAGGTTAAAATCTTAGTGATAATACATGTAAATGTGTAAAACATATATAAAACTTTAAGTTTTACTTGCGGCATTCACGTTAATTCAGTTGTGCCCAATAGTCATTAAACCCGTCGCTCAAACAGTTCACTTCCCCTAAATTAGCTTGACCACCCTCACCACATTTTCGTCTATCTTCCTCTGGTACGAACTCTCACGTAAAATTCAATATTTACAAGCATTTTTACATCATTTAAACAAAAAACCAAGATATACAAATTGAAGTACATGATATGAACTTTTAAAATGTATTTGGTATATCCCTATCAGACGGACGCAGTTAATACGGTACCGTTCACAACATATCTCTCTTAATTGTTTAAATTACAATTCTGCAAAAACTACTTATCCGACTCTAACATTGTAGTAGATCATTGAGCGGAAAATTAACTTAAAAAAGTCATTTTTATGGGGTTTCCTGGATTTTCTCCGGTAAAAAGCCTCTGATCGGAACTTGTAAACACTCATTTTAAAGGTTTTCCTATTCCTTACAACTGTTCCATGGGCAGTATTACGGTTCCTTTTTAAGTTTTCATAACACAAGCAAAAAACAAAAGGAAATCATATTTTATGGGTTTTTATTGTATAAATAATTTGCTGTTAAAAATCTGGTCAGTTATTGTGTATTAACTATTACTAAAATGATGGCATAATTTATGTCACTTAAAAATCTCTATTGACTGGTGTATTGATCCTCTTTATAGATTAATGCATTTTTAATCGAAATTCGTTAACATAAATACTCATCAACTTTAATCTCGATAAATATTTTCATTTCTGACGGCGGGTGGCGATTGAAGAATTGTCACCTCAGTTTCGCTAATTCTGTAATAATTGTTTATGTAATTTTAGTTGATAATTAATAAATCAAGAACAAAGTTGTTCCAGATGAGTCAGTAGGTTTTAGCCTAGAGCTAGGGAACATGTCAGAAGTTAACTGTTGCTAATTATCAACATAAATAGAGTTGCGTTAAATAATAACCAAAAATAAACTTTTATTTCATCGGCAATTTCCCCTTTTCCCTTCATTCAGCACCGCCATATGTCAATAATTTTATGCTTGAGTTTATACACAGTTGATGTTACTGAAAATGAACATTCTGAATTCTAATTCATGTTAAATGTTATCGTCTTGGAAAAAATCGGGATAAAAGCTTCAGACAAGACCCTATGATATTGCCACCTATGAGGACGCCCTCATTTTATCGGCAGTGTTTGTATAGGGGCCCATTGGAGAAGTAAAATTGTAGCTATACAGGGTGATTTAAACAATATTAGAAACAGTTGCATATGAAGGGTAAAATATAGGGTGGGGAAGAATTCTACTTATACACTGTCTCTTACCATACCATACTTGAAAAAAAAAACACAAATAAGCTTTTGAGAACAGTAAACTAGTCATCTCAAACGCTGCCTCTGAAAACCAATATGATTAAGTATGGGTCCGCAGTACTGGTTAGTCACCTACCAGAGCCACGACTTCTAGAAATGTCAACAATATAAGATTGTTCCGACCCCTGAGTTCACTCTTGTGGCAGTTTGACTGTCCAAAGCCCCTTACAATTAGCGTGTTTCTCATATGTTGTATTTCTCAAATTGTATATGAAATGTATTTATAGTTAGTTATTATAGTTAACACTTAATGTAATAAATGCACATTTCTTATGTTGATATTTAACATTAAGAATTTCTGATATGTGCTTTCCCCCTAGGCCAAGCCTTCTGATTTGCCACCTTCTAATGATGGAAATATAAATTTATGACTGCGAACCGTCACCTTCAGGAGATTTTGGTCCTAGCAGCAGGATGGTGTAAATATCTTTCCTTGACTGTCTCGTTCTCTAGATTTATCGCCTACAAATTATAATATGATCAGCTGAATGTTATCGTTTGATCAGATCTCTGCTAGTTAAAGCCAAGATGAAAATATGTCCATTGTTGCTTAAAACTTAAGCCACATCGGGCATAGCTATATCTCATCAACTAAAGAAGATTTCCAGTTGTTCTTGAGAGCCTATTTCATAGCGGTTTGACTGCTTTCAAAAAATGTTGTCTTCACCCCCTCCGTAAAACAGTTAGGGATGTCGGCTAAGTATTTTATTGTTGACATTTGTTTGATTTTATGAATCTTCAGATTGTTGAAATTTTGGATATTTTTTTTTACATTTTTGGCGTCTTGACATTTTTGGCGTTTTCGACATTTTCGATATTTTCTACAATTATGGGGTTTTTTACGGTTTGGCTTTTTTACTATTTTTGACAATTTTGTATATTAGATGTGTACTACTAACTTTTCAATCTCATTTAAATCGGTAAAATTGCGTATTCTTCTTTTTTGTCTATTTTTCCTTATCGCGGTAAAATGTATCTTCGATATTAACACAAATTCTAAAGCATTTGTCAAAATTTATCAAAATCCGTCCAGTAATTTTTGTGTGATGCGTGTTCAACAAATAGACAGGCTGACAGATAAACAAAAATTGGTGTTTTGTATTCTAAATCGATGACTATTTACACCACCAAGATTTTCAAAAAATATTTCACCTATAGACACGGTCTTTTTACAGTTGTATTATAAGCATATGTACTAAAACTATCTGCTAGCCAAATTTTATCAAGATCTTATCACGGGCTTGAATTTTTCTGTACAAACTTTGAATTTCTTTTCATCTCCCTAGAGGTTGAATTTAAAAAAGTAGCCTATGTCCGCTCCTGATATTCTAACTTTTAACGACTTTCTCTTTTATATATTGGTCAGGTTATTGTAAAGTTTTTTATATATCTATATATAAATAGGCAAAGACAAAACAGTTCGGTATCAATTTCTCTTCTCTTCCCCAACCGATTTTTTAATTTTTGTTCTATTGTAGCTATTGACGACCTTCAGTGCAGAATTGTTAATTTTTTATAAATAATGCTTCGTTCATTAAACAAAATAAAATGAAAAATTCATAATTTACGTCCACACGTCAATGCCAAACAGTGCCGCCAGATTGCCTCGAAAGAAAATCGTAAGATGAATTGACTCGAAAAACAAACTAAGTTAAACAAAAAACTTACAAATTGTGATCCGTTCCAAAAGTTATTCCACATTATCACGATATTCAGATCTCACACACAAAAAAAACATTATATGATAATAACCATTTGTTTAGTACTCGCAAGTATGGAACTTTTATTTCTTTCTAAATATGGTTTGTCAACTAATCAACAGATCAATGTACTTCCGATAATATTTTATTATTTTAACATTATGCTTTTGATTTAAATTGTTTCTATTTTAAAGGCTAATAGTTTCATAAAATTGAACTATGATTACAAAGCCCATGATATGAATACAATAAGTGAGATTTAAGATAAAAACTTAGATCTGACATCATGACAATAATTCTAATGTTCACGGCCATCTTAGTTTTAGCGAATTTGATTATTTTGATTTCAGTTTGACATCACAACATTATTAGCCGTTAGGTTAATGTACCTTTTCAATTCAATGTGAAAATTATCAATGTAAGACAACAGAACTCAAATTATTGTGTTTTGCGAAATAATTTTTTGCTTAATTATAAGGGTAGTGAACTATTTTGTATAAGTACACAAGAAAGTGTATAATAGTAGAAAAAAATGTTGGTAATATGCAATTCATATAGGTATATAATCTTCAAATTTTAACAATGATTTTGGTCGAATTTAGACCATTAAGCGACCGCTAGTTGTCTGAAAATTCATATTTGATGTAATTAGAAAAATATAAATGAGATATTTTCTAGCCGTCGAAAGGATCCTGTATATTAATTTGCAGACGTACTAAAGTACCTTCATAACAATTTTTATCAAATTCCATCCAGTACATTTTGCGTGAAGCGTGTTTAAGCATTTAAATACAGGTGAAATTGTGTACTTCGGCTGTTTTCTCTATTTTCCCAACGATTTGAGATATTTTCTCGCGGAAAGAGGTATCCTGTATAGAGTATATTAACACAAGTACTAAAATATCTCCATACCAAATTTTACCAAAATCCATCCACTAGATTTTGCGTGATTCGTGTTCACCATTTAAATTGCGTATTTTCCATTTTTCCTGTTTTCCCCTTCGAAATGATATAATATTACAATAAAACGTAGGTATACCTATTATATATTAATTCTAAGTTCCTCCACACCAAATTTTATTAACATCCAGTCAATAGTGAATGATGTGTATTCAGACAAAGGTACAGAAAGACAGGCAGAAGGGGTGTCCCTCCCTCCAAATGGTGACGATACATTAAATTTGAACTATTTTATTTTTCTTGCCCTCCCCAATGAAAATACCATTCTTCTTATTCTTGTCCCCCTTTCAAAATTTTGAAGATCCTGTTAAGAATAAAAAGTATTCTTACAAAGAATATTTAGTCTGTATTATAAGTCTAATACTCAATTGATCAAATTGTTGCAAACAGTTTTCTGTTTAAACAACATTAAACTCAAATATTTATTTCCTTAAAAGTGCAACATTCATTGCAGCTGAAAATATAATTTGACAATTTCTAATGTTTAGTACGATTAGCATTATGAAGAAAGAAGGTTGTTCCGAAGATATTTGTCCTTTAGATGGTTTTCGAGGACGACATTTCTTCTCGAATCGAATAACAGTTTCGCTGAGTATGTGCATAATATCCGAAGAAATCTGACGTCACCATATCTATCGAATCGAACAGTATCTCCTTTTATGTAGATCGCCTACTCCCGTAACATTACAAGTGAATCAAATTTATTAATAGGACTGTAGATTTTTTCGAAATCCTTTCACTCTCTTAGACGGTAGAATATGGAATTTGAATAAACAACTTTTGATTAAAAATAATAGTAAATTGTTTGAAATTTTCGCTTATTGCGCACAAAATATAAGGCACATTGTTTATTTTAATTTTTACTTATTAAAAATATTTATTTCGAGTACCAAAGTTGATTTTATTTGCTCTTATAACACTTTGTTTAGTTTGTGTGATCTTATTACTGTAGCTCCAATGTTTATCAAATTAGGGTTCAATATCGTCCAATTGATATAGTCGGATGTTTTCGACAGACACCATTTGCACTTTCAGCGTGCTGTTGTGGCTAAATTTTAGATATCGTTTAAAATTTGCATAATTTATGCTCTTCCACTTCAACATTCAACATAATTACTGATTGTTATGGTTCCGTATATTCGATCAACATAAATCCTATTTTCTTCAAACTACTGGATGCCAAAAATTGAAATTTGGTACCAGTGCATGGTTTGATGAACCGATGAAGAGTAAATACCGTGAATCTAATGTAATTTTGGGGAGTACTTCTGGGGAAACTACAAAAATGGAAATTCCCTTTACTGTATCTAAAATTTTGAAAAAATGGAAAATATATATGCGTACCCAAAGTTTAGAGGAAAAATAAAGACAAATCCTTGTGTTAATTTTGGGAGGTAAATTATAAAATTTAATGAAAATCAAAAAAATGAGGAATACAGTTTTATTTTGTTCGTATTTAAAAACAGATTGTTAAAAAGATATTAACGAAAATATAGACAAAATTTTACCCTTTATTTTCAAAAAAGGATCAAAATTTAGAAGGAAAGAAAAGAAAACATAAGTTATAATTTAAAATTTATGAGAAAAATAAAGTGAAAATCCGAAAATTAATTTTGGGGGACAAATTATAAAATTAAATGGAAAATTAAAAACTATTTTTTAGCGCATCATGTAATAGAACAAATTTTTTTTTGTGTTCTGTTTTTTAAATAACTTGTCTAAAAAATATTAAGAAAATTATACAAAATTCGACCCTTCCCCCTTTTATCTGAACCTAATATTTGGAAAAAATAGAATATAAGGCCTTAGTGAAGGTCTAAAAGACAAGTTAAGGGAAAATTCTAATATTAGCAATTTAAAAAATACAAATATATTTTTCTGGTATTTTAAAATAAGATTAAAAAAATATATATTTAAAATTTAGAAACAATATCTGAAAGAAAAATAATCATAATCTTTGGGAGGGGAGGGTGCCAAATTATAAAATTAAATAAATATTTTTAAAATTTGTATGAAAGAAAATTTTTCGTAAATCAACGGGTAAATTTGAATGATATTCTTATATAGAAAGATGTGACGTTCAGTTTGACACAGTGATTTGGCCATTTTTTATATGTACGTATTAATCCGAGGCATCGTGACAACGAATTGAACATGTCAGGTGATTTTTTGAGGCTATAAGAGATAATAAATGAGTATCTCTTATTTGCAATGAGACAAACTTACGTTGCGATACTACTGATGTGATACCAGTATCGATACTTTGGTTTCGATACCGGGTATTTTTGGTATCGATATGGGTATTTTTGTTTCGATACCAGTATCGATACTTATTCTTGATTTCGATACTCTGAGGGCATGCACCGCCGGTAAATTTGTATTTTCCCGGACTTTAGGGTTCTCCCTCGGTAAATTGATATCGATAATTTCTTTCGATACCAGTATCGATATATTTGTTTCGATACTACTACCGATACCCCTTGCAATGCCGGTTTTGATCAGTGAGTAAATACATCTTACTCACTGGTTTTGATACTTTAGTGGTATCGCGACACCTACCTAAGAAGGTAGACAGTTTTTGGAATTAGTTACTTGGACGAGATTAGTAAAAATGACTACTGGAGTACTAATGAACTATTCAATAACAATTTCGTTTCAAGCGTTGTGTCGAGGATTTGAATTACTGTAATGTTTTTATTTTCACACTCGGGTTCAGTTCAGTTCTTGGATTTATTTAAAAACACAGTCCAACTCACTATAATTTATTTCCACTACTTTAACACATTTTATATTCACAAGAACTAGTTACAATTTATCTTAACTTAACAATAGGACCGTCGAATACAGAATCTATCCCATCGCCAGCTGTCCGTATTTATATATTTCTCTTGGAATTATTTTGGCAAGTCAACGAACTATCGGGAAACTTCTTTCATGTGTTCTTTAAGGGAATTCCCAGTAACGGCAGCGGTCGGCCTGTTGAGAGACAAAACATTTCGGATTCCCAGAAGTATCGGAATAATGTCCCTTCCACGAATTGGTTGATGGCCGATTGCACCAGCTGTCAGATAAATTCTCGTAACATTGCCCTCTCCTTAAAACCATTTCGTCTCGGAATGTCCTAGAATACTTCCTGGTCTGACGATATTTACAGGACTCTCCATTTCGAGAACGGGAAGTTTGGTGAAAGTAACATTCAACGGTCTTCGAATCTGGGCTGCGAATATTTAGACTGCATATCAGGATGTAGATGCCACTGAATTGAAAGATTGTTTCTATCATACTTCTCACCACCCTCCAATTCAGTCCATCCAACCCGCAGGCTATCTTTGGCACCGCCAATTTCATCAGGTTCTTCTCCATCATCACATTCCTCAATTCTACCAGAGCCTTCCAAAGATCGCTGTATGTTGATTTGTCCTGCGAGAATGTTTTCGTTACCAAATAAAAGATGTCTCTGGTACCCACTGGTTGTTTATCTTCGAGATGAAGGACCTTCCCTACCACTGGATCTTGCTCCCTTAGATTCTGGAACTGGCCGTACTTTTTGGCAAACACCTTAGCTATTCCTCTGAACATCCGGAGATCTCGAGCCACACAATAAGCCAGGGCATAATCTATGGGCACCTCAAACAGGTCTCGGGGTTCCTCTCTTGTTACGTCGTGCTGTACTTTCTGCTCATCAGAGCACAGTGCCATAAACTGTTCGAAGGTCATCTCGTCATCGGGTGGTTGGATGCTGCGGACTTGGGCTTGGTCAACTTCGCCGTCATGAGTTCCAACATAAGGGGCTAACCTGTTGAAATGTACCACCTTTGATTTTCCTCGAGGTAGCTTCCTTATTCTGTAGACATCGTTGATCTTCTTCACAATTTGGTACGGCCCCTCCCAAGATCTCTGTAGCTTGGGCGAATATCCACGACGACGTTGCGGGTTATACAACCAAACAAGATCATCAACTTAGAATTCTCCTCCCTCGGCTTTGATGTCGTAGGCTTCCTTCATTCTGGATTCTTGATATGTAACCGGACTCGTTGATGGATGTCGTTCATCCTTTGACGTAGCTGGCTAACATAGTCTTCACCTGCGGTCTCTTCTTCTGGGGGACATCCAAACTTCAAATCGCATGGTAGTCTTAATTCTCGTCCCATAATAATAATGGCCGGAGTCTGACCCGTGGACTCGTGCACAGACGAACGATATGCCATTAGAAACAAGTGCAAATACTGGTGCCAGTCTCTTTGGTGGTCAGAGACTACCTTTGACAAATGGCGGTTAATGGTTCTATTCATCCGTTCTACCATTCCATCGGATTGCGGGTGTAATGCTGTCGTCCGTGTTTTATTGATCTTCAAGAGCTTACAGACATCTTGGAAAAGAGTAGACTCGAAATTTCTACCTTGGTCTGAGTGCAACTCCAAGGGAACACCAAAACGACTGATCCATTCCTTGACAAGGACGTCAGTAACGGTCAAGGCTTCTTGATTCGGCAAGGCATACGCTTCGGCCCATTTACTAAAATAGTCCATCACCACCTCAATTCATCAATTTCCAGAGTCGGATTCAGGAAATGGACTTGCAACATCAATGGCTACTCTTTCGAATGGACTGCCCACGTTATATTGCTTCATGGGAGTTTGGGGTCGCTTCTGAGGCCCATTACTTGCTGTACAAACTGTATATTTCCGGCACCAATCCTTAAGATCTGCTTGGCAGTTCACCCAATAGAAGCGTTCTCTCAACTTCCCCAGGGTTTTGGTCACTCCCAGATGTCTTCCGGTTGTACCTTCATGTAGTTCTCTCAAACCTCTGGTCTCCTATTTTTAGGGACTACAATCTGCTTTCTGCCCTTGCATTCCTCTGGAGTTTCCAGGACGCGCTTCAGAAGCTCATTCTCAGGGATGAGGGAGTTCCACTGAGCCCAGTATGACTAATGGTGGGCGAGAAACGGGAAATCTCCTGCCAAATAGGTTTGCGGTTTTCTTCTTTCCACCGGATAACTTCTTTTAACTCCGGATCCATTTTCTGGTCTTTCTGGATCTCCTCAGATTGCCAATAGTCATCGAGGACGGTAGTTCTACAGAGGACAGCCTCTTTTTCTTCAGCTTGCTGACAATGTTTGCAATCATCAGCGCAGGGTCTCCTCGATAGGGCAACAGCATTCTTATGCGATGTTCAGTCTCGAAGTCGAATTCTTGCAACCGCTCAATCCACCTGGCCACTTGTCCTTCGGGGTGTTTAAACTGCAAGAGCCACTTCAGTGCTGCATGATCAGTCCATAGAGGTAGAAATGTTCTATCCCCTTTACCACAGCCAAGAGTTCCCTGCTAGTATCGCAATAATTCTGTTCAGGCTTGCTCAGGGTCTTGCTGAAATAGCCAAAGACTTTCTTCTGACCGTCTTGGATCTGCGAAAGCACCGCACCAATTCCGACATTGCTTGCGTCGGTATACAAAACTAAGTTCAAATCCGGCAAATGATAACTTAAGACGGGGGCATTCGTTAATGCTCTTTTCAGTGTCTCGAATGATCGTTGGCATTCCTCGTCCCATTGGTACTACACCTTCCCCTCTGTGAGTCTATTAAGTGGCTTGGCGATATTGGCAAATCCGGCTATGTACTGACGATAGTACATGCATAACCCCAGGAAACTTCTTAACTGGTGGATATTTTTAGGTACCGGGCATTCCTGGACAGCCTGCCAATAACCGCTCTTTAAGTCCAGGGTGGAAAACATCTTCGATCCAGCCAACATATCTAAGGTATCGTCTATTCGTCTTCTCGCCGACTATCGAATAGGTTGAGCATCCCCGGTATTAATTTGATGTTTCACCAGGTCAGTCCGCCCTCTTTTTCCCTTTCCTACATCGAAGATATCCTGGTAGTTTTTAACGATGTTTCTCAATTTTGCTTTCTGGTTTGGTTTCAAATTCTTAGATGAATCGATAATGAGTTTTTCCAATTCCTCAGATAGTTTACCTGGTGTTATTTCTGCATGCTGTGTGCTTCTGACTACAGAGAAAACTGTTGAACAACGGCCCAAAGTTGTTCCTTTCTTTAGCACATGGGAGTAATGATAGGGATTTAGAATTTTCTCCTAGTTTGTCTTCTGACGTCTATTTCATGATCTTAGAATTATCTTGTAATATTTGTAGCTTATCCTCTAAAGTATTAGAATTTTCTAGCAATTTATCCTCTAAAGATTTAGAATTGTCTTGTATGGTTACTTTTACATTTTCCATTTGCTTTAATAGCATACTTATGTCACCATTAGCAGAAACTTCAAACAAATAAGTGTCGGGATCGTTACCTTCATTTATTAGGGCATTTCGTAGCCGTTGTATTAATTCACTTTTATTCCCACTAATTTCTAAAACCCTTTCCTCCAGTTCTTTTTTAAATCATTCACTTTCAATTGGTCCAAATTCACGTTTGTAAACATTGTCAGTCTATTTATTTTCCACTTCTAAAGTTCCACAAATACACCTACACCTGTCACCACTGTAATGTTTTTATTTTCACACACTCCGGCGAAGACTAGCGTTCGTCAATACATAAAAACAAAAAGGCACAAGTATGGAGTGAAGTTACTTAATCTTTGTCCTAGACTTTTGTACACATATAACAAAAAATTTATGCCGACAAAGAAGACAGTAAGGTCACTCCAGAAAAAGTTGTACTATATCTGACACAAGGTTTAGTTAACGAGGGACGAACAATTATTACTGATAACTTTTACACAAGTTTGCCTCTAGCCAAAAATCTGTTGGTCGCCAATACTCCTGTAATGGGACCTACTCGAAAAAACAGAAGAAGTCTACGCAATGAATGTATTAAAGGTAAGTTAAAACGTAGCGAAATTTACTCCACCGAAAATCAAGATTGCATAAAAATTATCAATTGGTAAGCAACTTGTGATGCTTTCGGCAAGACATGGATCCGAAACGGTAGAAGTACCTTGCAATTAGAAAACAAAATGCAAACCCAAAGTTGTAGTGAAAATAAGAAAAGTAAGGCAGCCGTTGATTAGTTCATTCAATTTGGGGCATATTCAAATCAGGAGGAAAAGCTTAAAGTGGTTCTGAAAAGTTGGGTTTGAACTTATTCTGACTACATCGATGGTAAATGCCCACATTTTATGTAAACTTGTAACAGAAGAAACGAAATTGATAACAGATTTCAAAAAAGATGTAGTGAAGCACCAGATGGCAGCCAAGGAAATGAAAAATTCCTCTACTCAGACACAAGTATCTGTAGCTAACCACGTTCTAAAAGTGAAGAGAGGGAAATAAATACAGTAAAAAAATTCACACGGGCCAAAATATGTCATGAACAAAACTAGAAATGCGACACATATTGTGAAAATTGTAAAAATGAGTGTTTTAGTGAAGTCCTCAACTAATTTGTTAGTATGTATCTTTTTACGTTAGGGTTGCTAAATAAAATTTACTAAAAGTATAAACTTTATTTTTTTATCACCTAATAAATATGATCCAACAGCTTATTAAGCATTTAAATGTGTGTTGATCCGATGGAAACAGGGAATGTATTAATACTTAAAAATATTGTTACTTTTTAGTTCGGTTAGTTATTATATCGTAGTATTTAGTTTATTTTTTGATATATAAATACAATTTTCCTCCATTGATAATTCAGGTCCAAAACGAAAGTGTTTGCTTGCTGTTACCAAAAATTGATGGCAATGAAGTCCTGGATTTGGGTTGTTATACTTATGCTTGTTTTACTTTCTGATGAGAGAAAAAATCATTGCATTCACCCCAATATCCACGAGGTGGCAAGAATTCGATCCATCTGCCTAAATAAAATACACCACAGTAAACGGCTGTTAAAGCTCAGCAGATTTAAATAAGCACACTTTGGTATGCTCTTTAGAATAGCTGTGACGACTCGTCACATCTACGTTGAAAATTCTGTCTTGCGTCGCTTTATTTTGAACGAATCAACGAATCGAAAAAGGGTGAAAAGCTGGCGGAAAGGGATTTTGCTAAGTGCAAAGAAAGCTTTAGTTGCTGCATATGGTTACAGAAAAAAGGGAACACTCGCCTTATAATCCAAATCCAAAATGACTATTTTCATTTTCATTGCCCGAATAAAATCACATGTACAAAATTGATTGATTATTAATTTAAAAGCTGCCTTGCGAGTCATAAAGATGAGCTTTGATAAAAAAATGGCAACTATTGTAAAAGTTTTTTTTTTCTTTATAAGACCAGCATAGAAAATTCTCGCAAAATCAATCATCACTCTTTCCGCTGCCGAGTCTTTTCGTTTTTTATCTTAAAGCGATTGTTGTCGTACTGAAATGAAACAGGGTCGGCTTTGGTAAATATCGTAACTCCCCCCCCCCTTTAATTCTGATCGTCCCGGTCAGAAACATCCTCCCCATGCTAGGGAGCGAGTCGATCTAAATAAACCACCTTCAATTTAGCCTTGGCGTTTCGACGGATCCGGTAGACGACGTCATTAAGCCTCTTGACCACCACGTATGGACCATCCCAGGCGGGTGTAAGCTTTGGGGATTTACCCTTGCTCCGTTGGGGGTTGTACAGCCAGACTTTGTCCCTCTCCTGGAACCCGACTGAATTGGCCTTGAGGTCGTATCGCGTCTTCATCCGGTCACTGGTGGCCAACATCTGCGTTCGGGCTAATTCGTATATTGCCAGCATGTTATGTCGGAGCTGGTCGGCATAATCGTCGATGTCTTGGGAAGGTTCTTCGGGGGAGCCAAATGCCAAATCGCAGAGTAATCGCAGCTCCTTTCCGAATAGGACCCTGGCTGGGGTCAGGCCTGTACTATTATGTACGGCAGAGCGATATGCCAACCGGAATAGGGGAATATGCTCATCCCAATCGCGTTGGTTATTGCTGACGACCTTGGATAGGTGTTGTTCCAAGGTCCTGTTGAATATTTCCACTATTCCGTCTGACTGTGATGTTGTTTTCGTTTTCCTGATCTCCAACATCGTGCAGACCTTCTGGAATACATTCGATTCGAAGTTACGCCCCTGATCTGAATGTAATTCCATCGGGACGCCAAACCTGCTGAATAGTTGTTCTACTAGCACCGTCGCTACCGTGGTTGTCTCTTGGTTGGGTATCGCATATGCCTCAGGCCATTTGCTGAAGTAATCCATTGAGACCAGAATGTATTTGTTCCCTCTCTCAGACTCGGGAAACGGACCGGCGAGATCGATGGCGATTCTCTCAAATGGGACGCCCACATTGTACTGCTGCATTCTGCCCTTGGTCCGGGTTTTCGGGCCCTTACTGGCCGCACAGGTGGCACATTTGCGGCACCAAGCTCTGACGTCTTCGAAGTAATTCACCCACCGCTGGCGAACTTTGTCTAGGGTTTTATTCATGCCCAGGTGGCCTCCGGTAATTCCATTATGTTTTTCGGTCAGGATGGCTGGTTTCGTCGGAACTACCAGTTGGGACTTGGTTTCTCGTCCATCAGCGCTTTCCCAAACTCGCTTGAGCATTCCATTGTCTACTCTTAGAGAGTCCCATTGAGCCCATAACGACTTCAGTATGCCGGAGTATCTAGCTACCTCGGCCCATCGTGCTCCTCTAGTTTTGAGTGACAAGAATGGTTCGATGTCTGGATCACCCATTTGGTCCTGGATGCACTGTTCCCCCTTTTTTTTTTTATCCGAAGAGGGGGGAAATACATTGCGTACTTAGCTAGCACGTGCTGGCCGTCGTGCGGGACTCCCGATGCAATGACTTCAAAGCAAGAGTAGATCGTTGCATTGAAACCAGTATACCGTATACCCGCTAAAACCCTAACCTCTTTCTCCTACAACCATGGTCCCTTGCGGCACTCTTACTCAATACTACTTCGCAAGGGTGGTTCATTGCAGATGTTTACTGCTCTTACATTGGAAGCCTCTAAAGCCTACTCCTCGAACGTATTGCGGAGTTCTTTGAGGATAGTCTCCGCGTAATCTGATACCAAGTTCCAGGCTTGGGGGCCCTTCAGCATGGCTTCTACTATTTGTTCTGAAACGATATTAGTCTCCAGAATCATCTCCACTTCAGCACGTTGATCCTGAAACCGGGGGCAGGAGAAGAACACGTGTTCCGCGTCCTCTACCCCGTCCGTACAGTGCGGGCAGTTTGGGGAGTTTGCCCTCCTGAACCTGTGCAAGTATGCTCGAAAGCATCCATGTCCAGTCAGTAGTTGAGTGATGTAAAACCCAACCTCCCCATGCTGGCGGTTGACCCAACGACTGATGTTAGGTATCAATCGATATGTCCACCGGCCTTTAGTAGAGCTGTCCCACCTCTCCTGCCATTGCCCTAGACTCATGGCTCTTTCATCGCTGTTTCCTGTCGGCTGGTCTTTTTCTAACTTTCTGCGATAAAGCCGTCCCCTTTCTGCAGCCAGGATGTCGATTGGCAGGGTAGAGGCAATCACAATCACCGCTTCGTAAGACACAGTGCGGTAGGATGATGCCACTCGAATCGCTGAGAGCCGCTGGACTGATTTCATTTTCCGGCGGTACGATGGTAGCTCGAGCGATTTCTCCCATACCGGTGCCCCGTACAACAAAACAGAAGTAGTTACTGTTGCCAGTAGCTGTCTTCTTATCTGTCTAGGGCCTCCGACATTCGGCATTATTCTAGATAATGCCCCCTGTACCCCAGCTGCTTTCTTGCTGGCCGCGATTATGTGCTCTTTGAAGTTGAGCCGTGTGTCCAGGAGCACCTCCAAATAGCTGATGAAGGGCTGCGACTGTATGTAGGTGTCGCCTATTTTGAGGGTGATGGTTTCCCTTGCCTTCCGACTGCTAACAAGAAGTGTTTCGGTCTTTTGCTCTGCTAAACTCAAGTCCGCTGCGAGCATCCAATGCTGAATTGTGCCTATAGCGAATGAGAAGGTTGTTTGTATCTCCTCTATGTGCTTGCGCACTATGATCAATGCCACATCATCGGCGAATGCCACTAGCCTGACGCCCTCAGGCAGACCGAGCAGGAGCAGGTCGTTGTACATTACGTTCCATAAGAGGGGGCCAAGAACAGAGCCCTGAGGTACACCTCCTGTGATCTTATAGTCTACTTGCCCATTTTCAGTTTGGTACAACAAGATGCGGTCCTTGAAATAGGCTGAAACCATTCTGCGCAAGTACTGCGGAACTTCCATCCTGACAAGAGCCTCCAAAATGCGGTCCCAGCGGGCCGAGTTAAAGGCGTTCTTGATATCCAGGGTGGCTATTAGACAGTACTTTTTTCCACCTCTTCTCCATCTCTTTCCCGAGATAGCCTCTCTGGCGATGTTGGTAACGAGTGTCACGGCATCGATGGTTGATCTCCCCTTTCTGAACCCGAATTGGTTGGTGGAGAGTTTCGGCTCAACGTAGGGCTCCAGCCTATCTGCTATTATCCTTTCAAGGAGTTTTCCCGCAGAGTCCAACATACAGAGGGGACGATATGATGACGGTTCGTCGGGAGGTTTCTTTCCCCCTTTAGGGAGGAGCACAAGCCTCTGCTTTTTCCACTTAGTCGGGAAAACCCCCTGCTTTAGGCAGGTCTCATACATGTGTAGAAACATGTCAGGCCTATTGGCTATGGCGCATTTTAGCGCGATGTTAGGTATGCCATCTGGACCGGGAGCCTTACCGTTTTGGAGCCGGTGGCACGCGCCCATCAGCTCACTCATAGTCACTGATGGTATATCTTCGTCCCTCACCTGCCACGAAGGATAAGCGGGTAGCTCAGGCTTCGCAGGAAACAAGTGAGTGACAATGCGGTGCAATGATTCGGGGCAGTTGATGTCATGGGGGTGGCCTTGATTTTATGCATCACGATTTTATACGGTTTTCCCCATGGATCTTGGTCAACTTCGTCACACAACTCCTTCCAGTAGGATCTCTTGCTTGAGAGAATGGCTCTTCGTAGTTGTTGTCTTTTGATCTCATAGTCGAGCCTTAGTTCTTTTGTTGTGACCCTGTCGCGTCTCCGTGCTCGTTGATGCAGCCTTCGTGCTTTGAGACACTCTCGTCGGTGTTGTGAGATCGTGTCGTTCCACCAGTAAACTGGTGGGCGGCTGTTGTTCTGCCGTCTCCTTGGCATGGATGCATCGCAGGACTTGACAACACTTGTCATTACCTCTTTGGCAGTGGCTTCTGCGCTTGTTGCTATTGACAATGGTTCCTGCTCCATAACCAAGGCGAATGAATCAGCATCGAAAGCATTTTTGTTCCAACCGACTGGCTGTGACCTCGCACGACTGACACACAATCTTCGTTTGGGAGTGGTGTTGATTTCCCATATAATAGCTTGGTGGTCGCTATTAGTAAACTCCTCATCGACCCGCCACTCACAGCCCCCTTTAATTAGGTTGCTGCTAACGAATGTCACATCGATAATGGAGCTGGCTGTGCCTTTGCGATATGTGCTTACGTCTCCTGTGTTGAGGAGTACCAGGTTGAGCGAAGACATGGTCTCAAGGAGAGCTCGTCCTCTCGCGCTCGTTTCCCGGCATCCCCAGTCAATTGCCCAGGCGTTGAAATCTCCTGCGATGGCGACCGATTCACGCTTCCGTACATCCTCCGCCAAGGTGTCCAAGAATAACTCGAACTCCTCGAGCTGTGCACTAGGAGGTGCATAGCAGCTATAGAAGTGAACCCCTCCCACTTTGGCTCTCACAAGCCATGGTTCGGGGGTATTTGGGAGTTGTTGGAACGGAAGTTTACCGCAAGCCCATATCGCTGCTCTGTCCGTTGTGTCATTTACCCAGGACAGGGTGTCGAAGTTTTTGTACTGCTCGCAGATTATGGCTACGTCGCAATCTAATTCCCGCACCCGCTGTACCAGTAGGTCTTGGGCTGCTTCGCAATGGTTGAGGTTGAGTTGCAGTACTTTCATTTACGGGCTTGTGCTGCTCTCATCGCCTGTTGGTAGATAGGACATTTCCAACTACCCGCAACGTGCCGGCAGTCTGACCTACTATCTTTCTCTTTGCAGAGTAAGCACTTGGCAGGTTGTTGACAAGCCGAGGCATTGTGACCAGCGCCTCCGCATCTGTGACAACAACTGCTTCGGTCAGTTCCGTTGTCCAGTCTTCATTGGCCTGCACTCGGATCTGCCTGATGGAGATACCCTCTCGCTGTTCCGTCCTCAGACAATGTCCGCATTCCGCTCTACAGGGTCTTCTGGATAGGGCATCGGCATTATTGTGCAAACGGCCGGCACGGTGTTCCACCTTGAAGTCGTATTGCTGTAATTTCTCCATCCATCTGGCCAGTTGTCCTTCCGGTGTCTTCATATCCAGCAGCCATTTGAGTGCGGCATGATCTGTTCGGATTAAGAAATGACGACCATAGAGGTATTTGTGGAAATGTTATACAGCCCTTATTATTGCAAGAAGTTCTTTTCTGGTGAAGCAGTAATTTCTTTCCGGTTTCGAGAATCCACGGCTGTAATACTCGATCACCCTCTCTTCACCATCTTGCACCTGGGATAGGACGGCCCCAAAACCTGTGTTGCTGGCGTCGGTGTCTAAAATGAACTTGCTGGACTGTGTAGGAAAGGCTAGGATTGGGCTGGAACATAGTGCTGCCTTCAGTCGTCTGAATGATGTTTCGCAATCCTGATTCCAACGGAAGGTCTCTTTCTCAGTGGTCTGCGGATGTAGAGGGGCGGCGATGGTGGCAAATCCCTCAACAAAACGCCGGTAGTATGAACAGAGGCCCAAGAACCTTCGGAGTTCATGCTTTTCTCTTGGGACTGGCCAATCACGGAAGGCTGCTATCTTGTCTTCGTTGGTGCGGATTCCTGACTCGGACACGACGTGGCCCAAAAACTCTACTTCTTTTTGGAACAAGGAGCACTTCTTCGGTTTGAGTCTCAGGTTGGCATTATTAATTCTGGAGAATACTTCGCCCAGCTTTTTCAGATGGTCGTCGAATGTCTGACCCATGTCGTCGAGGTATACTAAGCACGTCCTCGATTCGGGGTAGTGGATAGCTGTCTTTCTTTCGTGACGTCATTCAGCTTTCTGTAATCCACACAAAATCGGGTGGTTCCATACTTCTTTTTAACTAGCACGACGGGAGCAGACCATGGGCTGATGGATGGCTCAATAACTCCACTCTGTAACATGGACTCGATGTTTTCCTCGACTGCCTGTTGTTGCCCCAATGGTAGTCGTCTAGGTGGTATTCTGATGGGCTGAGCTTTTCGGGTATCTATTCGGTGCTGAATGATGTTAGGGCGACTGGTGGTCCCATCTTGACTGTTGAAAATTTGCCAGTGTTTTGTGATAAATTGCTTGGCTTTCTTCTGTTCCCCTGGTGTAAGGTGTGTCAAATGGTCAGCAAACTATTGTAGGCCAAGAACTCTTTACGGGGCCCTGTCTCCTTCACCGACGTCTGGTACTCTTCTTCGCAATTGATGATGGTCTCTACTGGCTCGAAACAAGCTATCTCTTGATATGATGATCTTGGCAATTCTGATATCGTTGTTGGACAAATTTAGGACTCTGATTGGTATATCTCGTCCGGTTTTAACTATAGCCCGTCCAACTAAGTAGTCATGAGCTGAGTGTACGGAATCCACCATTGCTGTCTAGCTGCCCATGAATAATCTGTTCCGTTCGACCGGGAATTCTAGCTGAAGACTTTGCCACAATTTTTATGGAGGTGACTGAACTGTTGACGGGCCGTGTCAATACAAATTCCTCATTTAGGAACCGAAGAACATCATATCTCGGGTCGAACATAAATCCATGCTGGCTAATTAGGTCCATTCCCAGTATAAAATCGTCCTTGAGGACGAATATTGATATTCGCTACCAGGATCCTATGCCGGATCATGTTGTCCCCTATCTGTAGCACGACGTCTGCCTCACCCTGTATTGACATGGACTCGCCGGTGACTGTTCTGAGCTGGATGTTATTGATAACTGGCTGAATTTCTGATGCTCTCAAGACCCTGGACTTGGCAATGGACACAGCGGCGCCGGTGTCGATGGTGATGGTAACTGCTCGCCCATTGATGGTGCCTCTGATGACTAGGCTGCCGCTATCTCGGCAAAATCCCCGGATGGATAACGTTTTGGTGGCCGGTGGAGGGACAGTCAGCATTCGCCCCCCTATGCTGAATGGCTGACGGTCCCCGGACATGTGGCTGTTCTGTTGG
This sequence comes from Octodonta nipae, assembly GCA_034190945.1. Classification (NCBI taxonomy): domain Eukaryota; kingdom Metazoa; phylum Arthropoda; class Insecta; order Coleoptera; family Chrysomelidae; genus Octodonta; species Octodonta nipae. Next base: position 95,386,329 of record CM067220.1, read on the forward strand.
TTGCCCCTGGTCGGTGATCGTTCAGGTGGCCTCACTCGGCAGTCACGTTGGAAGTGTCCTGTCTGTCCGCAGCGGTAACATGCCCCTCTGGTGCCAGTTCTTTCTAATATTTTGTTCAGGCCAGCCAGCAGCGCTTTAAATGGTGACTCTGACTCTTCCTGGTTGAAGGAAACTGCTCGGACCCTCGGCTTGGACATGTTCATGACGGCCTCTACTTCCAACGCCCGAAGTAGAGCTTCATTACTTTTCTTGATGCCGCTTAGTCTTAGATTTCGTTGTACTTCCACATCTCTGATGCCGTTTATGAAACTGTGTGGTCAACTGGTCTTTTGTTTCCTCTGGAAGGTCTGGATAGGACAAGTGAACTAACCGTCTAATCTCTGCTTCGAATTCTTGGAGGCTTTCACCGGATTTTTGCATTTTTCCATTCAATTGGACTTGGTATACCTGGCTCAAGGATTGATTGTCGTATCGTTTGTCTAGGATGGCGATGATCTTGTTGAAATTGCCTTGTTCATCGACTGGAATACTTTGGAGGAGTTCTAGGGCCGGACCTCTTAACGAAATTACCAGAGAAGTAGATTTTTCTTGATTATCGCATTCATTAGCTGTAGCCACGGCCTCAAATTGCCGTTTATACATTGGCCAAGATGAACTGCCGTCGAATGTGGGTGATTTACTAAAGGAACCTTTGGTACTCACGGTGTTCTGGTATTTTCGTCGCTGTAAGTCCTGTTGCATTTTTGTAATTTCTGTTTCTAGCTTATTCTGGATGGCACTGATTTTATCTTGAACTGTGTTTTGAATAGAACTGATTTCAAATTTTACCTGGCTTTGGATGGAATCGAGGTCATCTTCTTTGGTTTCAAGAGTGTCCACCGTATTTTTTATGGTCTTAATGTCATCATTTATTTCTTTTATGCCTGACTCAACTATTTGCATCCTGTCATTAACTGTTTCATTAACTTGCGATACTATTTGCATTAATTGTTCAAATTGCAATTGTCTTTTTTCTTCCGTTTTGCCTTGTTTTTTTTTTAAATATCTTGAATTCATTTTGTCATTTTAATTCGGTTTGATCTTGTTTTCTCTTCAAATACTTAAAATCATTTTGTCTCTGTTCATCTAATAATTTAAATTTCGAGAACAATCCTTCATTTAAATTATGTTGTTTTTCTTCCATCGTAGTGACAAGATTTTCTAATTCTATTTTACGTTTTTCATCAAAAGATTTTACTAACCTTTGTTAAATTTCTTCTTGATGTTGTTTCTCCTTTTTGTCACGTTTTATTTTTTCGTCTAGTCCCTCCATAACCTGTTTGACTATTTTTTTGGTAGTTTCGCCCATCTTTTCCATGCTACGAGTTTCCATAAATCAAATTACGATTTTAACTGCACTTAATCCTTTACTTCTGACACCAAATTGCAATATAGTTCGTGGGTTCAATTTAAAATTATAAAACTAATATTCACTTTCACTTTTCTAGAACTCTATTTACATTAAAACAGCTGATTCAAATATCACAATAACATTCCCATATACGCTAGTCGTCAAGCCATTATCAAGAGACAAAATTGAAAAAGAGTTTCAGAGTCTAGATTGAACTCGAGGTCTCAATCTGCCTACTTCCCAAGAGTCGCATAGGTAACTGAACTGAATTTGTGTCTCCTCTGATTTTTTTATTTCTAGTTAGCGCTGGGTTAGAAGGGGATGTCACGTGATGAAGAGGCTGTGTTGTGATTGGTTGGGTGTTGGTGGGCGTGTCTGCTTTTGTTAATCTGGCAATTACGGGGGTCCATGCTGTGGGAAGGCGAGAGCTGTCATCGCGTAGGTTTAGACAGAGGGGTCTTTTCTCTATTTCTATAGCTTCGCGAATAGTAGATGCCCTAAGGAAGTTAAGAGATACGATAGTCCTACTGTCCTCGAAGTTGATAGAGTGTCCTGTTTGGATGTTATGATGTTCGAGAGCTGAAGTCGGATCTTTTTTTGCGAACTGACAAAGAATGTTCATATACTCGATGGTTGACGCGCCTATTTGTACGACCGATGTAGCTTTGTGGGCTATCGCCGCATGGAATTTCGTAAACTCATTGATCCTCGTTAGGTACTTTATCTTTAGAGTTCCCGGTTAAGTTGGCTATAGTTTGCCTGGTGTTGAAGACTGTCTTTATTTGATGTCGGTGTAGGATTCGTGCTATTTTGTCAGTGACTCCTCGAATGTACGGAAGGAAGGCTTTCCGGTGTTGTTGGTCTGTTTCTGATGGGGTTGGGGTACTCGGGGGTTGTTGCGATTGACGAAATATGCGGGCAATGTGGTCTAGATGATAACCGTTTTGTCGAAGGATTTGTTGAATATTATTAAGTTCGTTTTGTCTATTGTCAATGTCTGTTAAGCGAATAGATTTAAGGGCCAGAGATTTCATTACAGAACTTAATTGGGCAGGGTGATGATGTGAATGGGCATTTAAGTATCGATTGGTGTGGGTTGGTTTCCTATAGACTGTATGTGAGAATGTGTCATTGCTGGTTTTTGTTATGAGGACATCAAGAAACGGGAGCGAAGAATTGGATTCGATTTCCATTGTAAATTGAATGATAGAATTTATGCCACTGAGGTGTTGTAGAAAGAAGTCTAACGAATCTCTGCCATGAGGCCAAATGACAAAAGTATTGTCAACATATCTAAGCCAGCAGGAATGTTTTAAATTAGACGAGTGTAGAGCCTGGATTTTGATTTGTTCCATGAAAATGTTAGCAAGCACTGGAGAAAGAGGTGAGTTCAGCGGGGTCTCACGTACTTGTTTAAACAGAGTGTCTTGAAATGAAAAATATGTGTTAGAAGAACAATGCTGTACCCGTTTGATGATGTCAGAAAAGATATTGTGTTTTGTTTTAAGAATATCTAACGTTTCTCAAATGCGGACATTGGTGAAAAGAGATACAACATCGAAGCTAACTAGTATATCATTTTTCTGAAATTCTATAAGAGCCTAACATATCTAGAAGAGTTCTTTACGTACGAGGATGCTTGTACCCATTTCAGAAACGTTAGATATTCTTAAAACAAAACACAATATCTCCTCTGACATCATCAAACTGGTACAGCACTGTTCTACTAACACATATTTTTCATTTCAAGACACTCTGTTCAAACAAGTACGAGGGGCCCCGATGAACTCACCTCTTTCTCCAGTGCTTGCTAACATTCAATTTACAATAGAGATCGAATCCGATTCTTTGCTCACGTTTCTTGATGTCCTCATAACAAAAATCAGCAATGACACATTCTCACATACAGTCTATAGGAAACCAACCTACACCAATCGATACTTAAATGCCCAATCACATCATCACCCTGCCCAATTAAGTTCTGTAATGAAATTTCTGGCCTTTAGATCTAATCGCTTAACAGACATTGACATTAGACAAAACGAACTTAATAATCTTCAACAAATCCTTCGACAAAACGGTTATCATCTAAACCACATTGCACGCATATTTCGTCAATCGCAACAACCCTCGAGTACACCAACCCCATCAGAAACAGACAAACAACACCGGAAAGCCTTCCTTCCGTACATTCGAGGAGTCACCGACAAAATAGCACGAATCTTACACCGACATCAAATAAAGACAGTCTTCAACACTAAACTATAGCCAACTTAACCGGGAATCCTAAAGATAAAGTACCTAACGACGATCAAGGAGTTTACGAAATTCCATGCCGCGATTGCCCACAAAGCTACATCTGTCGTACAAATAGGCGCGTAAACCATCGAGTATATGAACATTCTTTGTCAGTTCGCAAAAAAAGATCCGACGTCAGTTCTCTTAGGGCATCTATTATTCGCGAAGCTATAGAAATAGAGAAAAGACCCCTCTGTCTAAACCGACGCGATGACAGCTCTGGCCTTCCCACAGCATGGAACTCCGTAATTGCCAGATTAAACAAAGCAGACACGCCCACCAACACCCAACCAATCACAACACAACCTCTTCATCACGTGACATCCCCTTCTAACCCAGCGCTAATTATAAATAAAAGAAGCAGAGCAGACTCAAATTCGGTTCAGTTACCTAGTGACTCTTGGGGAGTAGGCAGATTGAGGCCCCGAGTTCGATCTAGACTCTGAAACTGTTTTTCACTTTTGTCTCTTGATAATAGCTCCAAAGCAGGAGTCGAAACGTCGAGTATATAATAAATTCAGACGCGGTTCTCAGTCGGAACCTAGCCTTGTTCATAGTAATGACCGCGGAAGCCTCTCAGAACATATATATATATATATATATATATATATATATATATATATCTATGTGTGTGTGTTATATAAGTTTATACTATGAACTTAGCACGATTTATATCGCAACGACATTTCAAAATTCCCAGCTGACTCAGCGACACGTGCGGTGTCATATTATGGCGCCGCAGACATCCGTGAGAATCCTCATGTCAACTATGCCTATTCAGCATCTTCAAACTTATATATTGTAAAAATTCTCTTCTACTGTATTCATTATTACTCAGAACTTTTGTCAGTTACATTATTATTTTTCATTTTTAATTTATAGTTATAATTGTTTTGTTTATTTTAATATATTTTTTTTAAAGTTAATTAATTGAAGTGTGATATAACAAATTGGCACATTCAACGTTACTAGAACACGATAACAAGGAGAACACGGATCTTCCAATGTTTCTGTTGATGTGAGTAGTAGTGAATCGTCTAACGTTTACAGTTTAAAGAATTTATTTGATTGATATATTTGATTATTTGATATTTTATTTAATTTGATCATTTGATTGATGATTTGATTTATTTGATTATCTTGATTTGAATTGAGAAATTATTTGATTATTTCAATTAAAATATTTATTTGATGTATTTTGATTTACTTTTAAATATTTATTTTATTATTTCATTCTTTACCGTTCGTTTATCCTGAATATCGTTTATTCCCCATTTACATACACTTGCTTAATAATTTTTATACTATATTTTAATTGACACCCATTTTACAAACCCTTGTTTATACTTATTCTTTTGTTTTATTTTTCAACTTGTGTACACTTTTAATTTTAACGGTTATCGGAAATATTTTCTATTATTCCAGAATTTGAAGGCGATCAAATCTCCCTGGCCACCTTTATACACTCATATAATTGTGCGTACAATATGTCGACTGCAGATCAAAAATATCTGCTGGTCATTAATATTAAAAATAAACTTAGAGGCAAAGCGGCTCAGTTAGTCAACTCGAGAAACCCCGCTTCATATTTAGAAATTAAGCAGCTTCTATCACTGCATTTCGGAGATTCTTGGGATCTGTCTTCATTGATCCACGATCTCCAACGTCTTAAACAATTGTCCAACGAGTCCCCTCTAACGTCCTATAAGATACTTTGGGCAAATCTAAATAATGAGCAGAAAGATGCTCAGCCAATCCTTGTAGATACGATGGTTCTAAGTACACTACTTACCGGACTAGAACCACGTCTAGGCCAAATAATTCGTGCCAGCAATCCCAAAGATCTTCTGGAGACAAACTCTCGAATCAGACGAGAACTTCAGTTGTCATATTTTGAGGAACAAAAAATTGACAAATCTGCTCCTCCTAAACCCACATTTCGGGTCCGAAAACCATCACAACCACCGAAATGTGTAAATTGTTGATGATTAGGCCACATTGCAGTAGATTGTCGGTTGCGACAACAAAACAACCCTCAATCGTACAACCAAAATATTAGACCAAATTTTGTAGGGCCAAATCAATCGTCGAGGCCAAATCTAACCCCAAATAATATCAACCATCAAGGTCCACCGTTTCGACCAACAAATTTCCAAAGACCCCCTTTCAAGCCAAATCAATTCCGACCGTTTGTAATACAGACCAATCCTCACTATCGTCCAGAAAGGAGGCATCATTTCAATTAACACCTGAATACTGATTATCAAGAATATTCAGTAAGCGACTACGGCTATAATAATGAAAATTGCCCATACATCTATGACGATTTCAGTCAAAATCCTGTCGATTATGACATTGAACAAACTCTAGACGATATCTTCGTTACACCTTTGAACAGTCACGAATACCAGGATTTTCTGACTCTCCCGAGCTTACCATTTCCGAGGTCCAAACCTAAATGCAGAATTTGAATCTGGAAGATTTCAATCCAAATGCGAATTTCCCGGAATAAGCATTTCTCCAAGTCTTCTTTTAACGGTAAACTCCAAAAATCTTTATTACATTCACGACGCTTCCGAAAAATGCAAACTTCTCATCGATACCGGAGCTGGTATCTCCATTTTTAAAGAAAACACCGTTAAGAATTTCCGTGAAAGATTTCCCGAAAAAGTGACAATCCAAGGTATTACGCACGAGAAAATCCCTATTTCTGAAAAAACTCTTATTCCATTTGCCATAGGTAACGCTCATAAGGTTTTTATCTACAGTCTAGACATTGAGTTTGATGGAATATTAGGTCTTGATTTTCGTGAGCATTAGGAATGTATTGTTGACTTAAAATCAAAGCATTTAATAACGAACTTCAAAACTATTCCTCTACATAAAGTCCCCGATCACGATCAACCTAAAACACAACCGACAGACATTCCCAATACTAAAATACCAACTTGTACTCATAACAATCGAATAACTATCGAGGCACGTACTGAATAAATTTCCAAACTAAAATGTGAACTTACAAATACTGACGCAATTTTACCGACACAAGTAATTGACAAAGTACGACTTCCCAACGCACATGTACATGTTAATCCAAAACGAGAATTTCTGACTTCAATAATAAACGCGAACGCAATGCCCAAAACTGTTAATTTCTCCGATCTTCATTTAGAACCCCTTGACCATACACACCCTCTCCTAAATTTAAATACACAAGACTACACAGACTCTCTAAATTTAGACAGATACTTAACTGTCAGGGAAGAAATTTGGACAGAACACCTTAACGATGAAAAGCGAGAACTTATCACGAACCTCTGTTTAGAATTCGAAGATATTTTTTATCTCGAAGGCGATGTTTTGTCCTTTATCAACGCAGTAAACCATTCTATTGACACCAATAATGCCAAGCCCGTTTTCACAAAATCGTACAGATATCCTCAAATCCACAAGGAGGAAATGAAAACCCAAATTTCCAAAATGCTTGATCAAGGCATTATCAGGTACTCTTCTTCTCCTTGGTCCTCCCCCGTATGGGTCGTCCCTAAGAAACTCGATGCTTCTGGTAAGCAAAAGTGGCGAGTTGTTATTGACTATAGGAAGTTAAACGAACTTTCCTAGTTGTTACTGGCATTTCTCTCTTTCTGTATTGAATGTAAAGTGCGGCACCATTTCGTTCGAAATCTTGACTCGAGGTTTTAAGACATAATAATGTGTCAATCATCTATGCAGTGAGTTTGAAGGAATTTTATTGGTAGAAAAAACGGAAATTGAACAAAATGGTATGATTCCTTTTTAGTTATTTTTAACCAAGTAAAAGCTTTTTTTATTGAGTTCAGCTGGCCATCTTTCCACTTCAACATCATACTCTGGAGACCATTTGATACCAGAGAAATTAAACCAGCACGTACACGTTAGGATCATATTGTTTTATTAACGAGTTCCGATGGCCACCTTCCGGCTCCATTATCAGACCAGCTCAATGACATATACATACCTATGTAAAATTCGATTCGATTGAATACAGGGACTTGGGTCACATTTCACTTATGAGATTTGACAACACACTCCGCTAGAGGTGAAAATAAAAAATAAAAGCTTCAACACTCTACAAAAACAATTTACACTACGCCTGTGAACACAATAAATAATAAACAAACCTATTATTATATTTTATTATTAAACTGTATTTATTTGCTTGGGTGTTGTGTATTGTGTCAGTTAAAATTCGTTGTAACATCACCTTCAGTGGTTATTGAAGAAAAATGTATGCATAATATTAAGCGTAACTTATAATTTTTCTAAGTCATGTGAATTGATTTGATTAAAAAATTAGTATAATTTAGAACTATTATGACATAAAATGTTGCCCACATTTACTTCCTAAATCACCATCAAGATACACAATGACGAGTGTCAACCGCGAAATCAATTAAACAATAAGACATGGGCGTTACAATGTTTGTGTGCACGGCTTTTACTTTATGTGTGATGTAAGATTTTAAAATAAATTACTTCTTGGTAGTATTCAGTGTTGGATGTTAAGGTAGTAATTAGATTGTATAAATCCGTGAACTGGATGAAAGTAGTCGATCGGAAAATCGTATTATATTTTTGCAAATGAAGTAGAATATTTTAAAGGACTATGCAGCACCCTTCATCAGGTGTACCTTCAACAACTGAAATTACTTAAATATGTATTTTCTTATAAAATGGTTAAAAGTTATCGGTAAAACTAGTAAACACCATTAAATTAAATAGTAAAATATCTACCTTATGATTTATGTAGGACTCCCAATGCTTAGTGTATAAAGAGTCTTGATAATAAATCCAAATTTCACGTCTACTAAGCAACTCAGCCGGAACATACCTTACACCGGTTTATGCAAATGTTAATAAAACATTTAAAAAATATATAACCGACTTCCATCTATAACTAAAAAGCTGAAAATAATTATAATAAAATACAGCTATAGCAAATAAATAACACATTCAATGTTGTTAGGTACCCACCCAGGAAGTAAAAAATGTAAACATTAAAAGGTGCTCATTCTGTACAAATTAATTACCTACCAATCTAGTATATTATTAAAGTCGGTGCCAAGCAAATCTAAAATCTTGCATTGCCTACTTATCTACTACTTCATCAAACGTGATTGTTGCTTGGCACCGACTTCAATAATATACTAGATTGGTAGGTAATTAATTTGTACAGAATGAGCACCTTTTAATGTTTACATTTTTTACTTATTTTATTTGCTAGAGTTGTATTTTGTTATAATTATTTTTAGCTTTTTGTCTTCTTCTACAGTTTCTATAGCAAATTATATTCAATTTTTCTGCAAGTTTCGCCGAATGAAGGTCTTAGTCGTATTAATTAATAAAGTAATTTAGGATTCGTCGACGACATATTGTGGACAATATATCTTTGACCTTCACCTCCTTTAATATAGATGCGTTGGTGTCTTTCTCTATCCATGAATTTGGTAACATACGTCGCCAGCACCACATTTCAAACGCATCTATTCTTCGTATGTTTGATGTTTACATCCTCCAGGATTTCGCTCCATACAGGAAGATTAAGAATACGAGACATTTGACTAACATGATCGTCGAGTTTCTTGTCATGTGGCGATCTTTCCGTATCCTTAAAAGGTTGTTCATGGCTTCTCGTGCTATTGCCAGTTGCGTTTTTATTACTTTTTCGGATCTTCGTTGATCCCATATCCCACTCTACGTATATCATCTGCGTTTTCTATATTTGGGATGCTCGATCATAGGGGGATTTCACCTCTATCTATTACAATAAGTTTAGTCTTGCTGAGATTTATTTACAGGCCCAGGTTAGCACATTCTCTCGTCACTCTATCTAACATTATCTTCATTTCTGACTCTTCTCTCGTCACTAACGTTAGTTCTTCTGCATATCGTAAGTTTGTTAGACTTTTACCACCCATTTGACATTCCACCCGCAAAGTCATCTAGAGCTCGTCTTCTTATGTATTCGCCGTAAGCGTAGGTACAGTATACATTCTTGTCGCATCTCCTTACGTATATTAAAGATCTGTGATGTATGATTATCTATCATTATGACTTCGATTGCCTCGTATAGATTCTTTATTAGACTTATTATGTTATTAGCTACTTCAGTTTCCTTTAGTATCTGCCACAAGCATTATCATTTTACGCAATCGAATGCCTTTTTAGAGTCGATAAAGCACAGTAACATAGGCGAATTGAAACATCTTGATTTTTTGATTAGTTGTCTAATGTACAAAATTTGATCTCGCGTTCCTTTTTGCTTCATGAGGCCTGCTTGGTATTTGTGAGTCTAGATAACGTTGTAAACGGAAGAACTACCATACTTTAAATAATCCTAGGTATAAGAAATATAGGAAATTAGGAAATATGACCAAAAAATCTAATAATGTCTAAGATGCTGCACAGTGGAGGATCGAGGATTGCCATTGGGGGGGGGGCTTGATCTGGTTTGGGGGAGAGGGGGCTTGACCTCTCTGAAGGTAGGTTTGAACAAAATAAACACTAAAAAATAATACCACTCAGATGATTTTTGTGGGGGGGCTTCAGCGTTTTAGCTCCCCTTGGATTCGCCAGAGGTATGCAGCACGAGTTGTCCTCACGTAAATCTAGTCCTGGTTAAATTCGACAAGCCAGAAACGTCAATCTATGTTGGATTGAGTTGGCTGATACTTGGTGGAAGTTGAAATTCATGATGATTTGAGTAATACACTTATTACAAACTTACACTTTATCTAAAAAATTGTGACAATTGTTTCGCGTCCGATGGAGCTTAATCATACAATAGTAGTACCTTAAGAAATTCAAATCATCATGAACGTCAATCTACGTGTTATATAGTGTATCAGAGGAGTTTGTAGCAACATTTCGACTGTGTCTGCAAAGCTCCATTGTACCATATTATTCAATTGTCACTGAAGTTACATGAGTATCCTAAACTTCAGCTCAATCTGATTCCCGCAAACACTTGTAAAATAGAGTACAGCTTTTGAATAGGAAAGACTGCAAGTTAAATATGAGTTTATAAAAAGAAAAAAAACTAATGATAAAATTGGAACTGAAAAACTGTATCCAAATGCCTGAAGTATGGGTGTTTCAAATAACATGCGCCAACGCTCAGCTGGAGAATTGTTATCCAAATACAGGATGTTCTTTAATAATATCGTAATATTTGAGGACATGATTGTTGGAGGCATTTTAAGAAACTTCATATGACCAGATCCTCTAAACGTCTTAACTTTTGAAATACAGAGTGGTAAAGTTTTTGTTATAATAACTGTGATTCTATTGTAGATATTTTTATGAAACTTGGCACACCGCGTGTATGCATCAAGATGCATTTTCCAATGTACAAACAATTATATTATTTTTACCAGTGACGTTCGTACAGGTAACGCATTGAATATTTTTGGTGAAAAATATAGTACGCTACTGCTTTCTCTTCTCCATTCAGTTCAAAGTAAATTTGATCTCTCGATGTTCATTATTCTGACGCATGGTCAAAAAAAATCGCTTTACTTCAAGGCCTAATCACTATTTTTTTAGGCTATTGGGTTCATTTAGTTTAGACTGATCATTAATTCAGAAATATGTAATTAAGTTTACTATAAGAAAGAAATACATAAAGTTTTATGTGCCAGTAATTCATTGCTATTGTTAATATTTAACTAGTTTAGTTAAATATAATATGAAAAGGGCAAAAATTATAAAATTTAAAATTAAAGTGTTTGAAAATATTATGTGACGTATGACGTACCTAAGAAAATTATTTGATTTGATAATATTTAGGATAGCACAGGAAATTCAAAAGATCATGTAATATGAAAGTTTCTTAAAAATTGTAAAATTTGTATTTGGCAATACTAGGTGCTACTTTATTACAACATAGTGCATTCGCAAAAAATGTGATCAAAACATTCTGTTGATTCAGTGATCTTATTAAAATCAAAACGACTCGTACAGGATCTCTCAGAAAGACTAAAAATAATCTGCAACAGATTTAATATTAAAACTTCCTTAGATCTCTAGATGTCCGAATAAATGAACACAATAATTACATAAAAAAAAAACGAGAAAGCCCAAAATGTGTGAACATTTGGTCATAAAATACAATTTCAACATTCGACTATATTATACAAAGAATAATTCAACACAAAACGAAGCTAAAAAAGTCTGCTTTAATTTTATTAAATGAAAACGATTGCATGGCTTCTACTTCCGCGTTTTTGGCGTCTGTACTATGTAACAAAGTCGCTCCTAAGAGCGTCACATAAAATTATGAAGATAACTTTTTCAAATTCTTAAAATTTGAAAGGAATTTTATTATTATATTTCTGGGCTACCCTGTATATTATCAAATTAAATTCTCTTAGTTACGTCATACGTAAAACAATTTGCCCAACATTTTAATTTAAAATTTTACAATTTATGACTTTTTTTCAGTTTTTTTAGTGCTATTACAACGGGGTCTGACCTAGACACCGAAACATTTGGAAATATACAGAATTTCAACAAGTATATGTGGTGTTATTCTCACCAATTGTATAAACATTAAATAAAGATGCCACAGCCATCATTCAGAAAACAACTACCCTCAGGAAAAAACTCAGAGCTGAACATGTCAATCTTTTACTTACTCTAGAGTCTACTTATTTCTTTTGAATACATTACAAATTACATAAAAATCGTCTTGTCATTTTTCGTGCAATAATGTGGATTTTATTGTTTGTGTTGAAAATGAAGTAAGATATGAAAATAACTCAAAAGGCAAAAAAAAGTTGTATTTTTAGGGGCTTAATGGTAAAAGATATACAAAAAATGGCAAGAGTCCAATGCCTAACACTTGTGTATAACACCCCGTAGGTACTTTGAGGCGAAAGTTTTCCGGGCTTATAAATTTTCAAATTTATCAATCAATCTCCAGTAGAATTTTTTTATAGTAATAATAAAATACACATCCCAAGACAACCTTCCGATATGTATTTCTAACATTTGGCGCAAAAATCTTTAAAACGACGAATTTTAAGATCAAGTTTCCTTTTTTGTAGAATTTAAAATGAATATTTTATTTTTTCTTGTTAAATTTGTATTATTAATTCGGCAAAATAATGTGATATTTTTCACAAGATCCCACAGTATTACGGAGAACCCGTTCGATATTGAATTAGAAGTGACGTCACTTTTAAACTCGTGCAAACTTTAAGGTAGAAAGTTTTTATTCAACTCTTATGTTTGGTTGTTACACATGTCACCATAAATCGTTTTGCGGGGGTTGACAGACTGATTGAGTTGATTTTATTGCACACGAAGATTCTTTAATAATCTATTAGACAGTATGAATCACTTGGGGGATTCTAATATTCGAAATATCGACGTTATTTGAATAATTTGTTAACATCTGCTAGAAATTGTTGAATTGCCGACCTTCAATTATTGGAATTATGTGTATGTTGAAATAATAATGTCAAGTTCAAGATATATTTCGTCGATACATATCGGATGATTAGTTGTGTTTTCTGTGGATTTATTGAAAGAGGACATCCTATTAAGGTTCGATTATTTATAGCATTTTAACCATTACTAGTAAGACCTCATTAAAACAAATTAATATGGATAAAAACTTTGAAATTAAACATTGGTTTAATAAACACAAATATTACTTTAGGATTTCAATCTTTTAATGGTAGCGCAAGTGATGACGGGTTGCACCTAGAAAGGATATATCTTCAACAGTCTCCAAAGTCGCGAAGGACTTGAAACAAAAATATTATTACTAGTTAAAAAGGAAGTAGATGGGAAAATAACAATCACATGAAATATCCGATTAAATAAATGGATATAAAAAGAATTCAAGAGGCATGGCTTAAACAACGTTTCTGGTTTCATAAAAATACCAAGCTAGTAAATAGCACAATTTGACTCAGAGATGAAAAAAAATTAAAATGAACGAAATAGGAGTCAGTGAAGCCTGAGGATAAAAATTCAACGGTAAATGCTACTATGTTCTATTACTCGGGAAGTAAAGGTCAACCAAACAAAAGTATGAAGTTGGAAGTTTAGTTTATAATTACGATAACAAAATCATCAAAAACTTCGTCCAATTCCTAGTAAAATATACAATTATATGTGGGTATGTACATTGTAATGAGAGATTAGAATGGCACGATCAGAAAAGGGAAATATGGACTTGGAGACCGCAATAAACGGGGAAAGGTTTGTTCAAATTATTCAGGAGAAAGGATTGGTAGTTTCCAATACAATTGTATAAATTTCTGCCCAGAAGAGTGAACTCCTGGAAATACTATAAGCCGTAAAAGTAATGCAAATTGACTACATTATGATCAGACCAATATCAACAATTGTGGCGATTAACAGTCTTATTTAGGAAAACGACTAATGGGAAAAACAAATGTTTAACACTAAATTCGGATTATTTACTATTCGTTCATTCATAATATCGCAAAATTGTAAACGCCTGTCAAAGTCATTTTAGGGGGTGAAATTTATGTCTTTAAAATCTGCTAATATTCGTATTAGATGTGCCACACCCTAACAGGTGTGGATGGTGGGGAGTGCTTAATGTCGGGTCCATAGTGCGTGGCCCAAAACAGCAACTTTCTCTGCTTCGTTTCCCACTATCCTTCGATTCGGACAGATTGGTTTCATTAAAATCTGTGCTGCAATATTAGCATATCTACCAGTTTCATAATACAGTACAGTCAGTAATACTATATCTACAGTAGAATAAATCATTTTACATGATAAATTAAGTTTATCATCAAACAAAACCCAGCGATATACTAAATTCAAAACTATAAAATTATAATTATAAACGTACATAATGTGAAATCCAGAAAATATTTCCTAATTTTTATTCACTTATTACTTTGCACAGACCTTTTGCTGTTCAGTTATAGTGTGCTGCTCGCAATGTTTAAACATTTATGTGGTTAATGATGGACTTTTAGCATATTAATAGTTAACAAAAATTTACATTACTTAACTTTTTACTGATTTTATTAGGAACAAGGTAGAATTGACATAAGAATATTGCTGACATGAATAGTTTCATTGTCAAATAATTATTAATTTAGTTTTTCCGAAAGACACAGTTTTTGTTAACAAAAATGAGGTTATATATAGTGTTTCAGTATCAATATAAATATTGTCTTTTGTTTTTCTTATGTATTTCACTTCAATGCCCAACAGTAACATATCAGTATCATGATTAATTATTAGGAAAATGTAGAAATGTATTTCACTAAGTCACAACTCAAAGCCTGACAGCTAGGTAGCAAAAACTATTCGATGATATTGTCAACTGTTTGGTTAGAGGCATTGGAATTAATTTTGGATTCTTTTCAAAGAGAAATGTTCTCTTTCGTTTTGAAACATCAATAAATGAACGTCATTCTGTTTTTTGTTCTATGCCCAATTCATTTATTAGGCCATAAACAATTTTGCAAAATACTAGATCATCCTTTTTTACAAGGAAGTTTTTTACACTTGCCAAAAATAACTTATTTATTTGTGATTTAGGTTCCACTAAATTTCATCCCTTTTATCGAGATCTCAAAAGTTCGACCAGTTATTTCGACAAATTTAAACCACCAACCAAATTACTGGGATCCTCTTGAAATAGTAGATATGACCCTTTATATGAGAATTTTTGCTGATATGAAAGTTTGGATCAGATGTCTTTCGAATCATGATACAAACTCATTCTTTGGGGTCGTTCTGGTACAGGAAAGCTCTTTGATTTGAGGGATCAGTTTTTTATCAAACGGAATTTGAAAGAGTGTTACAGTCAATGGATACTTCTAGAGGTAGTCAGTTACTTGTAGGTTAAAAACTTTTTCCCACAATTCGCAATCAGCAGTTTTTCAAAATCATCGAAGGACAAATTATTCTTAGAATAGGAAAACATTAAATGCATACAAAGTTAGTTAGTTACACACATGTACAGTAGAAGTGAATTTGTCCCTGGGCACTGGACAGGGTCTTTCGAGAGCCTATCGAGTTGAGCACGAGTTGATGGCTAAAGTACCCCACAGACTACGGTTATTTTCATCCATTTGTATCGCTGCGATTCGGAACGTCGTGAAAAATATGCTAAAAACCGATGTATGTGGTGCAAAACCGTCGTGCCGCATCGTCGGTCCAAATATCTGGCCGTGCTTGATTTGGGGAGTCAACACGACGTTCCGAATCGCGACGATACAAATAATCATAGTCTGTGGCGTACTTAAGAGTGGCCTGGGCGGTTTATAACGGACCGTAGTACTGGCTGGGTGACTCAGAAGCTTTGAAGTCACGACCAATGGCAACGTTCAGTGGCGTACAGAGCTTGATTCCGTAGACCCATATGGAAGAAATAATTGAGTTAAGTAGTAAAGTGTCCTCACAGATAGGGGCGTACCCAGCTTTTGGTATAGGCAGGGACAAATTAAAAAAAAATGTTGTCCTCTAGAGAGGGACAAATCAGAAAATTTTTGGTCAAGGGGGGGGGAAGTCAGCAAATTTATGGGAAATTTTAATAGCTCACAGCAGGTTTTGGTTTTTAAGGTCGGGGGGTGGGGCGCAGGAGAGGGTAGCTGTGTGTGTGTATCTGTGTGAATTTAATCGGCTAAATACAATTTAAAACGTCTATGCACTGTTATATAAATTTTAATACTAGTTTTATTCATTTTTTATCAATACATACCTTTTCTTCTGTAGGACAGTTCTGAAATCGTATCACCCACATTCGTCCCTAAAGAACGAAAGCAAGATTAGGTTGTTATTAATGATTTCGGGGAGCTCATAAAACCGATATATTTCGCGTATAGGACTAGGAAAACATTCAATTTAACTTGTAGGACAAAGATGCTATTCGATTATTATAATAATTACCAAGCAATAGTGAAAAAATTCGGCTGCTATTACTAAATACTTTGCTCTCATTAAATTGACATGTTTAGACTGGGGGACGCTGCGCACATCCCCTCGAGTGTGTAGAACAAGAGTGTTTTTGCGTTTTTTAACAAATTATTAAAATATTTCACTAAAAAACTAACTGACGTGTTTAATACCTTTTAGCTCTCTTAGCTACCTGTTTCAAAAATTTTCGAAGAGGAAAAAGGTGGGCGTCTTGGCGAAATTAAGCGATTTTAAAAAAATTAGGCTGTTATTAATCAAAAAATAAAAAAGGCGTAGGCTCGCGGTCTATTAACAAAAAGAAAAGAAAATTGTTTAGTTCAAAAACGTTATTTAGTGAACTTATATGTTATGTAATGTAATTAATTTCATCTCAATTTACAGTCTTTACAAAAGTAATTTCATCACGTCTTCATTAATTAATTACGCTGTCTCCTTCTAATGACTCACGTCATATAAGGTTCCACCTTACTTTTATATTAATCGATTTAAAAAATCGAATAAAAATATATTAATTAAGCATTAATTGATGTTGTGTGTGAGAATTTATAAATAGAAGAGATGCGGGGGTGGTTTATATGCATTAAAGACAGGTCTTCCCACACCAATCGAAACACACTTGACAATGGAGGCTGCTAAACGCCCTACTACATTAAAATTACATATTATTACATTCTTGGCAACCTGCGAAGAATTCTCATTCTTCAAATAAGCTTAATTCCTTCATTTAGTTGGCGTAATTTTCGAACAATCGTTATTATTTGTAGAATTAACATAAGAGTAGGTGGTCCAAAAAATTAAATGTTGATATTTTTCAGTGGATATCTTGAGGTCAAAGAACTCCAAATAATCAGGACAATTATTTGAGTATAAACAACCTCCACAAACACTATAACACGAAAATCTCATTAAAAATTAAGTGTCAAAAATCTTTAACAAAATGGTCACTGACAGATAGAAAGTACATCTTATAAAATTTGTTACCTATCTGAATCGTTTTAGAACGTACTTTTGTGTTGAGATCGATATTTCGATATACACACATATAAATTGAGAATTGTTTAAAATGTCCGGGTGCAGTTCCCAAATATTTGTTTAGTACACAAGGCTTTCATTTCAAAATTAGCCACCCAAAATAACTTTTTAAATATCTTTAAAAGAAAGAGACGAAAAACACGTTAATTTATATTTATGGAGGGACACATTTTACACGAATCTGTCCCCCTGCAGTTTCAACCCCTAAGGTTCAACCCCTAAGGGGGGCTGCATATCACTTCTAAAAGTTTAAATACAATCTTTTGACACAATTTATTTAAATCAGATTATTTTTTACAATGTCATTTTAATGTTTCAAATTAAAATATTATTTACGTTTTAATATTGTATTAGCGTTAGAATTACCTTGTACTTAAATTAGATGTTCAAAATGTCCGCCATTGTTGGTAAGACAAGTAAAGTCGCAGCTCGAATTCCTACCGCACTTTTTGAAGTGTCTCTGGTGTAATCCGCTCACACTCCTCCACTATTCTACATCTAAGTTCAGGAATTCGAGAGGTTGAGTTTTATACCCCACAGTTTTTGGATGTCCCCATAAAAAAAGTCATGGGGCGTTAGGTCGGGTGATCTTGCTGGCCATTCTATAGCGCCCCTTCTTCCAATCCATTTATCTGGAAATGTCTCATTATGCCAATTTCGTACAGGCAAGGCTAATGTAGAGGTGCTCCGTCCTGTTGAAAAAATAGGTTCGTCTGGCAAAGTTCCATCTTGATCTATTTTGTTTTCTGTAGATTCGTTTATAAGGGGGATTTATCACATTTTCTAATAAGCTCAAATACAATTCCCCAGTTAAATTTTCTTCCACGAATAAAGGTCCAATAATTTTATCCGAGAATTCCCGCCCATATTTTGATTTTCTGAGATGTTAGTTGTGCTCTTCCCGAAAAACTAGTGGATTGGTATTGTCCTACTATCTACAATTATGTTCAATCTCCACATGGCAACCTACGTCAACGAATCGATCCAAGTTTTCCACTGTAGCGTGTGAGCGTTACAAACTATCTTTTGATGTATTCGCACAAAAATCCAGTCCAAAGATCTGGAAAATAATGTGGAGGTTCTCTGAGGGACTAGCTCCATTGTGTATCACCTTTAAACTAATATTTATAGTGGGGTAGGAAAAAAGTTAATTATTAATTCGGTATATTTTTGTTATTTCGAGTAAATTTTTTCAGGTGTGTTACTCAGTATTCTGAATTTATCAAATTATCAATTCAGCTCAGGACAATTCTGCACTACTTCACTACAGTATGTCGATTATTTTCAATACAAATATTCTAAGCCCAAATGTGCCACTAAAGTTACATAGTTTCCGGAGTTAACGTGCTTCATAAGGAGCCGACATATCACAGTTGAATATATTGTTACGAGAATTCATCCGACAGCTGGTGCAATCGGCCATCAACCAATTCGTGGAAGGGACGTTATTCCGACACTTCTGGGAATGCGAAATGTTTCGTCTCTCAACAAGCCGTTACTGGGAATTTCCTTAAAGCTTCCAGAACATGATAGAGTTTCCCGATGGTTCGTGGACGTACCAGACAATTCCAAGATAAATATATAAATAAGAAACAGCTGGCGATAGGAGGCATTCAGTTTTCGTCGGTCGTATCGAATAGTTAAGATAAAATGTAAATAAATTTCTGTGAATATAAATTATGTAAAGTAGTGGAAA
Source organism: Octodonta nipae (assembly GCA_034190945.1). Taxonomy (NCBI): domain Eukaryota; kingdom Metazoa; phylum Arthropoda; class Insecta; order Coleoptera; family Chrysomelidae; genus Octodonta; species Octodonta nipae. The sequence goes on from CM067220.1 coordinate 95,405,702, forward strand.
TAAATTAGAGTGAGTTGGACTATGTTTTTAAATAAATCCAAGAACTGAACTGAACCCGAGTGTGAAAATAAAAACATTACAATATTTTAACAACGAGTGATTTTTGGGTATTTCCTTGAGTTTAGAGTGAGTGAAGATATTTCTTCACTCAATAAACATAGTCTTCGGTTTGATATTCACTTCTCAATTCTTCTCTGTACCAGAAAATTATTTGAAATTTGTAATGGATATTCAGTGAGTTGGGTAATTTAGAAATATGATTACTAGTTATCCTTTACATAAAGCACAGAATTCATTGCCTACAAATCAGCCAGTATTTTATTCTTATTCTTATATAAGGGTAACCCCATTTACATAAAATACAAAACAAAAATTTAAAGAAAATAATATTAAAACTAAAACTAAATCTAAAAACACAAAACACACAAAAAACATAAATCTAAGTTTATACAAAATAAAAAATAAAATATAGTTACTTAAAATTAAAATTATAATCAAGATACATGTAGTCGCGAACAAAACAAAAACAAAACAAACGGCAGCATTAAATATTATATTACAACGAGCGCTTGATTACCCTGATGGAGTTGTAAAACAGATCGATATGTGAGGAGTTCTGATTGCCTGTACGCAATAACCTAGTCATTGCTGAACAAAATCCATAGTTAGTTCTATGAAATGACACATTGAAGAGTTCTAAAGAACGAGTTCTCATTGTCGTATTCAAGGATATTGTGTCTAGTAAGCAAGGGCAGTCAAGTTCACCTGACAACAACTTGTGCAGGAAACAAATGTCAGCTATGTTACGCCGATTTTGCAAAGATTGTAAATGCATTTGTACTAAAATATCACTATATTGATAATTGTCCCTGCTCAAACCCATTTTAAATGCTACTATACGAAGGAATTTATTATGAACTTTCCCAATATTATCTATATGTGTGTTATAGTGGGGGTTAGGTTAGGTCCATATGACAGAACAGTACTCCAGAATAGATCGTACTAGTGAACAATATAATAAACGAATCGTATTATGAGAAAATGTTTTAGATGAACGATTGATAAAACCCAAAACCTTGTAACTCTTGGAAACAACTAGATCAATGTGTCTACGAAAAGTCAGAGTATTATCGAAAACGACACCAAGGTCATGAATTTCACTTACTCGCTGTATCGTTTGTGCATTAATAGCGTATGAAATAATTATATGTTGTGAAATTTTTGCAAAAATAATAATAAAACATGTATTGATGTTCAGGTCAAGATCATGACTAATACACCAGGCAAATAAAGAGTTTAAATCGGATTGGAGTAACGTAGCATCATTGCAAGTTGCAATTTCTTTAAACAGTTTGAAATCGTCAGCATACATTTGGATATTACAATGATTAATAATTTTGCCAATGTCATTAATAAATAAATTAAAAAGAAATGGTCCCGCGTGAGAGCCATGTGGAACTCCTGAAGACACACTTATAATCCTGGAAATAACACCCCCCACTTTAACATAATGGTATCGGTCTGAGAGATAACTCTTTGTCCACTATAAAAGTGGCCCATAAAATCCTAGAGCTTGAAGTTTGGCCAAAAGTATTCTATGGTTAACTCTATCAAACGCTTTAGCGAAATCCGTATAAACAGAGTCAACTTGTAGTCTATTCTCCAAAGTTTTTACTAAAAATGACTCGTAAACGGCCAAATTAGTTAAAGTAGATCTACCCGGAAGAAATCCATGCTGTTCGTTAACAAAAATGTGTTTAAATTGCCATGATAAGAATTGAGAGAAAAAGTAGTCCAATAATTTCGGGATCTCCGATTGCAAGCATACAGCTCGATAATTCTCAATATTTTCTTTAGATCCACCTTTGTGGATTGGCCTCAGGCCTCAGTTTCCAAAAACTGGGAAACTTTCCGGATGACAGTGACAAGTTAAAAATTGTTTTCAGAGGAAACGCTTAGAGTGTAGACACAGTTTATTAAAAAATGCGATGGAATACCATCAGGGCCACACGAGAGCTTTATCCGAAGTTCATTAATTCTGCCAACGATGTCTGCTACAGTTACACAAAAGGAAGACAAGTTAACAGCGTTTTCATAATGAAAATGAGACACATTAATGTTCTGATCCAATTTATAAACCGTTGAAAAGTAGGTAGCAAAAAGACCTGCCGTTTCCTCAGCCCCGTTGCTTTTTTCATCCTTATAAAACATGGATTTCGGAAGATAAAAATACTTTTGCATGCCATTAATATACCCCCAAAAACGTCTTGGATTGTGATTTAAAGTATTTTCAATATTATTAATGTACAATTTGTAACAATTATTAGTGACATCTTTACAACTGCCTCTGATATGCGAAAAAACCAAATAATCATCATAACTATTAGTTGACTTAAACTTTTTATGCGCAGCCTTCTTTTCAGCTACCAGATGACGCAGCTGACTCGAAAACCAAGCAGGATAAGGGGAAGGCTTAAATCGTTTAACAGGCACGTGTAAATTAATAGCCGAATACAATTTATCCAGTCGGACAACGGTTGCCAATTACAGCTAGCAAGAAAGTTGTTGATAGCGAAATAATCCGCTTGTTTAAAGTCGTAATAAAAATCTTCATAAATTAAACTATTGCTAACACAATTAGAAGACAGTAAAATATCAATAGGAGTATGGTTAATGGAGGATGGAAGTATATAACCGTCCGACTTGTATGTGCATAAACTAAAATCATTAGTAAACACTAAATCTAGAGTCCTACCTCTTGCATTTAACACATAATTCTTTTGAAAAAGTCTATGAAATCCAAAGCAGTTTGCCAATAAAGTGGCCGGATAGTTATTTCCATTATCTATAGTTACTCCATAATTATCGTTATTCCAAGTAACATCGGGAAGGTTATAATCTCCACATAAAACTAACTTAGCATCAGGGTAACAAGACAAAATAAACTCCACAGATCTACAATGGTCCTCATAAAGGCTGTAGTCTGAGCGCGGAGGGATGTAACATACACCCAATATAATCAACATTCTACGCTCTTTCAGCAAAACAAAAATTTGATTACAAGAAGTTAGTTCGCACTGCACTAATGATGAGTTGATATTTTTCCGCACGGCTATAAGAACTCCACCTCCACGACTCAAAGAATTCCCAGGTAACTCTTGTCTATCTTGGCGATAAACATTGAAATTTTCAAATCCAAGTTCTGAATCAAAGTGCTGTGGTGTAAGCTAAGATTCGGTGAAACAAAAAGCATCATAAATGCTGGTTGAGACGTTTCGACGTAGATCATCAAATTTTGTTCTTAAGCCTCCGGCATTGTGATAATAAAGTAGCATCTTATGTGAAGAATCGGCACTAACTGCGAGGTTACTCGTGCCATCTAGTTTTTTAAGGGAACAATTTTAGGAACATTATTGATATATCTAATAGTGATTCTCTCACCACATATTCTGTGCAAATATGTGTTATATATGTAGTGGTTACTTATCTATTTGTGGAGACGTTTCAACTCCAAGTCTGGAGTTGTTGTCAATCACTTTATGTATTAGATGCACTATTTTTTGAGAGAGTTTATAATCATATAGTGCTTGTTAGTATGATAATTTCAAAGTTGAATTTTTGGCATACTCCTTGGATGATGAAACATTCATTTCTAATTTCTACATAAGTTAAATTGTCTTTGTACTTTTTGGTTTTTCTAACACCTCAGAATTATCATTTTGTGATTTTATTGGCTTCTGCTTGTTGTTCTTTATTCACTTTTAACAACTGTATGTTTTCTCTCTTCGAGGTGTCATTCCTTTGTACACAAGACAATATATATTATATATCAATATAATACCTATTGTTTCTGGTTAGGGAACCTTCATCAGTTGCGCTTCCCACAATTAAATGTCCTCTCCAACACTTCTTTAGGCATTTGATGCATTTCGTTAAATTTGAAGACGCGAGATGTAAGACCGACATCTAGGATTTATATATATATATATATATATATATATATATATATATATATATATATTGTCTTGCGTACAAAGGAATGACACCTCGAAGAGAGTATTCAATATCTCTGACAGGTGAAGTAACCTGAACAAATTTTATAGTGACATTCTGTCCTAGGAGTTGAGAGAGAACAGGAATTACACGGAACGGCTCCAGATGCTCCAGATTCAGAACCTCTGTGTACTGATTCTCTCGAAAATCCTAGATGTCGGTCTTACATCTCGCGTCTTCAAACTGTATGTATTATTGAAGTGATATTACCTTTTAGGATTGACTCTTTCTTTGATTTTATTGCTAGCAGTGACTAACCTGATATGTCATCTATGCTATCTTAAGTGCGTTCTACTCTTTCTACAGCGAGGTCCTAACATAAAGAATAAATTCATTTTCTACGTAATTATAAATACAAATGAAAACTCTTGAATCAGGTATATGAAACTATACTTTTTGAATAAAATTATTCACCTGCCCATTCAACGCCCTAGGGGTAATACTTACCTCAAATACTCTAATGAAAAGGGGTAACGCGTGATATTGCATTTAAAAGCGTTTTGTGTTCTATATTCAGCAATATAGGACTTTTTAATTTTTGAAAGTTGATAATAAGAAATTCAATAATTCAACTGTTTTACTTGTTAAATAATTAATGATGCCATTAGAAGAAATAAAGTTTGAGGCAATAACAATATTCACAGTAATTATAGTATAACTCATATGCTCAAAACACAATTCATTTATTGACAAAAAAATAGATTAATGAAACTCCTGATTGTGATAAACTCGCACTATTGCTTCATACTGTGGCAGGGTTAGCAGTATCAGTTGTCTTAATCAGGTATCAAAACATTTTGTAAAAAATCCTAGTAACTATTACCAGTTGAGGCCCCTCAAAAAGCTGGTTCAATTATTCTGTTATTTATTATGCCTACTTTCACTTTCACTTTAATAGTACTGAATGTGATCTTTCCACATGCAGTGAGGATTTTGCATACCCAATACCGACAATTTTGCTTGTTGACAGTTCCATGTAGGGTAAACGTTGCTTCATCGAAGGAAATAATACTTTTGAGAAACATCGGCTTCTCTTGGTATCTATTCGTAACCATTTCACCAAATTATAATCTACGATCAGGATCTTCGTCATTTATTTCCTGAACTAGTTTAATTTTATATATATATATATATATATATATATATATATATATATATATATATATATATATATATATATATAGGGTGAGCGTGAGTTTTTTTTGATGATCAGTATGGGGATCTCGGAAACTAGCGGAGATAAAGCAATCGTTAAATTAGGAAAGATTTGTAGTTTTACTGGCTCAATTTAATGACACTTTCGGATTTTTGTAAAAAGTCATGGCTTACTAGATATTTTGAAAAAACGAAATTCTGTCGATGTAGTCAAATCCCTCTAGCTCCTTTGTTTTTAATTTTATAAAAAAAGTGTAAATATCAAAATTGAAGGGAATTGTATCCCGAATATGATTGTCATGTCCTAGTTTGCGTGACAGCTCTCGTTTTTGAGATATGACACAAACTTATATTTTTTTGAATGGAAACCATAGTTGGCTATGACCTCAAAAAATCGAACATTTTTAGAGCTTTTCAACGATGTAATACTCGATATAGTTATTCATAAAAATACCGGAGTTATGGATGCTTTTCTCTCTTATTTTCACCTTTAACGTAGGTAGCCATGAAAAAGATTGTTTTCACTTTGACGTTTCCTCATTTGAGAGTAATTCCATTAGTACGAGTAGTGCTGAACTGGCAGTCGATATTGAAAAGTTTTCGTGATAAAATGGAATATTCTAAGGAAGAAAAATTGAAAATGATGGAATGTCATATGCCATAAAAATTCAGTTCGTGCAGCTGAGGAATACTTTCATAGATATTTTAATCAACCTGCTCTATGTACATTTAAGAGGCTTTACGATAGTTTACGCAGATATGGATCTTTTACTAAACCACCAAATGAACGTAATAAAATTAACGAAGCAGCACAAATAAATGTTATGGCAATGGTAAATCAAAATCCATCTACGTCAACTCGTCAGATTGCGGCAGAAGCTGGCACATCTCAACGAACTGTAGTTAAGGTACTGAAGGCGCACAAGTTCCACCCGTACAAACTCTCAGTTTCTCAAACTTGGCATGCTGGTGACGAAAATCGACGTATTTTGTTTTGTACATGGTTTAGAGACATGTGCCTTGACAATCCACAGTTTACATTAAAGGTGTTATGGTCAGATGAAACTAGATTTACTAACTGCGTATGTTCAATAGACACAATGAGCATATCTGGGCCCTTTCCATGTAGAACAAAGACGACCCCAGATTAAATTTGGTTTTAATGTTTGGTGTGCTATCATAGAGTCTAATATTCTGGGGCCTTTTATCTACGACGAATCACTTACTGGGTAGCGCTACTTGCATTTCTTGCAATACGCTTTTCAAGACATGTTGCTTAATTTGAATTTGAGAACTCGTTTGGAAATTAAGTGGTTCCAACATGATGCTCATAACTCGTTATTAGTAAGACAACACTTAGGTAATATCTTTCCAAAGTCTTGGATAGGAAGAAATGGCCCACTCCGGTCTCCCGATTTGGCAGTTATAAACTTCTATTTATGGGGTGCGCTAAAAAACAAAGTATACAAAAGAAAGAATGAGACAGTTGGTGACCTAAGGAAGGCGGTATTACAAGCAATTGAAGAAATTGATAGGCGGTCTGTGAGGAAAGCGGTAATGTCAATCTTAAAAGATGCAATTTTTGTCTAAATAACAATGGTGGACTTTTCGAACATAAATTGTAACCATTATTATGTACTTTCATTTCTTAAGTTTTTAGTAAGTACCTACTTATTTAGTTTTTTCGTTATATCTGATATACCTAATAAAACAATCGTTAAATGTTTTTTGGAATAGTTATTAATAAATCAATCTATATACGTTAAAAGTGAAAATAAGAGAGAAAAGCATCCATAACTCCGTTATTTTTATGAATAACTATATCGAGTATTATATCGTTGAAAACCTCTAAAAATGTCCGATTTTTTGAGGTCATAGCCAACTCTGGTTTCCATTCAAAAAAATATAAGTTTGTGTCATATCTCGAAAACGAGAGCTGTCACGCAAACGAGGACATGACAATCATATTTAATATTAATGTCTCAACTCTTTGGGTCTCAAATATTATCAACAACGTTTAGCGATCTAAATAATTTTTTTAAACTATTTCGAGAAAAGATAACTGATAGACTATTAAATCGTAGTATGCTTTGACTTGAGGCTTCAAAATTTAAGAGGAATGTTATTGATGAAATAACAAAAGAACGTAACGTTATTAAGGTGTTGTGATTCTCACCGTATCACTTTGAACTCATTGAATTAATCAGGGTTGAAATGAATGCGAGGTGCCAAAAATATAAAAAACATATTATATCAGATGAAAAAAATCGATATGTTAACAGAAGACAAAATAGTGAAAATAATTATTTCTGAGGAAACAGATGATGATAATTACTTATCAGAAGTGTTGAATTAATTTATTCAGGTTTACATTTATTTGATATATAAAACTATGCTATTTTACATTTGCAAATATGTTAAATTATAATTGAACAATATTGTATTCCTGAATGTAGATGAAACAAAATCTATTCTTTATAGTTCGTACCTACATAATGTAATAAATGTAGATTTTTGTTTTTTGCTCATATTTTACAAAAGAAAATTTCTTCTTCCTCCCCTCCAGGTCAAAAATCTGCAGATTTGCTCTGCATCCGAGGGCCAAATTCTGTCCAGTTGTCCCCCTGGGCCAAAAGCTGGGTACGCCCATATTCGGTGTCATTCTCCAACAATGAGTTTTGAGGGCACAAAAGTTGTATAAATAAATTTGAGAACAGATTTGTTAGAAGAAAAAGTACTACTGCATACGTAAACATCCAAAAAATTTTCAAAATGTATTACATGAATAACATATTTGCATAGTTCCTTTAAAGATTAATAAACCTTCGTTTGGACAATTTTACTGGTCGATATCTTAAGCCATATCAAACAATGTAAACGAATACTGAAATACTAATTCAGGTCTTTAACGATATCATGAAAATGTAATGTTTTATTGCGAGTATAGATCATTGCAACAAACTTATTTGGCATTGACCCATAGCCATATAAGTCCTCATATTTTAAGGTATTTCTTTCAAGTCATCTTAGCGTCTGGCACTTCAGTCATGTTGGCCCTGGCATAATGCACTTAATACATATATCAATGCAGGATCAATGTTAAAATATAGCTTACAAAGTACCATGTTAGTTGATTTTGTTATTTAGGTTCACTATTATAATTAAAAGATATATAGAATTGTGTAACATTGTTAAATTATACATAACAATGAAAAAGTAGTTGAAGTTGTTTAACCGTGTCATTAGTTCTATACAGTCCAGAATATATCTCAAATTAAAAAATTTGGTCAAGTGCGAGTTGGACTCGCATACTAAGGGTTCCCAACCACTTTTGAGATTTTATACAATTTAGGTAATCAAAGTATATATTTTTCTAATATTCCAGTTTCAGATAAGCAGGCAATGAGTGGATTTTTTTATATTTCCTTAATATCTTTTAAACTAAGCATTTTAAATTAATAAAAATAAGCACTTTTATTTCTTACACAGAGACTTTTTATTTTATCTGCATGATTCGCTTGATTTTTATAAAAATATTTAATTTTCTAATTTGGCCCCCAAATTTACGGTTTCCAATAAACTTTCAAGGAATAATCGTTTGTCTGAATTTTAGGCTCAGTAGTTTGGAATGGATCAAATTTTAAATAATACTTTAAAAATTATTTTTAAAATACAAATAAAATATTCCTCGAAGTTTCCTTGGACTTCCATCTTCTTGAAATGGTTGATCTCACAACGTTTCAATAGCTTTGTATCTGCTCTCGTCATCAGGTGAATGATGGGAAATTCAGTTTATCCGTAGTATTTATACCTTTAACTGGTCATGCGTCGCCGGTCAAGGTCATTTGGTCTTATTCGGTCCAATCAGCGTCGTCGTAACTGGCGGTTGGTTGTCGGTGATGAGTAGCGGCAGTGGCCGAAGAAGGGGTCTTCGAATGTTTTTAATTTGGACGCCGCTAATTATATTCTCGTTTCGAGATTATATATGCTGCCTCTATAAATTTTGTTTTATACCATTACTCTTGAGTAGCTATGCGGTGTTCTTTAACCCTGGTGTCTAGCGGTCGCCTTGTCTCTTCATTGTAAAGTAAAGTAAGTGAAACTTAGAGAAGGCCTTTTGGCGAATGAATATCCGGAAACCATTATTAACAAGGCGTTTGAAGAACTGGAGAAACCACCTAGACAGGAAGAGGAAACCGCGATAGCAACTCTATTACTACCGTATACTAAAGGCTTGTCGGAGAAACCAATTGCACACATATATGGAATCTGAATGATCTTCAAAAGCAGCAACACTTTGAGGAGTATGATTACCAGAACGAGGCTGGACGCTGAAGCAATACCAAATAACTGTATATATAGTATACCTTGTAATTGTGACAATCTTTACATTGGAGAGACAAAGCGACCGCCAGACACCAGGGTTAAGGAACCCGCATAGCTACTCAAAAGGCGGAGTTAACGAAGTCTGGGCTAGCTAATTCAGGGTAATTCACAAGGAAGAGCATTGGTATAAAAGAAAATTTATAGAGACAGCATATATAATCTCGAACAAGAATATAATTAGCGAGCCGAGCGTCCAAATTAAAAACATTTGGAGACCCCTTCTTCAGCCACTGCCGCTACTCATCACCGACAACTAACCGCCAGGTACGACGAGGCTGATTGGACCGGATAAGACCCAATGACCTTGATCGGCGACGCAAAACCGGTTAAAGGTATAAATACCAGGGATAAAGTGAATTTCCCATCATTCACCTGATGACGATAGCAGATACAAAGCTATTGAAACGTTGTGAGATTAAGCATTTCAAGACGATGGAAGTCCAAGGAAATTTCGAAGAACGAGTTACATTCTCTACCAGATTCAGACTAACAACAAATAAAATATATTTGTATTTTTATGATGATTCCTTTCATTTACTACTACGGTACTGGTGCACTTTAAAAAAAAATTTATTTTCCATTTAAGTTTATAAATTATTTGTAGAATTTATGTTTTACTTTTCTTGATGGGTCGAATTTTGGATATTTTTTTAATTATTTAAAAAACATGAAATTTTTTTCTTGTATTCCTCATTCTTCCAATTTATGTATTACATAATAACAATAAACAAATAATATTTTTTTTGTTTTTCATTTAATTCTGTAATTTGGCCCCTAAACGGGTGAAGCGAAGTGAGTTAAGTCGTGTTTTAGAAGTACTCCTAATTAATCCCGTAAATAAGTGGTTAATACTTATAAATAAGAGACGAAATTTGACAAGTGCATAATTAAAGTGTTCATGTGCCATCTGGGAAACTCAGCATATAGATATAAGGTCTGCTTTCATTACAATTTTTATTAAAATATTTCCCGTCACAGTGATTTCCAAAGTCATAAATTTACATCGGACATTTTTTGTGATGCCCGGCATTTGTACTTTTTGTAGTAACTCTACGACCCGAACGAATCCAGGTGTTTCTTGTGACAAATGCACAAAAAACTATCATTTAAAATGTGTGAAATTACCTAGTAGTTTTTGTGAGTTCTCTCCGGATTCCGGTGTTAATTGGGTTTGTCAAAAATGCAGAATGGATTGCAACGATGACAATTCTAAAATTGATCAGTTATTAACAGCAGTTAATTTAATTAGATCTGAATTGAAAGATTTCAAAATTAAACATGCCGAAATTATTGAATCTTTAAATTTTTATGGAAATAAAATCGACGACTTTGGATTACGTATGGATCACTTTCAACAAACCGTAAGCGTTGTTCCAGGGCTTAAAGAAGAAGTAAATGTCCTAAAAAAACAATGTTCACAACTGAGTTCTGAGTTAGAAAATTTACAACAACAAGGCAGATTATGTAATATTGAATTGTGCGGAGTCTCTGAGAAAAGAGATGAGAATTTAAAGCTCATTGTTCAAAGTATTTCAGAGCTCATCGAATTTAGAATGGCTGATAACCATATAATCGAGTGTCATCGGGTAAAAACCCATCCTAACAACAAGGGCAATTCTAATATCAACCGCAATATAATTATAAAATTTAAAAATCAAGTCATGAAAAGGAAATTCATTGAAGCGGCTCGTGCAAACAAAGATAAATTGATTAAATCTGCTTTCAGTACTGGCAAATATTCATTAACGAGCATTTATCTCCTTTTTATAAAATTCTGTACAAACAAGCAAGGGAATTCAGTTTATCTAATAACTACAAGTACTGCTGGGTCAAGGACTGCAAAATATACATAAAAAAATCGGAATCCTCCAAATCCTTTTTGATTTCCTCCATTGATGTACTGCAGAAGATTGGAAATCCAGAAGTGCCTTAGTGACAGTATATTAAGACTCTTGTATTAAGATTATTGTGTAGCATTTTTTCAAGTTCAACGAATTTCATCTCTACTACCAGAACACTCGCGGATTAAGAACTAAAACAACCAGTTTTTTTCAGTCGGTATGTTCTGGTAATTTTGACATTATCTGTGCTACAGAAACATGGTTACAAGAAGAAATCTTGGACTCCGAATTAATTCCCTCCACATATACAGTGTATAGAAGAGACCGTGACTTAATTAATAGTGGTAAAAGTGATGGTGGTGGCATTTTGATAGGGGTTAAGAGTAATATAGTATCAAAGACTTTACCTTCGTGGCATTCAAATGGAAAAATTGAAGACTTATGGGTATCATTATCCTTGAGTGAAGGTAAAAAACTATTCATTTGTTGTGTATATATTCCCCCAGATAGTACAAACGAAGATTTTATAACTCACTTTGAGAAAGTTGAAAATATTATAAACAACAACCCACAACAATGTTTTCTTTTTATTGGTGATTACAGTTGTTCTGATATAACTTGGAAAACTAATAATGAGAATCCGAATACTTTTCGCCTTCCTCAGGACATGATGGTCGAAGTGAATATTTTAAAAACTTTATTTATCTTGTTGGATTAAAACAATTCAATAACATTGCAAATTCTCACGGAAAAATTTTAGACTTAGTTTTATCAAATAATCTTGATATAAGTGTTCATGAATCTTTGTCACCGTTTGTCCCTGAGGATTTGCATCATAAGGCTTTAGAAATAATATTACAATTATCTGTTGAAAAATTACTGACGCGTAAGCCCTACAGACAACACTTATTTTATAAGGCGAATTATGATAATATCAAAAGTAATCTTGATGATATTTTGTGGAGAGAAGTACTGGATCATGATGATATCAATGTTTGTGTTGATGTTTTTTATAATATTCTTGATAACGCGATTGAAACTCATGTTCCGGTTAAGGTTTTTAACAAACATGGTAATCCTAAATGGTTTTCATCATATTTAATTCAATTAATGAAGAAGAAAAACAAATTTCATAAACGATGGAAAACATATAAGGATGCTAATGACTATACACGATTTTCTGAATTGAGAAAAGAAGTTAAAAAAACAATAAACAAAGATTATAAAAATTATGTTACACAACTGGAGGAAAACATTAACAAATCTCCGAAACAGTTTTGGTCGCATGTGTCTAATAAACGTAAAAAGTGCGCACTGCCCTTGATAATGAATTATAAGGATAGGGAATACACAGGATCTGTAGAAATATGTTCAGCTTTTTCTGAGTACTTCAGCTCAGTTTTTGTTGATAACAAGAATCCCTCATTGATTCATCATATTAATTCCAATATAAATTTTGATATTACTTCAATTCTAGAAATCAGATTACTAATGCAATTAAATCTTTAGATATTTACAAGGGTCCGGGCCCTGACGGAATTCCAGCCGTTTTTATTAAAAACTGTGCTAATGAGCTTATCGAGCCTTTGTGGATTATCTTTAACAAGTCACTGGCAAGCGGCTGTTTTCCAGATAAGTGGAAAATGGCCCAAGTTGTCCCCATATTTAAGTCTGGTGTTAAGAATATTGTAAATAACTATAGGCCAGTATCTTTATTAAATTTAACGGGTAAAATTTTTGAAAAAATTCTGACTCAAGAGCTATTCTTTCTGGTTAAAGATCGTCTTACCATATTTCAGCACGGATTTTTTAAGAAAAGATCAGTAGCTACTAATTTAGTGCCTTTCATTCAGTATATATATAATGGGATGGAAAACGGTCAGTCAGTATGTGCTGTGTACACCGATTTTTCCAAAGCATTCGACAAGGTACATCATCCGACACTGGTCGCCAAACTTATAAATTTCGGTGTGCATGGCATGGTACTGGATCTTATTTGTTCATATATCTCCAATAGAACCCAGTATGTTGCTCTAAACAATGTAAAGTCTAGAGTCACTCCTATTAATTCGGGTGTTCCACAAGGGTCCCACTTGGGTCCCTTATTATTTAGTATTTTCATTTCAGACGTAGTTGAATGTTTTTCTTTTGTAATGTACTTTTATATGCTGATGACATGAAAATCTATCGAAAAATCTCAACAATTAATGATTACCAATTAATGCAAGCCGACCTTTATAGCTTTTTTAATTTCTGTCAAATCCACAGATTAATATTGAATGTAACGAAGTGCAATTGTATACTATTTTCAAGATTAGTTAATCCACCACTAGTTGATATGACCATCAATAATGATATTATTCCTCAAGTGACCCAAATTAAAGATTTAGGAGTTATTATGGACAAAAAGTTAAGCTTTGATAACCATATTTCCTTTATGGTACAAAAAGCCTTAAGGCTCCTGGGCTATATACTAAGAAATACAAAAGATTTTAAAGACCATAGTACAGTGATAAGGTTGTATATTTCTTACGTAAGATGTTCTTTAGAATATTGCAGTATGGCATGGAATCCTATGTATGATAAGTATATAAAATCCCTAGAACATGTACAAAAAAAATTTGTGAATGCACTTAATTATAGGTATTTTAGGTTTCGGCATTACCAAGAATATAGTCACAACTTGAGATTCTACAACCTTCAGCCACTGTTTATCAGAAGAGAATTTGCCGATATTTGTTTTATTTATAAAGTTATTAACAATATGTTGTGTTCTGAATGGTGTCTGAAGAATTTACCAATTAATTGCAGTTTTCCTAGAACAAGACACAAACAGATTTTTTACGTTCCTTACTATTCTACCAACTACTACGGTAACTCCCCGTTAATAAGAAGTATGAATGCTTATAATATAATTTGTCATTTAAACGTAGATATCTTTTCCTCCAATTTTAATAATTTTAAGAAAAATTTAACTAGATCGTTACAAGAGTTTTATAATACAGGCGTAAACAGTGATATATAAACATGATCCACAATATAATTTAATAGTTTTTATGTTTTTCTCTTTAGATATTGTTAAGTTTGGAACTTTGTTGTTAATTAATTATTTCGAGTTCACCTATTTGTAATTTTCTATTTGTCACTGTGTGTCATCTTTATTAAGGGTTTCCCTTAGGGACAACCTGTAAGATGACCTATTGTATAAATAAATAAATAAATAAATAAATAAAAACTTAATTATTTTAAACATAGAAATAAAATATATTTTTTATGACCATGATTCCGTTTCATTTGACTACTATTGCGTTACTGGTGCACTTTAAAAAAAACAAGTTTTATTTTCCATTTAAGTTTATACATTATTTGCAGAATTTGTGTTTTACTCTCTTCTTGATGGTGTCGAATTCCTTTGTACGCAAGACAATATTTTTTTAATTATTTAAAATAATATGAAATTGTTCCTTGGTATTCCTTCATTAGTTGCGCTTCCCACAATTGAATGTCCTACATAATCGAACAATAAACAAATAAAATTTTTTTCTTTATGCATTTGATGCACTTCGTGAAATTTGAAGACGCGAGATGTAAGACCGACATCGAGGATTTTAAACATAGAGAATCAGTACAATATATTTTTTAAGTTCCGAATGGAGCCGTTCCGTGATATATTGCTGTTACTGGTCCACTTAACTCCTAGGACAGAATGTTTTATTTTCAGGCTACTTTAAGTTTAACAATTAATACTCTCTTCGAGGTGTCATTCCTTTGTACGCAAGACAATATATATTATATATAAATATAATATATATTGTTTCTGATCGGGAACCTTCATCAGTTGCGCTTCCCACAATTGAATGTCCTCTCGAACACTTCTTTATGCATTTGATGCATTTCGTTAAATTTGAAGACGCGAGATGTAAGACCGACATCTAGGATTTTCAAGAGAATCAGTACACAGAGGTTCCGAATCTGGAGCCGTTCCGTGTAATTGCTGTTCTCCCTTAACTCCTAGGACAGAATGTCACGATAAAATTTTCAGGTTACTTCACCTGTCAGAGATATTGAATACTCTCTTCGAGGTGTCATTCCTTTGTACGCAAGACAATATATATTATATATAAATATAATATATATTGTTTCTGATCGGGAACCTTCATCAGTTGCGCTTCCCACAATTGAATGTCCTCTCGAACACTTCTTTATGCATTTGATGCATTGACACCTCGAAGAGAGTATTCAATAAATTTGAAGACGTTACGGGAGAACAACAATTACACGGAACGGCTCCAGATTCGGAACCTCTGTGTACTGAGTCTCTTGAGAATCCTAGATGTCGGTCTTACAGCTCGCGTCTTCAAATTTAACAATTAATGTTAGAATTTGTAAATTTTGAGTGAAGCCCTATATTCTCAATTTTTTTCCAAAGCCTCAGTAGTTCGCAGATGTAGAAGGCAATGGTTCTAATTTTATTTTTTATGTTTTTTAATAACTTTTCAACAAATTACTTTAATGATATGAAAAAAATATACTTGTATATATATTCCTCAAATTGAGCCTTTCACACCTGTAATTTGTTCCCCAAAAGTAATATCAGAGTTTTGTCCTTATTTTTCCTGTCTTCAACTTCAACTTATATTTCCAATTCTTTTTTCAGATTTTTATGTCATACACTTCCTGAGATAAAAGGAGCAATAAGTAGATTTTCTTATATTTTGGTTAATATCTTTTAAAAATATGAAAAAAATATATTTGTATTCCTCGTTAGGAGCCCTTTCATTTAATATATTAAACGATGCCTTTAAAAAGTTGATGTTTTTTTGTTATCCGTTTAAATCTATAATTTGCCTCCCTAAAATTAATATTAAGGTTTTCTCCTTATTTTTCCTGTTAGTTCAATTGTTGCTATACCCCTAATGATTTTCAAAATTTTGTTTGTGATAATTTCAGAAAAAAGGGGTATTTTTTTATATTTTTGTTAATATCTTTTAAAAATTTTATCTTAAAATTTAAAAAAAAATACATTTGTTTTCTTTATAATAAACCTTTTGATTCGATATATTACATTATGCCTATGAAAATTTTTTATTTCTATATTTTCTATTTAAATGTGATATTTGCCTCCCATAATTAATACTAGAGGTCTCTCCTTATTTTTTTTTGTAAAGCGGAGGGCCTATTTCTCCTCTGGAGATACATAATGGATATTTACTTTTGTTAATACTTTTTAACCTAATTATTTTTAAAATATGAAAAAATTGTATTTGTGTCTCTCAGAATGAGCCCTTTCATTTAATATATGATGCGCATGAAAAAAATATCATTAATTCTATAATTTGCCCCCAAAATTGACATTAAGAGTTTTTCCTTATTTTTTCTGTTAACTTTGGCCAACGTCCTACATTCCCTATTTTTTTAGATTAGTAGTTTCGGAGATAAGGGGGGATAATGATCGAATTATTGTAGAACTTCCATAAAAACAAAATTTCTTCATTTACGAAATGTACTCCTGATCGGGTCACCAAATTATACAAATTCCAGTCTCGGAGAAAATTGCTGTGATGTGAAAGACAGTGAAATTATGAATGATTGTATAGAGTATAGGAGCTTCCGCATATTGGATATACGGAACCCTAAAAATGTGTTTCTTAAAAACAAGTTTAATTGAGTTTCGAGTTCAAAGAAAAATCGGGGATATAGTCAACAAATAAAGCAAACCAGAATAACTGAAATACAGGGTGACTTGTGAAAAATGCCTAAATTAATTTTGTTGCATATTTAAGACACTATTGAGATTCGAGACACAGTGCAATTTAAAAACTTTATAATTTCGTGAAGAAATTTAATTTTACATATATATATATATATATATATATATATATATATATATATATATATATATATATATATATATATATATATATATATATATATATATATATATATATATATATATATATATATATATATATATATGTATATATATCAATTATACGGATATATTTACCTACATGTCTAACCGAAAAATCTATCGTCGGGAAATTTAAAAAAATTCTTTATAGGGTCCTGCTCTTGGGTACGTTATTTGGACTAAAAATAGGTTTATAAAAGTACACAAAAATAACATCAAACTTTTAACAGTTTTATTAAATACGAAATTTGAAACATTTAACAAAAGAAAAAATAACAACTATAAGTGGCGGAAATTGCTTCGTAAACAATTTTGCGAATTTTTTTTTCAATTTCATTACATGCCAGTCGAATTCGTATAATCAGATGGGCTAAATTATACAGTCTAGTTCGATACACTCTATCTTTAATAAAACACCATATAGACAAATCTATTGGGGTAATATCGGGTGATCGCTCTGGTCCGTTTATAGGCAAATCCATCTGTTGGGTTTTTAACTATGTTAAAAACCTTTCGCGTTGACGTTCGCGTTGAGCCCGCCCATCTTATTGGAAATACATAAAATTTCGGAAAACAGACCATGGAAGGTAATCTAAAAGAAAGTAGATAAAAAGAAAAAATTAAATAACCTAGTACAATTTTTTCGAAAGAAGAATGGATCCACAAATTTTCGGTCTAACATCACAAGCCACACATTGCGACTTTCTGACCATAAATAGTTTTTACCAGCGTTGGGTGTGGTTTTAAATGCTGCAATATTCTACATCGATACAAGGGAATATCCATAAATTACGTAAGATGAAATTTGACGGTTTTCTGACTGCCACCGACCCCCATCTAAGAATCTGTAAGATATATATTCATCACCCACCCACCCCCATTCCATACGTAAGATATTCATTTTTTCAAAATTCTTTATGTTAAGGAAGTGATGTATATATATTGTATAATGTAATATATCTATTATAATAAAAAAGTCTGTATCATAACATACTTTCATAATCAATATTACCATTTTTAATCTAATTTATAAAAATCGCGTGTCACAGTGTTTGTGCTCGAACTTCTCTGAAACGCCTTTCCCAATATTTGTGAAATTTTGTATGAATATTTGATGAGAATAGGTCGTAAAGTATATTCCATTCCCAAAGGTGATGTGGGGGCCCTATCCAGATCAAAATATTGTATTTTTTTTTAATGTTATAAATGTAAATAAGTGAGGTCAAAACTGCCAAAAATCTATTTTTTGAAGCCATATAAATTTTGCTCATGGATGATAACGTTAAAATGGCTTTCACAAAAAAAATTAAAAATGTAGGGAATGTGAAAATTACCAAATAAAAAATTATCACATACGCTGATTTATTTAGCCCTTGCAAACTGGGGGAGTCAACTACTATAATATATTTTTATCTTAATATTATAATAACATTTAAGTATGTATACATATGGATATTGACTGACTTCGAGAGTTTTCGTAGAATTAGACCTTTAGTTGTTTATGTCTAAGATATTTATGTATACTTACATAAAAAAAATTCAAGATATTAATTGTTATGTTATTGTAAGTAAATGCATATTGTAAATAAGGGTTTGGGTATTAAATACTTAATTAATAGTTAATGTTATAACTATATATTTGAAAATGCTTAATCAGGTAGAATTACAATTTTTTTATAGATATTGATAAAAGTCAATTCAGTCAAATAAGCAATGCAAAAATAATATATAAAAAATCTTACCTAAAATTCATTTCAAACAACCACCCACCCCCCAAATAAGATTTCGTAAGATTTTAGCAGACACACCCACCCTAAAATATCTTACGTAATATGAATTTTGCCCAATCTATTGACACACCAGTTTCTCTTTCTGTTTCTCTTAAGGAAATTTTCCCGATGTTAACATTTTTATAATGTAGGTATCCTAAACGAATACAGACTACTTACTAAAAATATGTACACATTATAATTACAGAAAAATAAAACTTAACATGTTCTTTTTGTTTTTGAGTCATGTAAAAAAATCATTGCTCTCGTGTTCTGTTTTCAAACCTTACAAACACCTTCACTCGCGAAGACAAAAATCATCTTCATTATTTTAGAAAAGTATTAATTGTAAAATAATAACTATCTACGGTTTTTTTTTTAATTTTCAAAGCCTATTGTATTTTTATTAATTAGTCTGCAATAATGTTGTAAGGTATTTTCATTACAAAATTAGTACAGATATTATAAATTAACTCAAACATATACCTAAGTTATTTTCTTTGTAACATCTCGATTTTTGTTTACATTATTTAAAAGGTGAATATTTTGATTTATAAATGGTATCAGGGCCGTACAAAAGAAAATTTTCTTTAATTTCCCGATGACAGTTTTTTCGATTAGAAACGTTGGTAAATATATCCGTATAACAAATGGTTGTGTAGCAAATTAAGTTTCTTCTCAAAATTACCAATACAAATTCCAGGGCCGTATTAAAAAATTAAGTTGGTGGTGAGGGCCAGGACACCAAACGTCAGAAATAAAGTTTGGAGACATCATGTTGTAGAGCGCAAAAATTTCATATCTTTCAAATTTGAGCTGTGTATCGAAACTCAATATGTTTTATAAAAATGCAACAAAATTACTTTAGGGCAAAAAGAATTTCCAAAATGGCAACGTTTCTTTAACCTAAGGCTTTTAAGCCTTGTGTGTTATGCAACGAGTCAGATCGGTTATTATTATATATCAAGCATGGTTGCCAGATTGCTGGAAGAGAAATATGCTGAAAAATCAATAATATTATTTTACGCATTCCACTCAACAAAAAATATCATTCAAGAGATCTGTCATGGATATTAAAAGTTCATATTAAAATTGATTAAATTCAAATAAAAAAAATTAGGTAATTATCAAATTCATGTACCAATTAAAAATTTTCTGAAACCTAATTGGGGTACATAGTTTAATTTTTAAAATTCCCCTACTATCGTATGTACGCAATACTTTGTAATATGCACTTTGTCAACTAAAGTAAGGTCGATGCTGCTATCGACCTATTTTCTGCTGATAATTATTGAATACTGTTGTCAGGATTTTGTAATTCAGGTGTTTCGGATTTTTACGGCCTAAATGTAAAAAAATGAACTAAGAATAGCAAATCCTGAAAATATATAGATATCATGAAATTTACTTCAAATCTTCAGATCTGGCAACTCTGCGATGAATACTTTTCTCCCCTTTCTATAGTAAACCGGAAATCAGTGAAATGGCTGACTCAATTTTATTTAGCCTTACCTTGGCACTCTGATTTAATCGAGCACACGTACTTACCCTTTAGGAGATAAAATAGTCGACGATATATTGTTTCATCATTTGGATAGATTTCCAATATTTGTTTTTATTTTTAATTATTTGTATTCCGAAACAAGTTTATACCAATAACAAACAACATCTACTAGCATATAAATAAAACAACAAAGAAGAATACATATTTCCAAGAATATTTTTTTAATAGACTCTAGTAAGTCTAATAATTCCTAACAACAGATTGCTAACAATTTATTCAAACGTTACCGATTTTTCAAAGTTTATAAATTAGTTATGAAAAGTAGTTAGGTGGTTAATTGATTAATTGCCTAATAAGGTAAACAAATCAACCCTTTTGAGCTTATTTCATACATAAATTAGAAATAAGATTTGTAATTAGTTCCTCTAAATACAATATAAGGAAATGTGACATATAAACAATCTTTGATACTTAGTTTTTAAATCAATACCTAGCAGTTTTAACCCACAAAATAACTGCAGATGACATGTTCAGTTACGTGTTTGAGCAGCTAATACAATGTTAATATCAAGGTTTTAACTCTAGATACTTATAATTATACAGTGTGAGCCAAAAGTATGGAAACCTTTGAATAACTCTTCAGGAATAATTTCTTGAAAAATGTTAAATACAAAAGTTTTAGCATTTTTCCCTGGCTATCTAACGTTGACCATGACCTTGAAGGTCATATCGACGTCAAATTGACTTGACCTTGACCATGACCTCGTTCACGACCTTGACCGCTACCAAGGTCAAATGCCCTTTTATTGAAACATCAATAGATTTTCACTAAAATCGGTATAGGGGGGTTTTTGAGGTCGCTGATTACAAATCAGATTTACAAAATTCAAAGTGGCTGATCCAAGATGGCGCTAACAAATTTGAAAAATCAATAGATTAGATTTGAAAAAATGCATTTGACGTCGTTATGACCGTCAAGCTCAAGGTCACCGTTAGATATCCAGGAAAAAAAGTTAAAACTTTTGTGTTTTTCATTTTCAAAATAATATATTTCTAAAGAGTTATTCAAAGGGTTCTTTACTTTTGACTCACTGTGTATAAGTCCTCCTATCGCGTCTGCTGGTCTGTCTGTCTGGACCAGGGGATATCCAGGGAAAAGTGTCAAGGGGGCGTTTTCGTGTGTCAAGGGGGAATTTCGTACCAAATATACCTACATGAGGGAAAGGACTTGTTTATTGCTTGCATTAAACGTTGTCGATCCTCGGTTTAACCTACATAAGAAGTTAATTTTAAGCTCTTAGGTGCAAGATTTTCTCGATTTAGTGTTGAACTCATTGACTTTGAGGTTTTCGGAATGGGCGATAGCTCCCATCGCCTCCCCCTTTGAATCCGCCCCTGGTCTGAACACGATAAATCCAAAAGCTACATAATTGGTGGTTCAGTTTTCACCTATGGCCAAAATGATTCAAAAGGAAGGTTTATGAATAAAATGTATTAATTTTTTTGTCCAAGTTTGTCGAAATACTGACGATGGTTGTTGAAGATGTTGGAAATTTAGAGCTTCCATCAAATCTGCCGTGTAATTCATATAACAAAGCAATGTATGGCGGTAGGTACTCTTTCTTCTATAGGTAGGTTTACAGAAATATGCACCATGGCATATGTCTACCTTTTAAATGTAGCTTGATATACCTATTTTAATGATAAAAAATAGTCATTTTTAATGTGGTAATTCAAATTCACCCGCGTGCGGAATGTTCAAGTTTCGCAAAAAGAAATAACTTATGAAACATATGGATTATCCTAAATTAAAAAATTCTAACTTGTTTAAACCACCCTACTTAACTATAAATCCACCAATCCCGAACATATTTCACCCAAACTGCAAATACTTATGGGCGACCGTATATTACAATTTTATTCCACATTTTTAATCACCTAGAATAACTGTAACCCTACTTCACCCTATATTGCAACCATCCTGTATATGCTGCTGTTTATTTGTCACCCAATATAACTTTTTCAACACCTGACTATAACTCTTCTCTACCCTATATTTCAGCTACGCAACTGCTTATGGTCTACGCTGTATAACAATTATTTCTGATATTTTGTGAACCACCTATTAAAGTACAATTTCTCTTTACCCTATATTTTAATCACCCTTTATATGCAGTGTTAAACACATTCTAATACTATAATCTTGCTTCTCCCCATATTTCAGATATTCCATATAGTAGAATACAACTGTTCAATGTCTACCCTATATAACAATTTTTTTAAACTTTTTTAGATCCACCCTGATGGAAATACCAGTGGAACCCTTGGTGTGTCACAAATTTAAAAACACAGTTTTACACTCTAAACTTTTATTTAAACACTCACCCAAACTGCAACTGCTTATTACAATTTTAATCAACATTTTTTAAAACCGCTTTGTTTAACTAAGTCTACCTCCCTCTACATTAAAACCATCCTGTATACACTGCTGCCAATTTGTCAAACATTACAACTTATATTTTAACCACCCTTTATAACCACAATTTTACTCTACAAAATATTTCAACCACTCTGTTGTGCATCTGTTTACGGGTCACCAAATATAACATTTTTTAAACACTTAACTATAACTCTGGTCCACTCATTATTTTATTTATGCAACTGCTTATGTACTACCCTACAAAAAAAATATCCAACCTGTTTAACTATAATTCTACTCCACCCGTTATTTCAAAAACATATTAAATTTGTTCAAAAGCCCCAGACCGTTTTAACAACCTGAAATAAACTCTTGAACTCCTACTGGCCATATTTAGAGAAATGTGCTCTTTGAAATGAACTTGTCTACAGTAATACATACCTTCATATAAATTTATACGGATTATGATATCACTGAATTAATTATTTTTTTTATGCAATTGTCAACAACTAGTATGTATTTTAGTTTAATTGTCAATTGATACGAAAGGATAGAGACACACTGTACTAGAACAAATGAGAATTAAATAAATAAAAAAAAATGTTTACAAATAGATTAATTTTAAAAGAATTCTATATTTCTACTGCAATCAAATTTTAGAGCAATGCTAAACTCAGAACAAAATTATGTATGCCTGTGGTACCTTGGAAAAGTAATTAAAATGATTCTATGACATGTCCTTAGTAAGATATAGGTAAAATCTGTCTGTGTTAAAATCCTTCAATGCTTATATCACAGGTAAATTTAAAAAAATTATTCTGTACTATATAGTTATTTTAAACAATTTTCTTCACTGGAAACCCAAGGCCATTGAATTCATACAAATTAATTCCATCCTATATTGTGACGTTACTACCATCGTATAAAAGAAAACTTAAAATCCAGAACCATTCCCAAAATGTGGTTACTTCTACCTTACTCTTTATGTCATAATTAGTACCCTTAGTACTTCAACGTAAAGTAAACGTATAATATGTACTAAAATTGCCACAATACCACCAATAACGGAAAAATAGCAAAATGGTAAAACGAGAAACAACCAAACCAAAAAAATGGCTAAACGGAAAAACTCAAATAATTATATTGATTCGCTACCACTTACTACGTAAACAAGCAAATACAAAGTCCTAACATACCAATTCGTAATCATGTAAAAACAGTAAGGTTTACTGATAAATAAAATGATAACAGATTTAGATGACATAATAGAAAAATTACCAGACACAATCAGGGATATATATAGGGGGAAAACTACCCGTATCATCATAAATATCATCCACAGATACAGAACACCACTTACAGGATAGAAGGAACGTATACTGACAAAAAATTTCCTAAAAACCCATAAAAATATAGTTATACTGAATAGTGATAAAGGAGGAGTAATTAATTTCTTCTAGCGTAACGTTAAGAAAGGAACAAAGTAGCTTCTATACAAAGAGAAGAAGAACCCTCTAAGTGTAATAGCTACCCCTGAAGTAATAAATGAAAAGGGGTAGTAACTTATGATCCCGCTTTTAAAAGGGTTTTCAATTCTCTATTCGGCAATATAGGACTTTCTGATTTTTGGACGTGAATACTCAAGAAAAAAAGTAGTTTTATACAAACATTATTAGTTATCATTTTGCCGCGTAAATAAAATCGTAGTGTTTATGATATTTTAGTTTAAAATTTTAGTTCGCAATACATCCTTAATAATTTTTAGTTACTAAACGTTTATTTAAGAATTTCTAAACATTTATTTAATTTAAAAAAAGAACCTTTCTGGAACCTAAAGAATTGAGATATTAATATGAATTGGAGTGGGTGATCAAACAAGAATGCATTCTGAGGTATGCAGAATATACAGGGTCTTCCTAAATTGGAGGTACAAATGAAAAGGGGAGATTCCTTGAGTAGTTTTAGGAAGAAAAAGTCCCATAAACATGGGTCCGCAAACGTTTCGTTTTCAAGATACAGAGTGTTAAAGTTTGAATTTTTTTCAAGTTTTTTTCTCATAGTATCTGCACTTCACAAGATATTCAAATGAAATTTGGCATAGATATTACAATTAAGAGTTTACACCTTGTGACATGCCAATTTCGATTGCAAATCTACAGGGTGGTATTTTTTCGGGAACACTGTCCACTGTTGTCCTTCAGAACTTTTTTTTGGTGAGCCACTGGTACTTTCAAAAATTGTAAAAAAGCTTTGTTGTTATACCAAATTTATGTGCTCTTGTAGTTTTGTCGTATCTACTATCGGTTTCGAGAAAAAAATTTTGAATGATTCTCTTGAAATCCTCAGAAAATTCCGAATTTTCATAGAAATCTAGTTACCTACCTAGTAGGCTGTGGAGAATTAATAAATTTATTGTTAGTTTTGACACATCAAATTAAACTCCTGTGTTTTGAAAATTAAAGATGGTTGCATTTTAATATCAAAACATGCCGAATTTTACGAATTCCGAAATGGTTGACATGCATTTCATGTATGGTCTTGCAAATGGTAATTCAAGAGAAGCTAAGCGTCTTTATATGGAACGCTTTCCCAAAAGAGTGATGCCTGATCATCGGATGTTCTCTAATATTCACAGGCGTCTTTCAGAAACTGGATCTTTTTCTGCGAAAAATATTAATGCAGGTAGATCACGAAGTGTGAGGACACCACGACTCGAAGAGGCAGTGCTGAACGAAATAGAAGAACATCCAGGAACCAGTACAAGAAAAATTAGTGTTACCTTAAATACAAGTCATCAAGTTGTTTGGCGGATCTTGAGGGATTCTTTGCTCTATCCTTATCACATTTAGAGGGTGCAGGCGCTCTTGCCTCGAGATTGTCATCCAAGAATTTTTTGTCAGTGGTACCTCAACAGACTATTGAACAATCCTCATTTTGATTGCCAAATCCTATTTACTGATGAAGCCTGTTTCTCAAGGACTTCAATCATAAATTTTCATAATGAACACATATGGGCTGAGGAGAATCCACATGAAATTGCAGAAGCATATTTTCAAGAGGAATTTTCATTAAATGTGTGGGGTGGTATTATTGGCGATTATTTGATTGGTCCTTTCTTCTTGCCAGGGCGACTTATTGGTCAATCATACAGACATTTTTTAGAGAACGATTTGCCCTTGATATATCTCTTATGATGCGACGTGAAATGTGGTTCATGCACGACCGTGCTCCTGCTCATTTTTCACTTTTGGCTAGGGAGTATTTGAACGAAAATTATGTAAACAAGTGGATTGGACGAGGTGGACATCAGCCATGGCCCGCCAGATCCCCAGATTTAAATAGTTTAAATTTCTTTCTATGGGGCCATTTGAAATCTCTAGTGTACATAACGCCAGTGAATACCGTAGACGAACTGAGAAATCGTATAATAGGCGCGTTTGATACAATTAGGAATACTCCAGGAGTGTTTGAAAAAGTTTCGAGCGTCTATGAGAAGAAGAACAGAAGCTTGTATAGGTGTAGGGTTGGGGGAGGATATTTTCAACAATTGCTGTAGTTTAGTTCCTTTGTCGTTATTTAGTTTTTTAATTATGATTATTTTTTGAGTTGTACGTTTCTTGCAGTAATACATTTTTTTTGATGATTATACCAGTTTATCGAATCTTTAAGAATGATTGCTAGTTTAATAATTCAAAAATTTTTTTCTCGAAATCGGTAGTAGATACGACAAAACTACAAGCGAACATAAAGTTTGCTATAACAACAAAGCTTTTCTATACGATTTTTGAAAGTACCAGTGGCTCACCAAAAAAAAGTTCTGAAGGAGAACATTGGACAGTGTTCTCGAAAAAATATCACCCTGTAGATTTGCAATCGAAATTGGCATGTCACAAGGTGTAAACTCTTAACTGTAATATCTATGCCAAATTTCATTTGAATATCTTGTGAAGTGCAGATACTATGAGAAAAAAACTTGAAAAAAATTTAAACTTTAACACTCTGTATCTTGAAAACGAAACGTTTGCGGACCCATGTTTATGGGACTTTTTCTTCCTAAAACTATTCAATGAATCTCCCCTTTTCGTTTGTACCTCCAATTTAGGAACACCCTGTATAATGAGAAGTATCCTGGTTGCCGCATTTATGTCTGCTGTGAGTTGAGGAAAAATTCCCTCAATTTGGAACTGACAAAGATCTTCCCAAACGTAGGAGATAACAATTGAATTCAGGAAAGAAACTGGATATATTGTTAAATGTTGAGGAAAGCATCGAGAATTTTGGAAAAAAGAGAAATACCATCCATATAAAATTAAATTGATTGTAGATTAGAATTTTGTGAAATGGTTACGATTAGATACCAAGGGAATATGATTTTTACGATTTTTCCCAAAAATATTCTTTTCTCTGATGAGGCTACCTTATATAATTTATATATATATATATATATATATATATATATATATATATATATATATATGTTATATAGCAATTTAATAGACTGTTTAAAATAATAAATTCTAATATTATATTGTATAACATTGTAATTCATAACACCTTTTTTCGCATAATGTAATATTATACTTTTCTTTCAATTTGTCACGTACTATATCTCATTTCATATTTTAATCTTTTATATTAAATTACTTTCGTCTCGTATAGATAAAATATGCTCATCTGCTGTTTTGACTTCACAGAATTTCTTTCCACTTCATTGTTTAAGTTTATATAGAGTCAGCACATTATTTATTATAAATGGTTATTCAAGACCTTCAGTCCGGCAGATGATTTCCTTAACTTCTAGTGTTAATATTATTGCACTCAAGTTTTTCAAGTATTAAAGTTAATAAATATATTTTTTTAAAAAGTCATTTTGAAAAGAAGTGATATAAAAAGTGGCGCAGTCAGTAGGATTCCAGAACGTTACTAGAACCGGCGAACGAGCTTAACTGGTAGCGGCGGATCCTAATCCCTTGAAGGAAGAAAAAACCTCTCGAGACGTCCCAACTGTAACCGTAGAACAAGGCAACTAACTACAACTGCAGAACACGGCAGCATCGATGTTTCATTTAATGTGAGTACAAACAGGAATCATCTCGCAATTTTTTAATTTTACCAATAATTTTGATTTTATTTTTTTCTGTTCGGACGACCAAAAAACCCGAACCATATTTTTAACCATACCAATTTTATTTTTGTACCTTATATTTTTGAATTTCTCGATTTATTTTATTTTATTTTTTTACCATATTTTGTTTGCAAACAGTGCACACTAACTATTTTCCTCCATTCTGTTTTATTGTTTTTGTAACGATTTGAAAAATTTATTGCACTTTAACCGATTTATACATTTATTTTGAACAAATTTTATTTTCGCTTAGTTTTCAAAAAAAATTTTTCAATTCTCCCATTTAATAAATTTAAAAATGGCACAACAATCTCCCAGAGACGGCTCTGAACCCGAGCCCTATCGGCTATCCGAAATATTCTCTATCGTCCCAGAGTTCGAAGGAGACCAGATCTCCTTGGGAACATTTATTAATACGTGCGACTGTGCTTACAACATGTCGACGAGCGATCAAAGATACCTTTTACTTATCCATATCAAAAATAAATTATAAGGCAGAGCGGCCCAACTAATAAATTCGCGTATCCCCGCGTCTTATTTAGAATTAAAACAACTCTTGAATCTTCATTTTGGAGATTCCAGGGATTTAACGTCCCTGATACAAGATCTACAACGCCTTCAGCAACTATCTAACGAGTCACCACTTACTTTCTACAAACGACTACAAGTCCTAACAGCAAAAATGCACGCCAATATTCAAAAGGCATCCAATTTAAACGCAGACCAAAAGGTAGCGCAAACGAGTCTAATAGACACTATGGCGCTTAACACCCTTCTAACCGGGTTAGAACCACGTCTCGGACAAATCATCCGCGCCGGTAACCCTAAAGACCTTTTAGAAGCCAATGTAAGAATCAGACGCGAACTCCAGTTATCGTACTTTGAGAATCAGAAAACTACAAAACAAATTCCCCCGAGGCCCAACCAATCGTTCCGAAGGCCTAATCCTCCAAATAATAAGTGCTTATCTTGCGGTAGATTCGGACACATCGCCTCCGAATGTCGTTCCCAAAATTACCAAGCACCCGTTTACAATAACAATAACGGTAACAACAATTATATGAGACCAAAAACCTTTCGCTAATAATGGTTCCCAAAATCAGCCTCCACAATTTCGGCAAAATCAGACCCCACAATTTCGGCAGAATCAGCCAACTTTCAGGCAAAATCAGTCACCTTTTAGACCAAATCAATATCCTCCTAATCAGTCAAGACAATTCCAACAAAATATGCAACAACCTCGTCAGTCAGTGATTCAAAAGAACCCTAATTTCCACCAGAATCCAAACAGGGCACATCATTTAAGTTGCACAAATTCTTTCGATAATGACAACGATTATTATACAGCTAATAATCACCCATATGAGGATTATCATACAGCTGATAATCAAATAAATTATGACTATTATACAGATAATAGTTATTCATACGACGGAGGAAATACTAATTATCATACTGCTGATAACTTCGGCGATCAAACTGATGATTTGGACCCACTGGAAAATCAAAACTACCAGGATTTTCTTTCTCTCCCAAATCCAGTTCATCCACCGGACATAACAACCAACATCACATCACAAATACAAACAATGAATTTAGACGACATGAATCCGAACGCAAACTTCCCGGAACAAACGTTCCTGTAACTACCCTTCACACTGTCAACCCAAAAAACTTATACTACATAAACGACGCTACTGGTCAATACAAATTGCTTATAGATACAGGCGCAGGAATTTCAATTTTCAAAGAGCAAACTGTCAAAAACTTTCCCCAAAGATTCCAAGAACATGTAATTATTCAGGGCATCATTGATCAAAAAATTTCAATTTCCCAGTCAACCCTTGTACCATTTGCTCCTGGTAACCCCCACAAGGTTTTTATTTGTAACCTCGACATCGACTTTGATGGCATTTTAGGTTTAGATTTTTTGGAACATTACGAATGCGTAATAGACTTAAAATCTAAGCAACTTAGAACAAATTTTAAGGATATCGCTCTTCACAAGGTCCCTACCTTGCCTCCTTCAGATATCGCATCTCCAACAATTCCCAACACACAAAAACCCAATAATTTCCCGAACTATATTTCTATAGAACCCCGCACCGAAAAAGTATGTAAACTGCGATGTCACCTTGCTAACACCGACGCTGTTCTACATACTACCGAAAAAGAAAAAGTCAGATTACCCAATTCCTTGGTATATGTAAACCAAAATGGCGAATTCCTCACTTCAGTTATAAACGCCAACGCCATCCCAAAAACAATTAATTTCGACAACTTCACTATAGAACCCTTTACTCAAATACAATCCTGCTTCAATTTTAACAACTGTTATGACTCTGAAGCAATTGACAGAAACTTATTAATTCGACAACAACTCAGAACAGATCACTTAAACGTTGAAGAAGAAGATATGATTACGAGCCTTTGTCTAGACTTTCAAGACATATTTTTCTTAGAAGGCGACGCATTATCTTTTACGAACGAAATCAAACATTCGATCGAGACAAATAACTCCAGACCCATCTATACCAAATCTTATCGGTACCCTCAGGTCCATAAAGAAGAGGTTAAAGAACAAGTCAGTAAAATGCGTGATCAAGGCATCATTCGTCATTCTATTTCCCCTTGGTCTTCCCCAGTTTGGGTTGTTCCCAAAAAATTAGACGCCTCAGGCAAACAAAAATGACGTGTCGTCATTGACTACAGGAAACTGAATGAAGTCACAGTCGACGACAAATACCCCTTGCCAAACATCTCTGATCTTTTAGATCAACTTGGCAAATGCCAATATTTCTCAACGTTAGATCTCGCCTCCGGTTTTCATCAGATAGAGATCGATTCTAAAGACATCCCCAAGACAGCATTTTCAGTCGAAAACGGCCATTACGAGTTTGTTCGTATGCCGTTCGGTTTAAAGAACGCCCCGTCCACATTCCAACGTGTCATGGACAATATCCTCCTTGGAATACAAAATGAACGTTGTCTAGTATACATGGACGATATCATTGTATACTCCCCAACGATTCACGAACACATTTCCCGGTTGACCGAAGTCTTCAAACGTCTTCGCACATCAAATCTTAAGATTCAACCCGACAAATGTGAGTTCTTAAGAAAAGAGGTAGCGTATCTTGGTCATCTAATTACGCAACAAGGTGTAAAACCAAACCCCGAAAAAATCAGTTGTATCCAAAACTTCCCAAAGCCAAAGAACCCGAAAGATATCAAATCTTTCTTAGGATTGGCCGGATACTATAGAAGATTTATTCCCAATTTCGCTAAAGTGTCCAAACCTTTAACAAAACTGCTTCAAAAAGACACTAAATTCTTCTTTGATTCCGATTGTAAGGCAGCATTCAATGATTTAAAGAAAGCTCTCATCTCAGACCCCATCCTTATCTACCCAAATTTTGAAGAACCTTTTCTTCTCACCACAGACGCCAGCGCTTTCGCGATTAGTGCAGTCCTTTCACAAGGCCCAGTTGGAAAAAACCTTCCGATTGCTTATGCCTCCCGCACTTTGTGTGCCGCCGAAACCAGATATTCGACCATTGAAAGGGAATTGCTTGCCATTGTGTGGGCAGTCAAAGCCTTCCGTCCTTATTTATTTGGTCGTAAGTTTACTTTAATTACCGATCACCGCCCGCTTACGTGGCTTTTCTCGATCAAGGATCCAGGCAGTAGACTTGCCAGATGGCGACTGAAGCTGGAAGAGTACAATTATAAAATTGAACATAAACCAGGCAAGATAAACAGAAACGCCGTTGCTCTCTCGCGAATTAAAGTCAACCACTTCCAACAAATCGCGTATTTTCAGTCAAAAATCCATGCCTTCAATGACACCGACTCAGAAGACGAACCCGAGCCAGAACCTGAACTTACTGACGAACACCTTACTAACGAATTTAATAAATTTGTTGACTTGTATAAAACAAGATCAATAATTGACTATTCAAAGATCGAAACTACTAATTCCCAACTTCTGGACAAATCCCATAAACAAATTATTTCATTTTTCTGGCAAAACAAGTTAACTGATCTACACGAACGAATCATGGACGATATTTTCGAAGAAGATATCACATTCGAAAACAATTCCATCAACACCTTCGCAAGTAAATCAGTTAAAGACCGCAAATACTTTATAATCCTCTTGCCATTTGACCCTGAAATAGTCGTACAATTTCTGTTCTACATTATTTACAAATCACGAGATAAATTCGATCTTGACACATATTACGTCGAAAACAACTTAGAACTCCCAATCCTTGAAACTTATTCTTACGTCTTTGCAGACAAAGACATTAAATTAAAAATATGCCAAAAACGTCATAACTACACCCTCAGGAGGATGAAATACCTCAGATTTTAGAACATTACCACCAAGGCAAAAACAATTTGCATCGCGGAATTAATGAAACAGTAAGGCGAATAAAAAAGAAGTATAACTGGACCGGTTTGACAAAAAGCGTTGAAAATTTCATCAAGTCATGCGAAATTTGTCAAAAAGTCAAAATATGCCGAAAAAACTTGAGTTCCCCTCTAGTCATCACAGAAACGCCGAAAACACCTTTCGAGCGAGTCAATATCGATATCTTTGAATATCCCACTTGAAATTATGCTCTAACAATTAGAGACGAGCTAACGAAATTTACACAGGCATATCCTATAAAGGATAAAACGGGAAAAACTGTCGTTAACACGCTCATCCTTTATTTTCAATACTATGGCACCCCATTGAGAATTCACTGTGACTACGGTCGTGAGTTCGATAACGTATTAGTAAAAGACCTCTGTGAACTCTACGAAATAAAGTTAACCTTCTCTAGTGTAAGTCACCCACAATCAAATGGTTCCCTTGAACGCTTCCATGCGACACTATCGGAAATGATCCGGGCAAATATCGCCGAAAATCCAAACGAACACCCATTTAATGTTCTGCCATTCGCAGTCATATGCTATAACAACACCAAAAATAAGACTCATGGTTTCACTCCTTATGAGTTGATTTTTGGTCACACGTCGAGTAGACCACCGGAAACGCTTTACAACCAAAAGAACCTCATTTCCAAGTACGTAAGAGATCTTAATAACCGTATGGAATATTTCTACAAATTAGCGCGAGCCAAAACCGAACAACAAAAAGAAAAAGCCAAAGCACGTTTCGACCAACACGTACCCGAAAATCGACCCACTTATAACATAGGCGACAATGTATATTTAAAAGAATCCCAAATTTCAAGTAAGTCACAAAACAAATTTAATGGCCCTTTCCAGATAACTGAACTTTTCCAAAATTCTGCAACTCTTCTAAACCCTGAAACGAATCAATCTACAAAAGTAAATTTTGACAGATTGAAACCGTATTTTGAATAGAAATTACTTTATTTCAGACTACTTGGACTCTTCACAACCGTGACGTCCCAATTTTCAATAACTCCCATAAACAACACAGTAGGACTCTTCCTTCATGAAGAAGGAACTGTCAAAATATCAAACGATAAGTGGACTCTACTTGTCTACAAAGATCTTCACCCTTTCGTTGACTCAATTGCCAACAATGACAACATTTTGAGTACTTTAATTGACACTATCCACTCAAACTTAACTACCCGTATGACAGTATTTAAACCTCAAGTACAAACTCATATTAGCCTTCTAAAACAAATATCTGACACAGTAAACTTAAAATATCAAGAGATATTCGCAGACACTAAACTTTACAACTCCAAGAGGCAGAAACGAGGACTTATTAATGGTATAGGAACAATTTGGAAATCAATAACTGGAACTTTAGACGCTAGTGATGGTGAATACTTTAATGACTGTATCAACAAGATAACACATGATGAACAGCAAATTGAAAATTTACTAAAGAACCAAATTTCAGTAACGACTTCTGTAATCAAAAACTTCAATGCAACAGTTCAGAAACTTCAAATAGACGAAGAAACGTTTAACAGGGACATTGCCAAAATCAAACAATCTATCATGTACATTTCAGACGATCTTGCATTTTTCGAAGCACTAGTCAAAACATTAGATCTATGCGAATCATTAATGGAAAGCTATGTCTTTATCCAAGACGCCCTAAATGATGTATTGTCAGCAATATCTTTCGCCCGTATTAAAATGTTACACAGTTCAATAATAAACCCCGCCGATTTAGTCGAATCTCTTCAACTTGTTTCTCAATCTTTGCATAAAAATAATTTACCTTTATCAATTTACGCCCATAATATTGCACAATATATTGACATTATAGAGTTAGAAGCATTTCAGTTAGATACAAAAATAATTTTCGTTTTGAAAATCCCTTTAGTGAATCCTGAAACTTTTATCCTTTATCGTCTATACCCAATCCCCATTCTGGACGACCGAACAAGATTCCATCATATTTTCCCAACCATAACTAAATATATCGCGAAGAATGATGATTCATTGTTGTATACCACATTTCGGAACCTGGACAACGGCAAGCCCTTAAGCCGAGTTCAATGGATATGTTCAGACGTTCTCCCGTATTCTATTGACAGCGATTCCATCTGTGAGGCCCAGCTTTTGAAACAGTCCACCTTCTTCCCAAAAGTTTGTCAAACTTCGATACTGTATGCCAAAGACTACAATGTTTACGAAATCAGTTCAAATGTATGGCTAATTTCTGTTTCCGATCTTCTACCAATCACCATAAAGTGTAGCGGCAACAACGTTGTAACCAAAACCATTGCAACCAATTCAATCCTTCAATTGCAATCAGACTGCAATGCATTCATCGGCAATACTCGAATCCATTCAAAAAGGTTAATTGAAGATTTCCAAAATATTACATACAAGAGCCATCCAGTTCAAATACCCTACAACTGCTGTGCATCCATCCCACCAAAGAAGTACGTCCCAGATCTGAAACCCCTCAGATCAAACAAGTTCGACGCCGACGACCTCAACATAGCGCAACATAAGCTCAACCAATATTCCGACGAATTAGACAAATTAATAAACCAGCCTTTTATTAAAAAACATACATCTTGGTTCACAATTCTAACCATTGCTTCCATCATCGCATTAATACTTTTGTACATTTTCTACAAGTGCAAAAGCAGAAGAAAGTCCAGACTACTAGCCATAGCCACCACAAGTGATGACCCGCCATCACCTCCACCAATGCGAAGTCGAAGCGAAACCAGACGCTTCAGATTCTTCCCCAGAAGACGCCCAAGCCTCCAACTCCAAGAACCCATAGAAGAAGATGAACTCAAACCAATGGTCTGAAAAGTTGAAGCATAGCATCAACTTTTTCGGGATAAATGGAGTTGTTATATAGCAATTTAATAGACTCTTTAAAATAATAAATTCTAATATTATATTGTATAACATTGTAATTCATAACACCTTTTTTCGCATAATGTAATATTATACTTTTCTTTCAATTTGTCACGTACTATATCTCATTTCATATTTTAATCTTTCATATTAAATTACTTTCGTCTCGTTTAGATAAAATATGCTTATCTGCTGTTTTGACTTCACAGAATTTCTTTCCTTTTCATTGTTTAAGTTTATATAGAGTCAGCACATTATTTATTATAAATGGTTATTCAGGACCTTCAGTCCGGCAGATGATTTCCTTAACTTCTAGTGTTAATATTATTGCACTCAAGTTTTTCAAGTATTAAAGTTTGTTAATAAATATATTTTTTTAAAAAGTCATTTTGAAAAGAATTGATATAATATATATATATATATATATATATATATATATATATATATATATATAATAAAGTCTAATTTTTCAGTTTGCTTCCTGCAGTGAGGTTTGCAACATCAATTTGTATATTTATGTTAATTCATACCAAATCAAAAAAATTATAAAAAAACTATTTACATATCCATTTCATGTAAAGTTATGTAAGTTCACATCACTCACACCTGTTATGAAAATATGGCTACCCACGGCAGTGTTTGTAGAGTTCACACACAATCTCAAATAGAAAAAAGTCTTAAAGAAAACATGTCAGCATCAATCAGAAAGGATTTGCGAGTGGGACTCACACAAATAAGATTTTGTTGGAGATAAGATCATTTATTTCTATATTATTTTGGTCCCATCAAGTTTTAACACCCACAACGAAATTTCTAATAAGTTTAACTAAAAAGTGTATTGTTGAAAAACTAATTACAAATGTTCATGGCATGGTCATAATACGACTAAATGGTAATTTGTAATTGGAGACACATACTTAAGTACAATAAAAGGCTGTCGAAATGCTCAACTAGCTGCTTTAACGATAATAGCTTTTTGAATTGCGTGTTGCAGTGCAGATCTTAATTGAAGATTATTTAAAGTTTATAAGTTTTTAAATTGTTATAGGCTCATATGCTGTCAATAAAGAAAATTGTAAGAAGCAATTATTTTATAAAGAGGGAACTTAAAGTTAATATTGAATAATGAGTTAATTGTTAATAACATTTGAAATAATTTTAATTGTACGCCTACAATATATACATACCCTATATCATCATCATATGCAGCTATATTCAACAAATTTTTCATGATGTAGTCTCCCTGAAGAATTGAAAGATTGCAGATGAACTTAAAGAACTGTGGAAGAAGAAACTTAAACTTAAGCTTTAGATATGTGAGATTTGGCTGAAGGACTGTATTGAAGGGAATTGAAGACAGGTGGACAAATGGTCTGTTTGACTAACTGAAATGAAGAAGAAGAAGAAGAACTGTAGGACTGAAGAATTCAAGAACTAGCTCGAAGAACTGAGAAGAACAAACATTTGGCAATTTTATCGGGAACTCAAGGCTAGAGGTTGAGGAATTGGCCTTTGAATAACTAAACTCGTCAAGAAATGTCTTATGTATTAATTTTAATTTTGAGTGCTTGATTATATTTTAACTCATTTCATATGAATTGACTAGAATAATTTTCCAAAAATTGTCAGTTAAATGCCTACAACCTGAAAAAAAGCTTACCGCCTATCCTCAAGTGTTTTCTCGACTCAATTACAATTTCTTTGTTTTCATTCTCGCTTGGTATTTTTTGGTTCTAAATATGTTTACAACATTGTGTAATTGTGTCTTGTTTATTTAGCACAGGTCATTTAAGAAAATACGTCACAAAATTAATAGTAGAACAAAACCGACATCAACTTGTTCTAATGATAAAACATGACTAATTGACATAAAATTCAACATTTTTTATCGATGCGTTTTTGTTTTTTTTTTACAAAAAACCTCAAAAAAATCGGTAACAATTTAGGTTTTTACTTTGAACACAAAATCCACCTATGAAACTGTGTTTGCTACTATGGACAACGTTAAAAAGAAATGAAAAACCTACAAAATGAGCTACTATAAGCTCAACTTCGTTAATTGGTTTCTTAGATAATGGAATCTTTATTCAAAATTCAAAAAAAAATCCCTTATATATTTTTTTATTTTATAGCTAAAACATTCTTATTAACTGAAGCGATAGATCTTCTCATACCTAATTCATGTTCTAAAAATAAATTCTGTAGCCCTGGTAGGTTTTGCAAAATTTCAGTCAATCCTATGAAAGACTTATTTTTTTGAAAAGCCATATTACCTCACCGGATGACCCTATCAAGGTGAATAAACCACCGTTCGAAATTAGTTGAATTGATCTAGAGATCCCTCATCTCACTTTTGTAACATTTAAAGCATAAATACATATAAATATTGAAAATATTTGGGCTTCCATGAAAATTTATTTGGATGAATCCATTTCAAAAATTGCTAAGGAATGGTACCTGTGTATCTATATCCTTATAATAAATAATCTCAATGAAAATTTTAATTTTAAGCAGACACATATTTATATTTCTTGGATAATATAGATTTATGTAATAAATTTAGGAAAATTGAATACCTAAACTCCATTTAGCCACAAATGATAATGATTATTTTTTCCATTTGTATATGTTTCAATAAAAGATCGAAACATATATATCTAAGGAAATTTGGCATCATTAATTAGTTATTAACAAAAATTTCTTAACAGGAATCTGAATTAAACAACGTAAAAATGCCTTGCTAACTAATTGAAGAATACCATTTTTTTCTATTATTAACGATTATCAATTTGTATCAGTGTTGAATTTCTTTATAATAATAAAATATAAATTTACTGAAAGTGTAAACAAAGGAACCTACTATTATTTACTTATGTTTTAAAAAAACAGTGAATAGAGCAGGCAAATTTTCGTTTTTTATTTAAATTTAAAATAAGTACCTCTTTTGCACATTAAAAATTATCATCAGCGTCTATCTAAATGATGTTTAGGTAGTCCATTTTGCTAAATTTATGTTATGCTAGAAATATAAATATGTGTCTCCTTAAAATTAAAATTTACATCAAGATTATTTATTATTATTTATCAACTCTTCTACTTTCCATCGTTGGTTTGTTCATAATGATAGGGTCATCCGGTGAGGTAATATGGCCTTTCAAAAAAATGTCTTCCATAGGATTGAGTGAAATTTTGCAAAAACCACCGGGGCTACAGTATTTATTTTTAGAACATGAATTGGGTATGAAAAGGTCTTTCACTTAATAAGAATGTTTCAGCCACAAAATAAAAAAATATATAAGCTGTTATTTATTTTTTTGGAATTCCGGGTAAAGATTTCATTATCTAAGACATTAATTAACAAAATTGAGCTTATAGTAGCTCATTTTGTAGGTTTTTCATTTCTCTTCAACATTGCCCATAGTAGCAAACACGGTTCCATAAGTGGATTTTGTGTAAAAGGTAAAAAACTAGATTGTTACCGATTTTTCGTGTTTGTTTTTGTTAAAAAACAAAAACTCATAGATAAAAAATGTTGAATGTTATGTCAATTAATCATGTTTTTATCATTAGAACACATTGATGTTGGTCTTGTTCTACGATTAATTTTGTCACCAAACGGGCTTTTTCTCCGTAAATGACCTGAGCTAATTGTTAATATTAATATGCTCAGGGCACAGGATTTAGTATTTTGCATTTTCATCTATTCCCTAATGCGGCTTGTAACTATATCTTGATTTGTTTGAGATCTTTATCGGTATCTGCAAATTGTATATCATCAGTAAACCTCGAGTGTCTTAAAAGCGTTCTCCGCTTATTTTTATCCAATTCCAATCAAGTTATATAAATGTGCCTTCCAACGCGGTAATGTATTATCCACTACTTATGGATTGCCCAATATTCAGTGCATTCAAAGGCTTTTTATTGTCAATAAAAGCGACAAATATTTACAGTTTTAACCGTCAACAACTAGTCAGACGTACAGAAGTCCTTACAAAATGCAGCTTGTTTGACTGGTTGATATTCATCCGATTTCTCAGATAATTTATTTGTAATAACTCTAATACTCAGTATGCGTTTTACGGCCAATATCAGTAGATTCACTATAGTTTTCTGTACTGTTTTGCCGTGAGCTAATGGAATTCTGCAGCTGTGGCAGATATCTTCAGCAGCGCAGGCGTAGTTGATACCTCATAGTACGCTCAAAGCAGATAAGACTGTCAAGTAGTGGGGGGAGCGTAGTGTGCCCTGATTTGCCCAAAAGAAGTGGTGAGTGGGCGGGCACTACAAGCCTAATAGAGGGTTTCAGTATAGCCCGTCGGAGTGCGGGATTCCAAGTTTAGTTGAACTTTTAGTCTTCTTCTGGTGTTGGTACATTTCGATGGCTTCCCGATAGAAACAAGAACGATAATGGGACGATTTTCACAGAACTTCGGTGTGTGTGTGTATTATAAAAAGTGTTCTTCTGAAAGTAAACCATGCTTAGTAACAGCAAATTTTTCAGGTTGCAATAAACGGCAATTTCGTTTGTGCACTATGCTGTGTGGTACCAATGTAAAAGGCGACACAAGAGCACAGTATTATGTAAACCCATCCTCATCTTTTCGAGATTTTTCATCCATTAAACACAAAAAAATATATTGTTTATAGTTGCACATCCCTCAACTGCTTTATAAATCGAATAATTATTAATGTATTTAGTACAAAAAACCTCTTAGATGCTTGGGTGTTGAAATGGCTTGGCTCAGCGATTCAGCAGCGAGCCACAACGCAATGAAATTATGATGATAGCATCAAGATAGTCAAGTAATGTTCCGCGAGACCAAAGCTTTTTTTTCGGGATGATAAGCATTAAGCCAATATTTGGTAAGTTTGTCGTCGATTTTTGAAATTTGAAAACATTGATGTATCGAGGTTATCGATGTTCATAGGGGAGATGTTTAACATCCATGTTTTTGGATTTTACTTGGCGTTCTTCTATGAATGTGTATTTCTGTAGCACACAGCGCTATACGGAAATACGTTTTGATGGTAAATCACCTAATATTGGGTAAAACAGTCCAGTAACCAAACGAGTACTCGGAAGAAGCCAATCAGTCTTTAATTATATGCAGAAAAGAAATAGAATGTTTGCAGCGCGAAAAAACTCTACTGGAAAAATTAGTAAGTGAATTAGAATTATCCAACAATTTATTAAAAAGCTAAATCAACGATTCTCTTTCCGCTATTGCTGTCAATTCAGACACACCGTTTTTTGCCGGGTAGTAAAAAATGCTTACAATCATACAATCATACAGTAGTGTTCTCCAAAAGAATGTAAACAATGAATCAGCTGTGCTTGTTGTAAAAACTAATAACAACAAATCAGGTGAAGACGTTGCCAAAACAATTATGCGTGCGATAAATCCTGCCGAATCAAATATCCGTATAAACAAAACTACAAGAATAAATTCTGGAGTAGCAGTTTATTGCAAGGACGAAGCTAATATGTCGAAACTGCGAGATATCTTAAGTACTAATTTTGGCAACAAATATACTATTAATGAGTCACGTCAATACAAACCTAGGATAATGGTGAAGTTTGCAGAATTGAATGATGATTTAATTAGTGACCAGAATATTATAGAAAATATCGTTGCACTGAATGATTTCGGGGACTGTCAGGCCTCGGACTTCAGGGTAATTTACAAAATAAAATCCAAGAATCATTATCATCTTGTTTTGGAGGTGTCGCCGCAGATACGAAAAATTGTAATCAGTAAAGGTAGTATATGGTTTAGATGGAGGAAGTGCAATGGTTTGGACTATATAAATGTAAGGCAATGTTACAAATGTTTACGTTTTGGACATTTTTCTAAAGATTGTAAAAATTCACAAGTGTGTAGTAAATGTGCTGGAGAGCATACCTCAAAAAATTGTAACGTGAATGAATTGTCATGCTGCAATTGCATTTTTTATAACAATAAGCACAAAACTAAATTATCTGTTAATCATGAAGCGACTGATAGAGAATGTTCGGTGTTTAAAAATATTTTTAATAATATACAAAGTAGAATAGAATTTGGTGAATAAGTACAATCAATTTAATTTCTTTATTATTATTATTTTTTTGTATTGTCAAAGAAATTGAAGATTTACATGTGTTACATTGTTTAAAATATTATGTGTAACTTAATGTTGAAAGTTGGAAATTTTAATATAAGGGCCATATTCACTGGTTTTTTGGAGTTTAAAAATGTTATTCTGGAAAATGATTTTGATTTTGTATTTCTCACTGAGACTTGGCTGTCGGATGGGGACGATGTTGATGTGTTTGCTATCCCTGGTTATGGGTTTATTAACAAAGATAGAGTTGGTAGAGGGGGAGGTGTCGGGGTTTATTTTAAAAACACTTTTAATCCAGAAATTATTACACCTGACTTTACTATTACAGGTTTTTTGGAATATCTTATTCTTAAGTTAAAAATTAAAAATAAATATTACTGCTTTTGTGTATTTTATCGCCCACCCAACACGAATTTTCATGCAACAATTAATGACTTTGAAAATATTTTTACAGTCGTGTACCCTGCCGTAGAACAGGTAATCGTCGTGGGTGATTTTAATATTAATCTATTATATGAAGAAAATCCGTTAGTACCCCTATTTGACAACTTTAATTTTAATACAAATTATTAATGTTCCTACCAGGATTTCTCGTACTTGTCTTTCACTCCTAGATCCTATATTTATATCGGATGATCTTTGGTACAGGATATGGGTGTTATCTCAATAGACAGCGTATCAGATCATTGTTTGGTCTATTGCAACTTTAAGATTGAAAAGCCTTCAGTTGAACCCATGATCATTACTTATAGAGATTTTAACAACTTCAATGCTCTCGATTTTTATAGTGAACTTCATTCAATGCAGTGGAATAGTATAATCTATGAACAAAATATAGATAAAAAGATTTCATTGTTTAATCAATATCTTTTGTCGATTTTTGATAAATATGCCCTCTTGAAAACATCTAGAGTAACTAAACCGTGGGCACCCTGGCTGACACCAAACATTAGAGTCTTTATGAGACTAAGAGACAAGGCACTTCAAGATTATAAAACTACTGGTGACTTGCGTAATTGGGATAATTACAAGAGACTTAGGAATTTTACGTTATCAATGGTAAGGAAGGGAAAAAGACACTACTTGAATAATATTTCTGTTGAAAAAAACTTAAAAAAATCCTGGAAAACTCTTAAGTCTTTTGGTGTATGCTCAAATAAAAATAATAATATTCCTGTAAATTTACTTAATCCTAATGATATAAGCTTATTTTTCAGTGAATTTTTACAAAACATTTCTGATTGTTCCTCTAGAATTAATTATTATAATGAAAATATTTTTGATCATAACCTAAAATTTTCCTTTAACTTAGCAACTGTTTGTGAAATTAACTTAATTATTAACAATGTTAAAACTAATGCTTCTGGGGTTGATGGGGTTAATGCTAAGATGTTAAAATATTGTAGCCCTTTTTTTGATGTATATATCACACATATAATTACCTGCTGTATTGAAAAAAATTACTTTCCTGATCGGTGGAAAATATCTATAGGCAAACCTTTACCCAAAGTAACAAATCCAACTAATTTCAATGATCTAAGGATAATTAGTATACTACCAGTTCTATCTAAGGTGTTTGAAAAAGTGTTATATAACCAGTTAATTCAATATTGCAATCTATATAAAATAATTCCAGACACCCAGTGTGGCTTTAGAGGAGGCCTTAGTACTGGCGTTGCGTTAGCTACTGTTACTGATGATATATTAACTTCCATTGATAAAAACTTAGCTACTGCATTAGTTCTTTTGGACTTTTTTAAAGCGTTCGACACTATTAACCACGAACTCTTGTTAGCAATACTTAAATATATGGGATTTCAGGATAAAGCATTTGCGCTGATAAAATCTTATTTACATAACAGATCTCAAAAAATATATTGTAATAACACTTTTTCTGATGAAGTGCAGATATTATCTGGTGTGCTTCAGGGTTCTATACTAGGACCGTTCCTTTTTATTATCTATACATCCGATATTCTTAAGTCTCTAAAATATTGTAGAATCCTTGCTTTTGCGGATGATACCCAAGTTTATTTTCATTTTAACCCTCAGGATTATGTAAATGCCTCTTCTTTAATAAATCATGATATAAATATATTACAGCAACTCTCATCTGAACATAACCTTAAGCTAAATCCTCTGAAATCACATGTTATGATCTTTGGTCCTAAAAAGGAATTTCTAAAAAATTCTTTAAACATTTTCTTGGGTGACGTACCTCTTCCTAAGGTAGATTGCGCAAAGAATTTGGGCATTGTGTTAGATACTGAATTAAGGTTTCGAGAATACGTAAAATTATTAATTAAAAAGTCATTTTTGTCGTTAAAGATATTGTATAACCACAGACAAATTTTAAGTTTTTCCATGCGTAAAATGCTTTGTGAATCTCTTGTCTTG
Organism: Octodonta nipae; assembly: GCA_034190945.1. NCBI lineage: Eukaryota > Metazoa > Arthropoda > Insecta > Coleoptera > Chrysomelidae > Octodonta > Octodonta nipae. Next base: position 95,449,690 of record CM067220.1, read on the forward strand.
TCAAATTTTAATTACTGTGACTTTATTTATGGCCCTTGTTTAAACTTGATGGAGAGAATCCGTATACAAAAAGTTCAGAATACCTGCTGCAGATTTATATTCGGATTTCGTAAATATGACCATATCTCGCATACTTTTAAAGAACTTAATTGGATAAGGATGGATGTACGGAGGGAATTGCATTTGGCTAGTTTTTTCTTTAAGATTTTGTCAAACGTCTCCATTCCATTAGCCTTGAAAAGTAAATTTATTGCTCGATTAAATATACATTCTAGAGTTATAAGATTTCCTGACAAAATAACGATTCCATACCATCGGACTGCTACGTTTCAGAGATCATTTACTTATAATGCAATTAAAATTTACAGCTCCTTACCAGCAGAATTAACATCACTTAATGAAAAAAACTTTAAGAGAAAATTCAAATAATTTTTATTATATAAATTATAGACTAATGCTTAACACATGTGATTTCTTTATTCTTTGTAAATTCCATATTTTTTATTAGAACTATTTTTAAGACTTTTGTCATCTGGTGAATTAGTGTTTAATTTAGTGTTTAGTGTTTAAATTTAGTCAACGGTGTTAACAAGGTTCAGTAGAGTAGCTATATAAGCTAGACTGCGCCTTGCTTTCCCCAAAAATGTACAATTTATTTTTTTTTTAAATCTGTTGTACTATCGCAATAAAAGACCTTTATTATTATTATTATTATTTAATTTAACCCATTTATGACGCTCGTAACTACATTGGATTCGAGAATCAACTTATTATAATGTAAATAAGCTCTTATTTGCAGCAATTTGTAAGAAATGGCAAAAACATTTCCAATATGTCAGAATCTTCGGATGAGTCCAAAAGATGAAGTCTTTTGATATTTCGACATATGCACATTTAACTGATCACAACATGAATCCCAAACATTTCACAACATCTGGGTCTGGATAAACATATTGATAGTGGCCACGTCCGTCCCAAGTGTTTTTTTCCTCAGCTTCAGCTGAACTGTTTAACTAGGAAAAGACAGGAAAGCACCGGATCCAACAATCGCTTCACATACACTCTACTCTTTGGTTTTATGTACGTTATTAATGTTGCATCTGTAATTCCAAAGATAATTAAAGATTCGAATTTAATCCAAACTAGATCTTAATACTATAGTTGATAAAGAAAAGAATTTGCGAGATATAATTTTTTTTTCATAAAAATGGAACAGTAGGAGTTGAAGAACTATTCATATATAAGCGATCCCGAAGGTCAAACCTGATTTTTGATCTTGTGAACATTGATTAATAGAGCTTTTTCAGTTTTCTTCTTTTGAAAAAAAGACCTTGTGAATCTGTGGTCTATTTAGAATTTAAATTAGTTAGAACAATGCTACCAATTTTCTTCTTCTTCTGACTTCAAGAGGTTACCCGAGTCGAAGCATTTTAAACAAGTATAGTAAAACAATATGTTGTTATGTCCGGGGTAAATTTATATAGATTACGGAAATATGACACCGCCGAAATGTAAATTGAGTTTTGGTCCAATGCCTTTAAACCAGGTTTGTTTTGTAGCTTTTCAGTATTAGATTAAAAGCGTCAAGGGGCGTCAAGCCTGATAATTGGTGGTTCAAAATTATAACTCGCTGAAGCTACAATACTTTAGATTTCACTACTTGCATAGTGTAGTAAAAAAATACATATATTATACACATGGCCGGTGCAACTTTTGAACTGGCTCAACAAATGTTGGTAAAATCACAAAATCCCAATGTCGTTCAAGCCAGAGTTGATGTAGTAAATATTGTCCGTCGTACTGATCGTGATCTGAAAGATTCTCTCAATATTGTTTTAAATCTTTCGGTAGGAGATGTCGGCGACAGTTTATTGGGTTATTTTACTTTACTATGCAGGTAGTGAAATCTAAAGCATTGTAGCTTCAGAGAGTTATCACTTTGAACCAGGAATTATTAGAGTTTGACAAAAAGTTACAAAACTCACCAGGTTTCAAACCATTTAACTGAAAGCGGCGGCGTCTTCTGTTTAAAACATGTATGTTTAATTCCTGTTAGTACATTCATGTTTCGTACTTTTTTTTGCTCTCATTTTAATACACTTGCAATTAGCTTTATTAACTTTTGGTTTACTCCAAGATGTAGATTGGGGGGTTTGAGAATTTACATTTTACATATAATATATATAGAGCAAAATTGAACTCATTTTCAGTTGTGATGTGCGTAATCGATTATCAATAATCGATTAATCGATTTTTAAAATAATCTAACGCAATCGATTACAATATCAAAATATTCAGGATGACTTGAGTAATACAACTGATGACAAACTTACACTTTATTTAGAAATTGTGACAATTCTTTCGAGTCTGATGGAGCTCATTCATACAATAGTAGTTACCTTAAGAAATGCGAACCAATTGTCACAATTTCTAAATAAAGTGTAAGTTTGTAATCAGTTGTATTACTCAAGTCATCATGAATTTCAACTTTCACCAAGTAACAGCCAACTCCGTCCAATAGTCCAATGATCCAAATGTTCTACCATACTACCAATTTTTTTCTATTTTTTTTGTTGTTAGTGGTTTAGCATGGCAAAATAGCGAATCCCTTGATATTATCTAACAGTATGAATATCTCCGTTCGAAGAAGGAACTGACTAGTCCCAAAACACTTATACTCTGTAATATTCCTAAATTCAAATTTTACCAGTTTATAGAGAAAAATTGAACTCATTTTCGGACCTAAAATTCAAAAGTAATTCGCTTATAGTATCAGCATCAGTAACAGTTTATAGAGAATAATTGCCAATATTTTAACAGCAAACTTGTAGTAGTAAACTATTCAACTAATTAACACCGGCACAAATACGAATTTCTTCTGGGTTCTGCTTATATAGTGAAAAATAATGAAGGAATCGTAAAGCCGTCCACGAAAAAGTTGTAGAGAATCAGAAATCTTTCTTAATGAGCGTTTATACTTCCCGATTGGATTATTTTTCACAGAGAAAATTAGAAAATGTTATCAAAAGTCGATTTTTTCAAAAATTGATAACTTTCTGGTAACTAACACTGGAATATGAATCATCGTCAAAACGATAGTTTATGATATTAAGCTTGTATGGGCTCACGATGGATATTATTCAAAAAGTAGTTTTGAAGAACTGAAATTTAGATAATTTAGATAAATATTTTGGGCATCCTATCCTATTAATGAGACTAGTCCGCTCGAGGTATACTAAAGATATTTTGAAAGTTCATAAATTCTACTTCAATTTGTCTATCCTGGATTTTGCCTATAATGCTGGGAAATATAAACACTAATTTTGAAGATTTTCTGATTCTCTACAACATTTCTGTTGGCGGTATTATGAACAGATCAGTACTTTTCACACCATAAGCAAAAAACGAAAATAACCCATATTTTTGGATTTTTAAGGCTTAAATAATTATCTTCTACAAGTTTGCTGGTATAATTATGTCAGTGATGGCTTATAAACTATTATTTAAGTTATGGCGTATACGATTTGGTGTTGAATTTTATCACTAAAATGTTAAATTTATATGGGCTCACGATGGATACTATTGAGTAGTTAGGTTTTGAACAATTTGAATTTAAATAATTTAGAGAGATATTTTGCACATCCCACCATATTAACGAGACTATTCCGATCGGGATATACTAAAACTAGTTTGAAAGTTCATAAATTCCACTTCTATTTGTTTAGCCTGGATTTTCGCTATAATGCCGGGAAATTGGTTCAAAATAATAGTAAATATTGCACTAATTGTAGGAATATGCGACGTCAGCGGTGCACTGACAATAGCTGTCAAAGCAGATGGGCAGAGCTAGAATTTTCTTACGACATGAACATTATGGTAAATTGTATTATTATATGATTTTTTATCAGGTTTATATTTACATTAATATTACCTGCCCGTATTGGTCTATTTTTCTATTGGTTTTTTAAGTTTGTGGTTACCTGTATACAGTTTACTGATATTAAATAAATTACTTTTTCCACTGACTTGATCCGCCACTGTCAAGGTATCGGAGAAGAAGTAAGGGTCGTTTAAGCCAAAATTCACAATCAGCATTAATACATTTCACGCCACTATAACAAAAATTCAAGATATACGAACTAAAATGCATTTTATGAGCTGTTTATATAATATATTTTACATATCGGTATCGAACTATCGTGGTTAATAGGATACGTTCTGCACAATATTCTACAAATTATTGAAATTGTAATTTTGCCAGATCTCCTTATAAGCTATCATTAGGATGCAGATTAAGGTTCCAGTTGTTGTTGCAACCAAGTTATGAATTTTTTAAAAATAACTCACTTTATATCAGTTTTTCCAGCTTTTCTTTATGAAAAATGCTGCAATCAAAATTTATAAACACTACAATTTTTCTATTGACGGCATTATGAACATATCATTACTTTTTACACTACAAACAAAATACGAAATTACTCCATAATTTTTTTGCGTTTTTAAGGCTCAAATAATTTACCTCTACGAGTTTGCTGTTAAAATACTGACATACAGTTATGATTTATAATCGATTATTTAGGTGGTGGCGTATGCGGTTTGCTATTGAATTTTATGTCTTCAACAATCTCTATTGACTGGTGTATTTGGAGATTTGTGAATATGTCTCAATTTGTATCAGCAATAGCGATTCAAAATATATACAGAAGAAGACTTGGATGAGTCAATTATTATCAAATGTCATTTAATCAATAAACTTGTGCTTATAATTTGTCGTGTTTTACAATACATTATAGCAAGTTATTGAGTTGTAACTTATATTAATATTATACTTGAATTCGTCCTGGAAATAGAAATATTGAGTCACAAAATTGTTTGTTTTTTATTTACAGCTCAAGTGACATTATTTCTATCACATAAATACATCAACAAACACTCGTTAAAAAAAGTTACCGGCCTCACTTTCGATATCACTAAACTGATATCTTAATTCAGTCTTAGTCACTAAACCGCTATTAGTAAAATCACCTTCAGATTGGAGCATTTATTATGTCATGCAACTGATACTTGGAATTCCATCTCAAGCAAAATTTTTTTCCTAAATTGTGCATGAAATGCATGCACTGGTCAGTGCAATAACTTCTTCGTGACTTAACATCACCGACATAGAAGTAACATAGCGGGGCAGTGCTGACACCGGCTTTGTGGAGGTGTCTGGTCCATTGCTGGGGGCACACCGTGAGACGTCCCACCGCCATGGTCAATCTGCACCATCTAGTCAATAGTCGACCACCGGCGACCGCGAATGTTGAACGGAGAGTTCACCAGCTCTTCTGCGTTACTAAGAAAAACGATTTATTATAACAAGACGAAGATACCCACTAGTTTAATTAGTTTGTGGTGTTCTTTACCTTTGTGATATAAATAACGTCCACCCCTGAATATTCATTATAGCTTGAGGCAAGAATAACAAAGGTGAGAATTTTATTAACGTTTCATATGCCGGTTATGTTTGTTATGGAACTTGTTGACAAATATTAATTTATTTGTTTATTTGTTGATATATTATGTTTGAACACCTTAACAAAAAGTGCAATTAAAGCTGAAATTTCTTATTAATATATTGATAAAATTTTACATACTTGTCAAGATAAATCTCAAGTTTGATCGTGCTATGTCTGTTTGTAAAATAATAAACAGTTTAAAATTATTTCGCTTAGACAGACAAATAGAGATTGAGAATTCACTGTCTTGTAGTGAAATTATGTATATCAAAATAATATTTTACAAAAAAAAAACAGTTTTATCACACTCCTTACATACTGATTTAATACAGCTGTACAGAGTACAGGCTGTTCTTATACATCTTACTCTGCATAATATACGGACTAATTTATGAATATTAGCCCATCCTCTGCTGGTATGGTTCCTCTAGGACAGAATGGATCACAAAACTTTGTCAGCTTCTTCTCTTAAGTATGTTTTAGCCATTACAGACTAATATTTTGATATCCGAGCTTTAAAAACTCCAGCGTTTTTTAGTAGTTCTCTATGGCAACGGTAGTGCATTACCTGCACACGTACAGTAGAAGAGCAAGTAGCCTTCTGGTCTGAAACAACCATAAATAAGTTAACTATTTCGGTGAAACATTAAGAAAAACTTCGAAAAAAAAATAATTGAAAGTATATATATATATGTATTTTGCAACTAGATGGTGTAATTTGGCACCAAAAAAAATATTAGCTAATCGTTACTTTATTATCCATTTTATGACTTGCAATAAAAATAAATGTTATTACCTGAAATTTTTTAGTGAGCACAAATGTACTTATTTTGTACAAAATATGTGCCTTTTTTACTTACTCCTGAATTTTAATTATTCTTATTGAATTCACCTTCTGATTTGTGGCTAACGCAAAAATCATAATCCCCTAGATCCTATTCTTCATTGTCATTGTCGGGCAGCACATCCAGACCCGAAATATCGTCATTTTCTAAGAACTGAAGCAATTCTTTTTCAGAGCCTTATTATGCCTATAACTACACATTTTCTGGAAAAATGTCCCTACTAGAAAGATGAAGGTAAAAAACAATCTCCGACAAAATGTTACCCTATGTATGTCTGTTCCAACACACTTTCTGAAATTTGTCCCTAGTAAGGAACAATGCTTCATACATTTCTGTCCATAATAGTCTTTATAGTTACCAAAAACTGTAAGAAGTTTCATCACACTCAAATAACTAAAAATGATAGTAATATGAACACATTTGCGAACGTCACCCATACACTGCCATTTGTTTACCTCTCTAATTCTCAAATTACAGCACAGACGCTTTACTCTGGGTTTAGTGTTTGTTCCTGGTGTCCGGTTTCAGATAAAAAACAACTAAAGATTGTATATCTATATTTTCACCATTGCTTCCTCTTGACAGTAATGTCTCTCCTAGAGGACAACAAATCCACTCAAAGGGTTAATTTTATTATATTGGCCAACGTTAGTTGCTTTTTGGCCTACGTCTTTTTTTCACTTGTCAGGTTACTTTCCAACAACATGTATTCAATGTTTCGTGATTTGAAGAGTGTCCATAACCTTAGTTGTGCATTCCAATACTAACAGTTCTTTAAAAATATTCTCCCTATTCCTGTAGCATGTTGAACTTGAGATTTTGATTTCTACTCGCTTTTTACCGGTTCTTGCATTTAAATCTCCAGATAGAGTAATTTGGTTGGATTTCTTATACTTGATTAAACTTATCTTAAAAGGTTCCGCGCAATTTCTCTGGCATTCCAGGTTGCTACTTCAAACTGTTCCTTTATTAATGTTCGTTTGTCATTACCTTGTTGTTTTGACAAATTACGATGCTTTTTAGGTATATAGATAGAGATACAAGTGCCTAAAGTTTTGAAAGAGCTGGATTCTAACCATCTGCTTAATCGCTGAGTAGGACAGCTTAGGATTATGTTGGGTGTTCCTCTTATTGGCCAAGGTTCGATATGGAAAATCCTTCTCTACTAAAATAAGCTTTGGTTTTCATACCGTTTGGTTTGGTATCGGGTTGTTTCCGTAAATGTATTTTTTTAATTGCGGGAGTAGAAAATGGGCATATGTGAAATGGTATATTGGGTTTAAGGACATTTTCGTAGGAAAGAAGGGGGATATCACCAAATCTTAATCTGTAATTTTAAATAGTTAGTAATATTTGGGACTTTGTATATTTACACTTAATTAACACAGAGTGTCCGATAAAGCGCTCGTCGCTAAACTACACATTGTTTGTCCTGCATTTTTGTTCGTTTTTTTTTGGTTGTAATAGTCAGAATAGTTTCTATAAAATTCTAGATGGCTATTTCCTTTCTTATTTGTAAAAAAAGGAAAAACCTTGCACCTCCCATGAAAATATATTTTTTGGGTTTCCTTAAAAACATCAATACCTAATGTTTACTTACCATTTATGTTATAAACCAACAGTATTATCACTTGTACTTTTCACTCATCGTTGATAAAGTCAACCCAAGGTTTATACAGGATAATTGCAGATGGTACTTTTTAATTGTACGTCTCTCAGTTAAGGAATATTCTTTTTGCCTATAGAAAAGAGTTTTTGTAATTTGAATTTATTACAGAATCTTCATCATCTTTTTAGTATCCAGAATCACTCACTTCATCTCGAATGTGTTGAAATTCTGTATCTGTTAACCTTTTACTACAGTAAGAAACAAACCAGAAATTTGCACCAAATGTTTGTTACCCATCAACTAAAATAAATAAATAAATAAATAAGTTCAGAAATGCATTATCTATGAAACTATTGCCAAACTGTTTTCGAAATTTATTCTTGTATAGTACAAAATGATTTCATATCTTTGATTGTCTAAGTACCTACTTAATCCAGTTCTAAAGTATGCATTATTATATATACTATGACTTTCCAGGTTGAAGTGGTTTCAGTTAAATTTGTCATAATCAACTAGTGAAGAATCTTTACTTGAAATAAGTTTGACATCAGAAGGCCAAGGACTCTTTGAAAGACCCAGAAATGTTCATAATCGATCATGAAGTAAATTTACTTTCATTGGTGAAATAATTACTTTGTTTCTATCACTGCGTTTCGACACACAATTCCATCACTATTAAACGACTAAATAGAAGTAACGAACGTTATAGAAACTATAAACTACTAGGTACTATCTTTGTAGAACTCTATTCCAAAAAAATGCTGTTAAAAATGGATTGACGATTGACACTGACTGATACAGATATTAATAATACACCAAAAATAATACTTCTTTACAAGTTGGCGCCTATTTCTTCTATATTATTTGACAAACTGTCAACCTAAGATTCGCCCCTCTTCATTCTTAACAAATATTTGACGTCCGATTCATTTTTTCAATTTTAGCCAGTGAAAAATTAATTCGAATTTTAACTAATTCATGTTGGCATGTGTAAGTCGGTGTCGTGATGAAATTTCTCTCCTCACTACTTTTCTGTAACAGAAAAGTATTTCAAACCTATAATGAAAGAAAATGTAGTAGAGGCACTTTCATAAAATTATAGAATGGTTACCTCGCACATGTTCTGATAGGAAGAAATCTCTACAATATGATCAACCAGTGCACCCATGTACAAATATCTGTGTTGTATATTGGGTTCATAGACTTATACATTACCATAGACTGAGTGTTGATGCAGCCCAGTCGACATCATGATTACCCTCGTCATTAAAGTGTTTACAGTTCATTCTTTTTTTGTTGAGCATATCTTTTATGTAATATTCCATTGAGCTGGAGAGAGAAAGTACAATCGGCGCAAAAATTCAGCCCCAACTTTTGCTGTTATTACGAGTATTGCATTGTGAGTACATAAAGGCCCCCATCTGTTATCTGTCGATGGTCATCCAATACCATTTTGTGGATATACTTCACCATTTGAGGCTTGGTCACCTTATTTAGTCGATCACTGCGATCTTCGTCTTGGCACCCAATATTTAACTAATGAAACCAAAGGAGTAGCATCTAAGTCTCAAATGGAAGGAGTATGTCACATATCTGTGACGTTTTTCTTCATATCTACAAATTCACCGTTCAATATCGACTGTTTTCAAACGTCAAACTTAAGCTTTCTAAATGTAGGGCTTTCCACCACCAATCATTCATTTCAAACAACAAACGCCATCTCAATGGTTTTGTATAAAATTAAAATCAGTTTCCAATCTCAAATAAACTCAAATTTGGTGATTCTACAGCAATTCGATTATAATAGTTTTTATGTGAATAGCCAACAAAAAGCTTTATAATATTCGGAATAAACTATAAACAATGACTACTAATAAAAATTTAAATTAGTATCTAGTCATTGGGAATAAACATATGCGCTCATTTAAATGTCTAGTATGGTATAAAAAGATTTGACTCGGAACACTTTTTACCGCTATTTTGGAATGATGGTGTCTTCAATTTTTGTGATTATAGACTAGATTGGTATCCAATTAATATCTCGATTCATTTGTTCTGTTTAATAATTCATCCTAGCTTAACACCTCTATTACTTCATAACTAATTTACTTTAAACATAATAAATATTAGTTTCATAAAAAATGGGAATCATCACCTAATTAACCAAGAGACCGAAAACTTGAAATCAAACTGTTATTTTGAGTCATGATCGTAATTCATCCCTGAACTACTTGTGAATGAAATAACAGATGAAGAAATTTCCTTATAAGGTGCAATACAAGTACGTGTTTTATGCTTACATATGTAGTGGCACATCTTGCCTTGGAATATTGATAGTGATGTTAAATTCTTCAAGAATCTGAGTCAGCTTATCCGTAGGTGTCGTGTCTGCTAAGCCAGTTTTGCAAAAAAATATGATGGGGTAATGGGTAATGTTAAGGTGTTATTTTATGATATTTCTATACGCCTTTGTCCATGCAGCGGAAAATGGAAGCTATAAACTAACAAAGATTTATTAGGCTTACGTAATATCGTAGGATTAAGCTATTGTCATTACAAGTGTTCGCCGTAAATTATCTTGAGATTTTTTTTGTTTGCAAATTGTTTTGGTAATTTGCAATAAAATTTGTCATGGCGTCAGTAAGTTGTACATAAATTTTGATAAATGTTAGATTTGTCCAGATTCTCATAAAATATAATCAAATCTATTTTCTACGCACATTTCTATGTAGGTAATATTCCATTAAATTACATTTTTATTTGCTTTTAACAAATTCTATTGTCTAAAATGACATCAAGTATCACTGATAGTACTTATAACTCAAAATTGTTTCTGTATATTCCTACTTGCATTTTCCTTGTTGCATTATATAATTTTAAATGTGAAAAAGTAAATGGATATTCATTTATTTAACAAACTTTTGTTAATTTCATCTGTTTCTAGCCATGTAACGGCATGTTGAGACTCGATTTTAACATTGTACGTATCTACATATAGTTTGGTAAATAGACCTGATATAAATAAAGCAGAATTTTTTTGGTGATTTCGGCACATTCATCCAAAATGGCCAAAATTTTTTATATTATCTCAGTAAGTGTTTATTACAGGGGAAGGAATGTGACATTGTTATATTGTTTTGAGAAGACTCCTAACCTTTGTAGGCTACCGACATACAACAATTTACTTGAACGGTCTACAAGGACAATTAGAGTTAATGGATGATTTGTATTGTGAATTTGAAATTTGTTATCATCCTTAAATAAGTGTATTTGTGTAAATAAAATTTGTGTAAAGTGTAAATTTGTAACAATATTATTCCGTTACGTTTTACTTCGATTTCTAAGAGTTTCATTAAATTATAATTATATTAGTTGATACTTAATTATTTAGTTCTTATTAATAATATTTACACAAGATGGATGTTGATGACACCCTGGCAGAGCTGGAAGGGTCGTATGAACGATTAGCTATTATGAAAGTTAATATTTCGGTTGCTTCCTCTCCATCTTAGTCTTAGAAAAAAGATCAGAATGAAATTGTAATCAGGGAAAAGAAATTTTGATCAATTCGACCTCCAGTGGGAGATTTTGAGGAAATTGAGAGATATTTTAAATAAAGATTCTTTTGTCTCGAAAGATCAGGTTACAATTATTTTTGTGTTTCTTTGGGGAATAACACCACAATAGAAATAAAACTACGTATATTGCAGGAATACCAAACGTTTCAAAGTCTATTCTGACTTCGTTGTCAATGGCTTTATATTTATTGATGTAAATTGCAAAATTTTTTTTTTTCATTTTGCAATTTACATCAATAAATATAAAGCCATTGACAACGAAGTCAGAATAGACTTTGAAACGTTTGGTATTCCTGCAATATACGTAGTTTTATTTCTATTGTGGTGTTATTCCCCAAAGAAACACAAAAATAATCAAGAACATGCCACAAACAACGTTTAGAAGACAATCAGGTTACAACTTCTAAATTCTAATGTTCCAAACAAGTCAGTTTATATTATCGATAATTCAATTGATTTTAATAATATGTTTAACATTTATGACACCGGGCCGCTTATGGTAAGAAATCTTCTTCACTTTTTAGTTCTGAATATCATTAATTACTTTTTATGAGCACTCTTGTTACTTCCTCAAGGAGTATATACGAAAAATGGACAAAATAATAAAAATGTAAAAGCTTACTTTATATTATTAAAATGGTAGATAGATTAAATTAAACGACTAATGCAAGTGCAAAAACGAATTTGTTCTAGCATCTTGAAGATTACAATTTCTTGACTTAAGACAACAGAATCGAAAAATTAAGTGCTTTTTATAAAACTGCTACCAACAAACTTTTGGTAAACTAACAAATGGTCGTAAGTACCTCACAAATACAGAAAAATTAAACTTTTCTTATAGATCGAGTAATTTTACCCAAAAGCAGGAATAGTCTGCAACAGCATACTCATGCTTTCAGTAATGTCATAATTCATTAAAAATATTAGATTAGAGTCTCAATTTCCGTTGCAGTGATTTTCCCCTCTTTTTAGATAATTGATGCAAGTTAAGACAGCATTTTTTCTAGTTCAATATATATATATATATATCGCTCATTCCTAATTGAACTAGAAAAAAAAACTAGTTATATATCACTATATATAAATGTATCAAAAACACGCCTTGTGTAACAATGCATCGAATTCAATCGACGTTGTTTTAACGCTTTACCATTTTCGATATATTTGTTCGATATATCGAACCTGTGAATCAAATTTCACTTTATTGTTTGTTTTGCTTGTAAAATTACCTACATTTGAAATATTTTAACATTTGCAGTTATCCACAAATCTTTGAAGCTACTATATAGTTTTTCTCTTTGACTAGATTGGAGACACTAGGTAACAGTCTGATTATTATGAGACAACTGACTGATAACCACTATTTAGATATTTCATTTTATTACAAGGATATTGTTTATTTAGTTCTAAAGTTGAATTTTAATCGGATTTTAAAAGTGAATGTCAGTTAGGATTGTTTTTTCACACCATTTCATCTTCTAGAAACAGTATATCGATGGTGTGTGCGTAATTTATTGCTGCTTTGAAGATTGATTGGTAGGCTATGTGCGATGCTATTAGAATGTTTATTTGTGCAGTTTAGCACTGTCCACCTATCAATTCCAAAATTATCATCCTCCGGACTTTTTATAGGCTGATCCTGCCCCTTTGAGAGTCGATGTTTTTTTCATCAATAATGTCTCTACCCAATTTCTCTTGTATTTCTATTATTTTCAGGAAACCGATTAATTTTGACATTGGAGCATTTTATTTCACTTATTACGTTGTAAAAGGTACTCATCATGATCAGTGATGAGTCCAAATGAAAATCAATTGAAATTAAGCCACCTTCATAATTCTCTTCAGAAATTGACCTTTCTGTTGGAGACAATGTGTTAAGGGGCATTCATTAACTACGTGAGTTCCAAATGGGGACGGAGAGGTCCCGCAATAACTCACCAAATTTCATTCAACGGAACAAGAGAGTCAACAAAAATCTCACGTGAACTTTTTAATTTATAATATATGAATTATTGTAACAGATAACATTTTGTGTTGTCAAATAATCGCATAGCCCATCTTATTATGTTCAAAATGAATTTATATAAGAATTTTTATAATGACCTTATTAAGCGGAATGACCTTATTTTATATATACTAAATTTAAGTAAATAAGTTTGTTATGCCTTAACTGTAATAACCTTTTCCAGCTCTTAATTCGCTGAAAAATGTAGTACAAAAAGACTGTATTAATATTTCGGTATATAGCGTTATGATGATAAATAAATGAAAATTTTAAATATTAAATTTAATTACATATTAATTACACGGCAAATTTCAGGTGTACAAAATAAACCTCACATAATTAATCGATACTCCCTAAAAAACACAGAAACGAATCCTTTTTAAAAGCCATCATTTGATATCTTAGAAATATAGTATTAAGTTTTGAATTATATCTTTGAGTGCTTTCGAATGTTATAATATCATAAAAGATATTAAATGAATATTGCACAACGAATAATTATACCAACCAGTTTTTGCTTACTCCAAGAAGAGAAACTATAGTTTTGGTACTATTTTACCGTGGTCTATTTGGAATTACTTCAACTGCAACTACTACGACATTGCCAATACATGGTTTTGAAAGTTCCGTTAAATATTTACCATATTGTAGGTATAGAATGGATTTTGGGTAAACTAAGTATATAACTAAATAGATTACCAAAAATCCATCCTACCTACAATACTGACCATAACTATTGTGATTTTATCTCTTGATAGAGATTAGGATTTAATTTTTTCTTGCGATTTTTCAAAGCTATCTTCTGTTTGTGAAATTATTATTTGGTGTTTTAACTGTGTGAACTTCTTGAAGACCCTCTACGGATTTCTTCCATTCGGGATTAAAGATGAGGTCCTTTATCATTTCGGAGTAATAGCAAGTTGGCTGGCAAAGAAGTCTCGTCAGGCGTTAACAGATGTTTTGAAAGATTTACCACTGTTCCTTGGAAGTCGTTAAAACGTTGAATCTCTTTTCTGTTCTGTGTGATTCCTCATGGTGAAGATCATCCTGCGTATTTCTCAAACTTATAACGATGTTCAGGTTGTAGTTGATGGCTGATTAATACATATAAAGAAAGTAGATAGATGTTGATCAAGTGTTTGGTGGATACGTTCGCATAACAACGTTTTTCGGTTCTATTGCAGAGTCGTATTTGCGTTAAACTGTGCCCCTGAAACGAAGTAGAGACGTAAGCAAATATAGAAGTAGTTTTGAATTTATATATAAATCGACTATGCAATGACTTTGACAATGAATAATAAATATCATGATCTGTAAAAATAGTAGAGTCAAGAAAAGTTAGAATAAACTTGCCTCCAACTTTTTAGTTAGTTATTAACTAGGCTGGTTTTTCAAGAATATATTATATTGAGTTTCTGTGATCACCTTCTAGATGTACGATTAATCTGCGGGACATATTAAACGAGCCAAATTCGTGGAAGTTCCATTTTTTATTACTGAATTCCTATGACCCCTTCCTGTTCCCTAACCTGACTTACTTATTGACACCAGAATAATTCATAGATATGCATAATTTTACGCAACAGAATATCTTCAAATCAGATTTAACTTCTAAGATTTGATAAAACACACTAAAAGGCACTAAAAGCCTCTTAAAAATGTAGAACATATTAAATTTTTCGTGACTTCCTACAAACTTGGTAAAATTATGATTAAAAAATTAATATTTATAATTTTGTTTTAAATTTATAAAAAACTTTAGGGAAAATAAGATTTTTGTTTTGAATGCTAAACTAAACAATAGTGACAAAATGCTTAAACTAAGTGCAACTATCGTATGTCCAATTTACAATTTTTATACAATGCTGAAAAAAAACATTACCAAATTATAACAATAATTTTTTTATAATGTAATGAGCTAAATTACTATTTATCAGTTTAAATAAATTATTTAAATTGCCGCATTTACTGAATAATTTATGCATAACAAAAAATATTGTTTACTGGATTTATTGCTAGAAGCAATACTAACACCAAATCATTTTGCATAATAACAATTTCTTTGATGGCATTCCAAATGCATAAGTAGCAGAGCTATTGATGGTTTAATATTTGTAATTTATGCCTACTCTAAGGGTCTCATTCTGAACCGAAGAATTATGCGATATATTGGTAATTGCTGTTGTCGGCAAAGTAACGTTAAATGATAATTATATTGCGAAGTACTGTAACTTAATTTATCTTTTCGGTGTTATTATTTATTATTTAGTTTGTGTTGGCAAATGGTTATATTGATCTTTGCGGTAAACACTGTCATTATAGTTAAATTAAATCAAATGAAGACACTAGTTACGATAAAATATGTAAATATGTAATTAAATTTATGTCTAACTTTGGGTCTGGGATAATAAAATTATATAAGTAGTTTTTTTGATAAACTATCAGCGAGTTCAAAAAACACAAAAGTAACTTAACTAACACATAAATATTTTTTGCAATATTTTATTTTATATTTTATGTTTAACTTGTTGCCTACTTCAAAATAAGTATTTAATTGTTGCAAAGATATTATTGCTTTTAAGTTGAAGAGCTACTTGTGTGTTTTGTTAAGTAGGTTTTTGTTTTAAAAAATATATTTAAGTTACAATTTTTAGTGATTTAACCGAATTCAGTTTTCAATTTTAATTAATTTTCCCGATATTGCCAAAAATAACGTATTAACATTTAAGGAAAGTTCTGCATATGATTCCAACTTAAGTGAAGACACTACACTGTATATGCAGAAGAACTGAATCCTCCATTTTTTTCGAAATCTGTTATCAGTTATTTTTAATTTAATTACACTGTTTAATATTCTCTCGCCAAACTTTATAATAAAATTTACTTATTTTACAATTTTCAGTATTTCAGTGATATAGCATAATGCGATATAGTTTTTAATTCTAATTCACTTTGTTTCATAACAATTTTCCATATTATCAGCAAAATTCATATTTTTGACAAACCTCGTATACATTTAACAGAAGTGGCATGCAATGATTTCAGTTTACGTCAGATAATGCAGATCTTTTTCTGAAGAATAACTTTTTTTAAACTATTACTATTATTACGAAATCCGTGGATTAAAACAATTTTTATACCAAATACAATAATAAACAGTCTTTAGTTTTAACATGGTTCCGCCACGTCGCTATCTACTGAACTGCAATCTTGCTGTACGTCGGCCGCAGTGATACTAGCATGTAACGTGTATAATTTCTTATTCTGGAACATAAGGGAAATTTCCAGTACTTTTTATCCTTACATGCGTGTTCAGAGAATTGGTCTTTTGTTTATTCACACAATTAGTTATGATTGTGGTTGATTAATTTCTAGAAGGGTTCCTATTTTGGCCGAGTAAAATAAAAATTACACCATTAAAAAAGTTTCCATTTGATTTCAACTTAAGTGGGTACTCTGTATATGTAGACGCACTGAGAACCTCCATCCTTAACATTTATTTCGATTTAAAACCAATCTATTTTTAATTAATTTCATCTCAAAATTTCGATAATTAGTTGCATATAATACTTGTGCCTTCGCCAAATTTTATAGTAAAATAACAATTTTATTCCGAATTTCTAAAAACGCTAAGCCATATATACAGACGAATTGAAAACCTTTTCCTTTTTTGAAATCAGTTAAAAATACAAATAATTCATAAATATCATTTACATTAAACAACCAACAAAGCTAATCATTTACACGGTGGACGATTTATAACTGACTGGCTTTGTATTTTATTATAACAAACAAATGTCCACCCCTGACTGTCCTACAGGATGGAACATTCATTTTGACTTTTTGTGATTTTTACAACGGTTTATTCAAAATAGCAATTGTTCAGTTGCCTGGTATATTGTCATAGTCGTCTTTATCTTTAAGATATCCCCATAAAAAAGTTGAGGTCTTCAAATACAGCGTTCAGAAAATTTCTGTCTTAAAACATGCATTTTAACACTTGCGATATGGCTGGTTTTTCCCTCTTGCTTGGACCACATGTTCTCAAGATCCCAGAGCTGTATTTCTTATCTTCTTCTTAATTTAAGCAATTGGCTCGTTATTTCCCATTTAGATTTTTTGTATGTTGATGTACAGGAGTCTTCCTATTTTTAGATGGACTCTCTATTGGTCTTGACTTTGTTGGGTCTTCCGACTTTGACCTTCTCTTCTATTCTGTCAGTTGACGTTCATCCAATCTGTTCATTTTAAACTCTAATTCTTACATATCACACATTCTGGATTTCACATACTTTTTATAACTTCCTAGTGGCATTAGTGTTTCTGGGCCTATCCGGTAGTTCTCTAGTTATTTCGAGAGATCTATCGTTATTTCACTATTATCTCGAAAAAATATTTTTTCCACTGCGATTAATCTACCCTCAACTTAAATATATTATTGCAATATTGAATAGAGATCGTGTTTCACTTTAGAAGTGACTCAGAATTTTATTTCTTCGTTATTATATTAGGGGAATTATCGGATCCAATATAGGCACCTACATTAAGATGAACTTGTTTGTTTCAGGAGAAATACATGTTTGGTACAGTTTACTTGTTGAATTGTCCTCTATGGATCAAATCTTCAATTTCCCCTTTGTTTGTTGACTCAAAAAATGGCAGTTGCAGGATTGTTTGCACATTTAAGACAAAAATGTGAACCAATAATACCTCTCTGCAATCTGGTATATTGGGACTCGACGCGAATGAATTGGATTTGTGAGTAAAATGAACTTAAGGTGTATCCCAAATGCATTGATTCTGTTTATTCACGAATTCATTTAAATCAAAATGAACTTCATCGCTCATTACGAATTATTTTCAAAAATTTTCTTATTTATAATTGAAAATATCCTGTTTAAAGAAACTGCTCTTCTTAAAAAATAGTTAAGGCTGCTCTCTAAGCAAAGGTAGAACATTACAAAACAAGTGAAAAATGACAAAAAATATATAGGATATGTAAGTCCATATGCAGATGATAAAATACTTGAAAAGGAGAATGAACTCGAACTTCCTTTGAAGTTTCTTATAATTGAGGTAAATTATAATATAACTTGTTCAAAACTAAGTACTGCTCAATTGGTAATTTTCAGGCTGATGATAATCGACATCAACACCCACACGGTAATGAATTATTTAATTTGTTTATTATTATTGATGGTAACCAATATCGGTGATCCTTCGAATGAACGTATATAGAGTCTCTTTTGTTTGAATACCTCACTTTACCTTATAAACAAAAATCACCATGTTTTTAACCGAATATGAGAATCCTTACATTGCCTGCAATGAAGCTGACAGTAGTCATTCTCATAAATATCTGTAGTTGCTATTTCTTAGAAGTTTTGTTTATTAAAGGCTTTAAACACATTTTGTCAATTTTCAGTTTAATCTTGAATTGCATCTTTGAATGGTTTTCTGAATTCTGTGAACAGCTTCCCTCTTTCAACAAACTTGTGCCTTCGACTTTGTCGGTCAGTCTCTTTGTTTAAGTACCAAATTTCAACTTTGTATTTTCTATTAGTATATTAGTCGAAAATAGGCTGACAGACATAAGCATTTCAGGTCTTTATATGTAAGAAGAAGAGAGAAACATTATCGCACCGAAATAATGTGTAATCTTACAACCATAAACATTATATCTAAATCTATGAAAGTCAAAAAAAAGTAATTTTTGACTTTCAGATATCAAACGCACTAAAACACATGTTAATCAAAAGTTAGAATATAATTTTTTATAGAAATGTAACTATATTTACTTACATTTTATTATTTATTTCTCCCCCAAAATTAATCCTAATAACTTTGCATTGCAAGGCTTTTACACCATCGAAAGTCACTACAACTCTACAAGCTTGCCAAATTGGGCGACTTATCACCATTTTTTAGGGTTCCGTATATACAATATATGTATACCGTTATAATATCACTTCGGATTTCTGCCTCTGTCACATCACAGCAATTTTCTCCTAAACTACTGTACGGAAGAGGTTGAAATTTGGTATCAATGTATAGTTTGGTGACCCGATCTGGAGTACATATCGTAAAAAAAGAAATTTTGATTTTAGGGGTACTTTTGGGGAGAAAAATTTAAAAAAATCGACCGTCACCCCACTGATCTCCGAAACTACTGAGCCTAAAATTTTGAAAAAAATAGGAAATATAGAACGTTGTCGAAACTTTACAGAAAAAATAAGGAGAAACCAGTAATATTAATTTTGGGGGGCAAATTATAGAATTAAATGAAAATTTAAAATTTTTTTTCAAACGCATCATGTAATAAATCAAATGAAAGGTCCCATTCTGAGGAACACAAATATATTTTTTTCATATTTAAAAAAAATTATTTAAAAAGATATTAACGAAAATATACCAAAATTTACCCATTCACCCCCCCCCCCCTTATCTCCGAAACTATAAAACGTAAAATTTTCAAAAAAAGTAAAGGTATAGGGTCTGACCTGAAGTTTACTGGAAAAATAAGGAGAAACCTGTACTTTTAATTTTGGGGGGCAAATTACAGAATTAAAAGGAAAATATAAAATTAAAATTGTTTCTAACGCATCATGTTATATATCAAATTAAAGAGCTCATTATGACGAAAACAAATATATTTTTTCATATTTTTGAAATAAATTAGTTAAAAGATATTAACAAAAATACAAAAAATTTTACCCATTTCCCCCTCTTATCGCCGAAACTATAAGCTGTAAAATTTTGAAAAAAATAGAGGTATAGCGCCTCACTTGAACTTTACTGGAAAAATAAGGAGGAACCCCTAATTATCATTTTGGGGGGTAAATTATAGAATTAAATGGAAAATAAAAAAATTATAATTGTTTCAAACGGATCAAGTAATATATCAAATTAAAGGGCTCATTATGACGAATACAAAGTAATTTTTCAAATATTTTTAAAATAAATTATTTAAAAGATATTAACAAAAATATTTAAAAAATTTCCCATTCCTCCCCTTATCTCCGAAACTATAAGACGCAAAAATTTGAAAAAAATAGAGGTGTAGCCCCTCACATGAACTTTTCTGAAAAATAAAAAGAACCACCTAATATTGATTTTGGGGCGCAAATGACAAAATTAAAAGAAAAATAAAAAATTAAACTTGTTTCCACCGGATCATGTAATATATCAAATCACAGGGCTCATTGTGACGAATACAATTATATTTTTTTATTTTTTTTAAATGAATATTTTAAAATGTATTAAAAAATATTTAAAAAAATTCCATGGAGAATGGGGAATTTTTTATGCCCCAAACTATAAGACCTAAATATATTTGTTTACAGGAAAATACGAAGAAATTACTAATATTAATATTGGGGGCCAAATTATAGAATAAACGGAACATAAAAAAATATTGGTGCGTTCCCGCAATTTGTTTAGTGTATTGTTTTCAATTTGATTGAATTACATTGATTTTTAAACTTCTGCACCTTTTCTAAAACATTCCGTCGCGCTAATGCTATTTTTAAGTGTTTTTTTTGCGTGTAAAATATAGACAGTATTGACATTCGTGTTTCGGCTCCCTAGCTGTTTGGACGCTTGGGAGTTTCGTGTATTGTGCTCCGAATTATTCGGACACATTTTTTGATTCCGTCTGAAGAGACGCCGCTTTTTGTTGTTATTGTGTTACGAATCCGCGAGTTATTAGCTTCGTTCGTAACGACCGCTAAACCGCTTTCATTTTGTTTCTTTTGTGTTTACAAAAGCGCATCAATTGTTGTTAAACCCGCATTTTTTGTATGCTCAATCAATGAACATTACGTCGCTATTTTTTGTGTAACGTGTTGTCCAGAAGAAGCTCTAAAAAACTGTTCACGGGGCTAGCCTCTGAAGGAAGAAAAACCAAGAAAACACCAGAGCTTCGACTTAAAGGTTAGTGATAACTTTTATTTGGTGATTCGTTTATGTGACGGCACGTGTTTATTGATTGTTCCGCTAAAGGTCCTTCGTCAATTATATACTTGCATTGAACCAGCATTGAACTCAACCGCAACATCTACTTCATACATTTTTTTTTTAATATTCTCTATGGAATGTGCCATCGAATAAATTACATAATTTGGTCCAACTCCGGGCCGGATACATTTGACTTAATTTCGTGCAAAGTTTAATGATCAAAACATTGATTTTTTGTTGCAATTATTGTTGAAAACCGCATTGAATTTTCGTTTCTTTATTTGTTAGAAGAGAAAGCAAGTTCGGGATATTCACTCATTCCGTTGGAAATAAAACGCATCTTTTTTGTCGCGTTAAAAACCTTACAAAAGATCGTTTTGTTTGTTTGGTTATTTTGCTAAATTGTTTCGAATTTATTTGACATTGGGTCAGATAATTCGTACTTTCGACTTCAACAGTAAAAAATTGTACATTTTTGGAATAGTATTTTGTTTTCGTTCTATCGTATTAGATTTGTTCAGTGGCGTTACAGTGATTTTAATTTATTGTTAAGATGTCAAAAACCGCCGAAAATTTACGAAAATTTAAAAATCATCGACAATCGGAGTTTAAAAGATTAGAAGATATTTATTTTGCTGCCGAGAAAGCCTTAAGAGGTGACGACGTTGAATTGTTTTTTAGCATGATTGATATGATTCAATCCATTCTGAATTTTTTAAACATCACAATTCCATTGTTGGATTAATTTCAGATGCAAGCGATGATTTTGACTTTGAGGATGACATTCGCAATAAATTTGAAAAATTGTTTTATTCAATTAGGTCTATTTTTGCTAAACTGAATTCTACCCCACAAAATATAGCTCGGGAACAGGAAAGTGTTACTTTGCCGCGAATTGATTTGCCTACATTTAGTGGAAACATATTGGAATTTGGTACTTTTATTGATTTGTTTGATTCATTAATTCACAATAATGAACAACTCAGTGCTATGCAGAAGTTCAAATATTTGCAGTTAGCTTTAAAAGGGCCTGCTTTTGAGGCTATTAAGAATTTTAAACTAACACAAAACAATTACGTGAGTGCTTATGAAACACTTTTGAAAAAATTCAAGCGAACTCGTTTAATCGCGGAGTCTCATTGGTCAGCTTTAGAACAATTCCCCCAACTAACTTCAGATAGCCCTTCAGAGGTTCGGAAGTTATTGGATGACTTCAGTGATAATTTGGAAGCACTGAAGAATTTGGGTTTACCAGTAATTCAGTGGGATTTTTGTATCGTTCAGATGATGTTGAAACGAGTTCCAAAGAATTTAGCCGCTAAGTTTGAACTTTACCATGGTACTGTGACCGCTCAAGATGACTTTCCGATCCGTTCGGAAGTTGTTGATTTTTTGTCGAAGCATTGCGATGCCTTTGAACATGTTGAATTATCCCGCAAGGCAAAGCGAAATGTTGACAAAAAGTTACCATTGAATTCAAAGTAACATTCTTCCCGGTTCACTACATCTTTGTTTGTCACTAAGAATAGAAATTGTTTAGTTTGTAAATCCGATCATGCGATTTACAAATGTTCTGAATTCTTGAACAAATCAGTATCCGCGCGGTTTAAGTTTGTTAAAGATTTTAGACTTTGTTTTAATTGCTTGAGCGATTCTCATCAGTTGAATCGCTGTAAATCTTTATCCACTTGCCGCAACTGCAAACAACGCCATCACACATTGCTTCATTTTGTAAATCGTGGTGATTCAGGCATTCGGTCTGAATCTAGTGCCCCCCCGCAAACCTGGCTTCCACATCTGGTGGATCCAGTACCATTAATACTGTTGAAAGTCCCGAAACTTCTCTACCGCAGACTTCTTGTCATAGTTCATTTTTGTCATACAATTCAAATGTGTTGTTATCTACCGCTTTAGTTGAGGTATTAGATAAGCACGGTACTTATCAAACTTTGCGATGTCTGCTAGATTCTGGTAGCATGACATCATTCATTGCGAGCAAGGCTGTGAAACACCTTGGCTTCCGACCTATGCCCGCTTCGATACAACTCAACGGGCTAGGTTCTATGCAGAGTCCCTCTGCTGAGGGCTCTCTTACCCTTTCTCTTCGCTCTATAGTAAAGCGTGAGTGCAATTTTGTTGTAGATACTATTGTTTTACCCCGCATTTGTAATGATATGCCTGTTGCGCCCATTAACATGGCTAATATGACATATCTAACCAATTTGAAACTTGCTGATCCTGGTTTCAATAGCCCAGGAGCTATTGACCTTTTGTTAGGTGCCGATATATTCTCTCAAATTTTGTTGGATGGACGCCTTCTGGGAAAGGAAGGTGTTCCTGATGCTATTAACATTGTGTTTGGTTACATCCTTATGGGTAGAGTGTCTACGAGTTCTGTTAACTCTCACTCTCAGTCAGTCATAAACCCAACTTCGCTTTTTTGTCAAATTGAAGATGTAGTATCATTAGATGATTCACTCCAAAGGTTCTGGACAATTGAAGATGTTCCTACCGCACTGGTTCAGTCCCCTGATGATCTTATCTGCGAAAAAATATTTTCCGAGGGATGCAGGAGATTGGATTCAGGTAGATTCGTTGTGCCTCTTCCTTTTCGAAATACACTTCCTGCTTTTAATGGAATGTATAATCTCGCCGTACAACGTTTCTACTCTTTAGAAAGACGTCTTCTACAGCAACCAGATCTTTACAAACAATATTGTGATTTTCTCAAAGAATATTTGGAGCTTGAACATATGGAGATGGTTCCAGATCTATCATCTACTTCTTCTGATTGTTACTACATACCGCATCATTGTGTTTTGAAGCCTGACGGTGGCACAACCAGGCTTCGTGTGGTGTTTAATGCATCCGTTAAGATGCCTCATCGGTTATCTTTGAATGATTGTTTGTTTATCGGTCCCAAATTGCAGCAAGACATTATCGCTATTTTGTTGACCTTACAGAATTTAGATTTGCCTCGCCTGCTTGCTATAGAAAACTTTTCTAGTTGTGAACTTCATGCATTTGGTGATGCTTCTGAGAAAGGTTACGCCGCTGTTGTTTATTATGTGTTCGAAACCGCATCTGGATTTCGTCAAAGTTTTTTTGTGTTGTCTAAATCAAAACTTGCCCCTTTGAAAATTTTGTCACTTCCCAGATTGGAACTGTGTGCTTCAGTTCTTACCGCTAAGTTGGCTCATTATGTTTATGAGCAATTCAATAGTCGTTTGTTGTTCAAGGTGATTCGTTGCTGGTGAGATTCCACGGTAGTCCCTTCTTGGCTTAGTTCTTCCCCGCACCGTTGGACATTTGTCAGTAATCGAGTTGCTTACATTCAGGAAAAAATTCCTTTTTCGCATTGGTTTTACATCCAATCTTGTGATAACCCCGCTGACTTGGGTTCCCGCGGCACTTTGCCATCAGAGTTATTAGGCAATACACTTTGGTGGAAAGGCCCACAATTGTTGATTACCGCTTGTTTGCCACATGCTTGCTCAGACTCAAGCATGTCACCGCTACTTATGACTGAAGCCCGTATAGTGGCGCTTCAAGTCACCGCTTTACCAAATTTATTTGGTACTTTGTTAGAAGAACTTTCTTCTATTAATCGCATTACCCGCATTATAACTCATATTTGTCGCTTTGTTGAACTTTTAAAAAATTGTAGAAACTGCATATTCTCACAACTTTTTATGTTTATATTTTAAATGCTGCATGTCCTTGTGTATTCAAAAATCTATCATAACCAAATTGAAATAAATGGTAATATATGTTCCATAATGATATAATGATCAGAATGTGGCTTATTTGCTACCTTTGGACTTTACGGAACTAGATGACAATCTTGTAGAAACCCTGGTTGCATACGACAATAGATGATATTGATGTCGAAATGTTATAAACGTAACGAGTTCCAGAATACTGCTCATGCTATACAAATACCTTTTTTTTCAGTAGCTTAGACCAAAACAGATTGTGATAGACAGACATAAGAGTTCAGTTCAATAGATGTATGAAACCCCATATGTGTTGATTTAATATTTGTAAATCTCTAGATTTAATGTAAGCCAATTTGAAATTTGAATTCAGAAATCAAACGCACTAAAACACCTGTTAATCCAAAATTAAAATTTTAAGCAAAACTTCCTACTCATGTAATTACATTTACATACTTTTACATACACGTCCCGTTACTATAACAGCTCTCTAACAGATATCCTTGGAAGGAAACGTGCTAGAAGACTTAAGTTCTAATCCGATTAATAGTAATGTAACAACTCAGATGTGTTTTGATACAATTTTTCAGTAATACTTCCGATAAACTGTTTGCTAGATAGGCACTGAGAAAAAATGTTTGCGTAATTAATTAATATCAGTATGAATGCAAAAAGCATTGTTTTCTTATAATTTCTGTTTTTAGTGAACCATTGAAAACATTTGCTTTCAGATATTGTTTTGTTTTCTCAATGCATGCAACTGTTCGATAATCTTTATAATCTTTGTTTGTTGAAATGTTGCTCTACTTTCCTCACACTTGACACCTTGTAGACAAGCTTGTGGGAGTATGTTCAACATTCGACCGATTATGTGGGAGTATCTTAAGAAGATTGCAGAGTTGAAGCCTTCGATATACCGTTATGAATATGTCGGATCAATAAGGTGATATGACGCGTTGATAATAATAAAGTTTTATGAAATTACTAATAAGGGATTTATATTTTGAATACGAGAGGTTTCATACCATAATAATCATTGCCTATATTGCCATCCTACTTGAAAATTAATTCATAAATCAATGCAAAACTCTGAACACACATATGTTAATTCAACAAAGCATTGGCAATGTAAACTTGAAGTTACTGAATGAGAATTACATAAGTAAACGAATGAATATTCAAGGCAAAACGTCTAATTTTCTTTCAAAACAGTAATTTTGTTCATCGTAAAACAATCGCTTAATTATTTTAGTATATTTCTCTTCAGTCAAGTCTCTAGACTTCCATATGTTACTTTGCTTTTAGCTATTTGCTTAAACGCTTTGATTTCATCTTTTGTATAATTCAGGATTCTCTTGTTTTATATGTTTTCTAAAATGTACAAATTCGTTGATTTGAGTTCACTTTCTAAAAACCATCGTTGCTTTCTTCGTTTAATTGAATCCATTTAAAAAAATATTCCTTTTTATTAACATCTTAATCTTGTTTCTTGCCCGGCCTACATTTCTTGTTAAGTTTTTATTTTTATAGGTAGACTCGTCTGATATTTTATTTTTAGTTATTCTTAAACAAAATGATGGGGTGTCAAATTTGAAAACTATTTTAACTGACAACAATGTTTATTATTTTATAAACTAATGTTCTCAGTTGTGACCTTATTACTCTGTTTCATATTCTGCCATTGTGAATTATCCTTTCATTTTAATTTATTGAGTTTCTATCCTGCATTATTATTTCTTTGTCTTTACACTTGCTGCTATAAAGTCTAACTCGAAATTAGTCGGTAAAGTACAAGTCCACTGTACAAAATAAAAATATAATGTATAAAACTGAATAAAGTGACTCAATAGAAATTACCATCTCTGATCTAATGTCATCACAACCAAAAACTGGTATTAACCAAAAATAATGTTATATGCCTATATGACTAGATACATAACATCATCATCTTGAAAAGGAAAAATACTTGTGAAGAACCAGGAACCAGTCCCTCGACTCCTACTCGCTCATCTAGGTACGCTTAAATCCTGTCGATGGGTTCTGGAAGATTATCCCTCTTACTATGTCAGTCAGTCAGTCAGTCAGTCAGTCAGTCAGTCAGTCACTTCCTTGCATTTTCTGTTAAGTCATAATGAAAATACTAATCCAATCTTTTTAATTATTTTTTAACACATTTTTTCAATTCATTTTTTAATACTTTCACTGACAACGTAATTGAATGAATCATCTAAAAAACAAATGATTTTTTTCTCTATAAGATAAAACAGGATTCTCTATTTAAAAGCAACTACAAATAGGGATTGCCGGTGGTAAAAGATACGTAACAGCAAAATAAACTATGAGGGCTATCTGTCCTCAGTTCTATATCAGCGGCAAGTTTGTTTAGGTGTTTCATCATATTCTAGAATGAAATTATAATGTATTGACGTTGACGCCATTATGGCGATTTTTGTTAATTATTTGTGGCAAAACGCCACAGTGCCGATTTGTATTAAGTTTAGCACTGAACATAATGCCTGGATCCTAGATCGTTTTCTAAAACCAACATGATTCGTTGGAAACTCATCGCCAATACCAATTGAGGATCTGCTATGCATATCTTACGTCGTTTATACTCTAATTTACCTCACTGGGTTATATTCGAAAGAATTCCAAAGTGTCAACTAGTAGACTATTAATGTTCTAATAATTTATATTTAAAAAAGAAGCGACTTCAACTGGCTTAAAATAAAAACTGTTTAGAAACCGTGTGCAATCAATAACTATTTTCTGACATATTTTTTTATCTGATTTAAGGTACAATTCTATTGATTATTTATTTTAGCATATTCTTATGTCTCTCTCTCTAATTTGTATTTTTTATATTATCCACATATTTTTTAACTTTTTTATTTGTTTTAATATTTGGCACACTTTCTATAAGTGTAACTCTAATTTACCCTATATTGCAACCACCCTGTATATGTTTCTGTGTATTGGTCACCCAATAAAAATTATTTGTCTATCATTTTCTGAATCACCCTGTACAACTATAATTCAACGATGTTGTAACCACCCTGTATAAGTATTAATCCTCTCCACCCTATTGACTGTTTCTATTTTCTATAGTTTAAATCACACTGTATACCTATAATTTTACTGCGCCCAATATGCCAAGTATAAACAATTACTTATATTCCACACTATATTACATTTTTTAATCACCCTGTATAAACTGTAATTCCACTCCACCTTATATTTCAATCATCCTATATGCAACTCTCCGCCCTATAACTCGCATATCCTTACTGCATATGCTTATTTAACCATTTTTTTAAGTTTTTTTTATACACTCTGTATAACTATAGTTTTACTTCACTCTTATTTCAACCACCTTTTATACGCAACTACTTATGTGCCACCCAATACAAAAAATTTTGAACTACCCTGTATAACTTTGATTCTATTTCACCTTATATTTCAACCAGCCTATACATGGAAAAGCTTATGTACCACCCAATATCACATTTATTTGTAAGATTTTTTGAACCTATCTGTCTAACTGTAATTTTACTTCGCCCAATATTTCAACTGCGTACATTGCTTGCTGCCTGAATTTCGATGCACGCACACTAATGGAATATTGTATGCCATATTTTTACGATTTTCGGAAAAAAGGTATGTTTTACGTTATAGATAATTAAAGGGAATCAAGCTGGAACATCTCTTTGTAGAATACAATTTAAAATATTCATATTGCTTGAGCCGTTTTAGAGAAAACAGTGTATATTTATTGAAATTCTCTGAAATGTAGTTCCTTAATTACTGTTTTTTTTAGATTTTCTGGAAAACCGTAAATCTCATGTTATAGAAAATTATATGGTACCTTTCTGTAATATTACTTAATAGAATGCCGTTTAATCATCAAATTTGCCCAAGCCATTTTTGAATAATCAGTGAGCATACATAAAAAAACGTGGCGACGAATTGATAACCTCCCCCTTTTTGGAAGACTGTTAAAAATGTGGAGATTGAATTAAGACGATAATATAATGTAACTTTTGAGTAGTGAGTACATCTTGGCTTACAGCTGGGGACAGAGTATCCTCATACTTTATTTTGCTTTCCCGTACCTTTTACCATCGGCAACCCATTTGTAGTCACTTTTAAATAGGCAGTCCCATTTCATCACATTGAGAATTTATAATTTTATATATGGTTCATTAAAACACGTTATGAGTGAACTTATTTTAAAAGTTAATTGGAAAAACTATCAAATTGTATAGGCTAACACGGCAGGTGTCATTGGATAAACTACAATTTTCCCTGATGTTTTGCCATGGTCTATAAAAATTTCTGCAGCAAGTTTCCTCTTCAGCGGCGCGGGCGTAGCTGGTACCTTGTAGATTGTTCGAGTGGAAAATGATCGTCGAGAGGTGAGAAACTAGTATTTATTCGTTTGTAGGACCATGCCTGCTCTTGATTGGCCAATATCTGAACTATTTCGACATGTTCTAAGCACTACTTATTTTCAGTGGAATCAATAATTCTATCAGCAAGTTCATGGTGTGGCCATGGGAAGCTCTCTCAGTCCGCTTCATCGCTAATTTTTACATGGAGATTTTCGAAGCCAAAACCTTGAACGCCGTTATGTGCAAACCGTCCTGTTGGTTCCGTTACATTGAAATGGCGCTTTTGTGATCTGAAGCCAAGGGAATTATTCTCTAATGGAATTTACATCGTCTACGAATTCAATTCACCATGGAGAGAGAACGAGATGGGCAACTGGCGTTTCAAGATGTTTTAGTTTCAAGAATAAAGACGACAGCCTTGGCCCGTCACCACGCCAAGAATCCAAATTACCATCCTAGTCGAAACAGTGTTGTAAACAAGACTCACGCGAAACGAGAGTCCAGAATCGGTGGATCACGTTATCTAAAAGATGAAATAATCTATGTAGATCTTGTATTTCAGGCGAATGGTTACTCGGCCCAAGAGATAAGTAGGTCGTTAAAATCAAGACAGAAATCTAATCTGAGAAAAGATGTAGAATCACTTGAAACTTTGGGGACAGCTTTATTGGTATATATTAAAAATGCAACGCATCGCATTGGGAAGCGGCTCAGAAAACATCAGGTACTCCGATCTCCTAAAGAGCCCAGTAAACCACTATGTACATAAAGAGTTTACAGGATACCCTGTTCATGTTCGGTACAACCCAGCGGAGTATGAACACTCGTATATTTGAACATAAACAAAATTGCTGGTTGTTACACCCGGAAAAATCGATTCATGATACCAATGTACCGATGTACTATCAACAACATCCCACCACCATTGTCGCCTCCAGCGAGAAGTCAAAGAAATTTTTAAGCATCAACAACAATTTTAATAGAAAAGAAGAACGTCTAAAATTGAATAGAATATGGTATTCCGTTGTACGGCGGGCAAAACGTTCGGAAGAAATTCAATAGACCATGAAAAAAATGTGTTAAATATCAACTTAAAAAAATATATTAAAGATTCTTATGTCCATATTTTGACAGGCAACTGTTAAAATTGCATACAACGTAGACATCTTACAGTGGGATATATTTCTTCTTTGGAAGTAATGACATGTTACCAGACCTCTTCTTTAAATTCCCTAAACCCCTTATGACGATTATCATGTGGCAAAATGCCTTAAAACCTTCATCTACTTTTGTTGTCTGTCATAGCGCTCTGTGAGCCGTTGCAAGGTTCCTTCTTTGTCAGATGAATCTATTTCGTTTTATTCTTCTTTACCAAGTTCTTCGTTTATTTTACTTGTCTTCTGCTGCTATCCCTTTCTATTTTTGTTAGCTGTTTGAATTGTAGCTTCAGATGTGTTCGCTCCAAGATTATTATCTTCACTCTTCACTTCACTCATAATATTGATAAATTCATAGGTTTCTTGACTTCACTTCCTCAACTGCTTTATTTCTGTTGTTTTCATAAACAACATTTAAGAACTATAATACTGAAAATATATTTCTGTCATACGTACGTGCGAAGAAAAACTTCTTAACATGATACAAAATCCGGTTTGGTCATAGTGTACGCAAACAATAAAATCTGTCGTATTTTTCTGCTTACTTCACCAGTAAAACAATAGAACAAACAGCGATGAATAGAATACACGTCTGAGATACACATAAATGCATTCACAAAGTAACAAAGTTATTTGATGTTGTTTTCTTTAACAACACGTTTCTTTTTTAAATAAATTTATTTAAACAATGACTTAGATTTTTGATGTTGTTGACCTCTAATGATAGAATACTTAATTAAACGGCGCCTTGTTGAATGAAATAAATGCGTATCAACATCAACTAACAAGACTAATGCTTCACGCTTTAATTCATCGCTCGCCCTTGTTTCTTTTCCGATTAGTTAATCAAATTAGATAATTAGCACTGAAGTCATGAATTTAACGCTGCAGTGATATTTGTTTTCAATGAAGTTTTATGTTTCAATATGGAAATGATTTTTCTCACAAAACCCATTTGCAGCAGAAAAGTCTAGTTAATATTTAGCATAGATATTCGAGACTACGAGATAGTCTAGTGTCTAGTCAGTTTCTTTAAAAAGGTGTTGACTGCATTAAACGCAGATTCAGTCTTAGGGGTCATGCACCCCAAAATTGTGAACATCAAATTGAAAAATCTCTTGAAATAAAAAATTACGAAAATGTATTCAAAAATAGTTACTTAAATTAATTTTGAATTAATTCAACAAAATCTAGACTGACCTCTGAGGATTAAAATATGAAGTTAGTGCGAGGAACGCAGTGACCAAAATATTTACCAGACGACCATAATTTTTTTTCTTGTTTCTTCGTTCATGTTGTTTATTTGGTTGTCTCATTTTCCTAGTTATTTGAAGATTTCGTCACTCTGTACCCTAAGTTTTGTCTCTGTAAATATTACTCATAAATCCATCTCAAGAGTCTTCAATTACTGTTATTTAGCTGCCTGACACTATTCGTCATTTTACCAATATTGAAGTTATGGAAGGGATGAGGACTGAAAAGTGTTGAATTACTGATTAATTGCAGGTGTTAAATGTTAAGTGACATAAACTTATGAAATGAAAATATATTTAAAAAAATGACAAAAATAGTATGAACCTTGCAGATTTCAAAGTGTCAGAAATGTTAAAAATGTGATAATTATCAAAAATAACAAAAATGTGAAAATGTGAAAAATGTCTAAGATCCAAACAATACTCTCTTCGAGGTGTCATTCTTTTGTACGCGTCTTCAAATGTAAAAAATGTCAAAGATTTCTAAAATGTCGAAAATATAAGAAATGTCAAAAAACGTCGAAACTATTTATCTGCCCAACGTTGAAAATCTCAAAAATATTAATAACGTCAAGAATATAAAAATGTTAATCATATGGAAAATGTCAAAAATGTTAAAATGTCAAGAATTTCAAAAATATCAAAAAGGCAAAAAATATCAAAAAAGGCAGTTAAATAAATACGCGAAATTCGCCCATTTGTCTAACTCGTGCGAAGCTAGTATAAGATAATTTTATAACTTGCTACTTGCAAGTGTGTTAGAAAAAGTGTCAAGTTGTTTCTTAAGCCTCCTACTTAGCTTTGGGGGGGGGGGGGCGGTTAATTGATTTTGATGCACATTTTTTAGAACAGTGGTTGATGCAAAATTTACATTGTTATTCATGTATTTCCAGAATATAGAATAATTTATATTTAAAAAAGAACCGGCTTCAACTGTCTTGAAATAAAAACCATTTAAAAACCTTGTGCAATCAATCACTATTTTCTGATATATATTATTTTTTATCTGATTTAAGGTACAATTCTATTGATTATTTTGGCGTGTTCTCTTTCCCTCTCTCTCTCTCTCCCACTCTCTCTAATTAGTATTATTTCTATATTTTCCACTATTTTTTAACTTTTTTATTTGTATTATTAATTGGACCACTTTCTATAAGTTTAACTCTAATTCACCCTATATTACAACCACTCTGTAATGTTTCTGTGTATTGGTCACCCAATATAAATTCTATCACTTTCTGAACCTCCCTGTATAACTTTAATTCTATTCCACCTTATATTTTCAACCATCTTATATATGCTTACGTACCACTCAATATCACATTTATTCGTAAGATTTTTTGAACCCACCTGTATAACCTTAATTTAATTGGCTCTATATTTCAACTGCCCACATTGCTTGCTGCTTGAATTTCAATGTACGCACTCATACACATCTACCACCGTATACCTTATAGAAAAGATCGCTCACATCACAAATTCCTTTTCGATACACTAACGGAACAAACGCCCTGTACGATTCACTTTCATGGCGTATCTTGACATTTAATCTAGATATTTATGATGAAAATTTGACAGTTACATTGATGTTTACCGTTTTTTTACACATATTTTTCCGATTTTCAGGAAAACGGTATGTTTTACGTTATAGAAAATTAAAGGAAATCAACCTGGAACATCTCTATGTAGAATACAATTTAAAATATTCAAATTAATTGAGCTGTGTAGATACATTGAAATTCACTGAAGTGGAGTCCCTTAATTACTGTTTTTTCTGATTTTCTGGTAAACCGTATGTTACACGTGATAGAAAATTATATGGTAACTTTCTGTAATATTCCTTAATACAAGGCCGTGTAAATCATCAAAATTGCCCAAACCGTTTTTGAATTCTCACTGAGCACATAAAAAAACGTGTGAACAAATTGATAACCTCCTCCTTTTTGGAAGTCGGTTAAAAATGCAAAAAATATATGTTATGAAAAAAATGTATTTTTTTAATCCCGTAATTTTGGAAGGTGGGGAGTTTTTTATCCCAAACCCTCCCGCTGGCTACGGTTGTATATTTTTGACTATTGTTGAACTACGCCATCTACTCGAGAAGTTTGCAAATGTGCAGTTAGTTATACCTGGTTAAATTTTACATTTAAAAAAATAATGAACAACATTTTTTTTGCAATCATGGTACATTTTACAAAATACCTTTGTTCTCATTTTAGTAATTTATAATACATATTTTATAAATTGTCACCTAAAAATGGTCATTAAAAAATTGTATGAAGACACGAGAAGCACTTAATCTGAACGTAAATAAATTGACAGATATGGAAAGTTATAATCCGTCTGTTTATATAAACAAACTCTTATAATCACACAAAACATTATTGTATTTAAATGACAATAATTGCGTGTGTAAATGTTTCATCTACATTTATAAACACTCGCGTCATGTAAACTTACGAAGTCCATTAATCTTGCCATTCAAGTCGAGACTCTTGGGATCCATAACTAATAAGGATTGATTGTATTACACAATAATATGTCGAATGCTTTCGCGGACGTATGTAAAAGTGTAAACCACTTCCATATTTAGACAAAACTGACTTTGGGTAATTAGGCCAAAGATTTCGAGTTTAAACCGTTCATTTTTCAATATTATTTTGTGCGGCACGTTATTCGGGATAAACTGACTTTCGCTGTTAAGGCCAACAAGCGAAATGACCCACAGGAACCACAAGAGGACGTACCAGATGGCCAAAAAATAATAAAAAACGTTCTTTTTCCAAATACGATAACAATGTTAATCGTAATCCTATGTAACACATATTTCGAGGAATCGGTCTTTTATTTATGAGTGATTACGTTTTCATTGGTAATTCAGACTAGGACATTGCGTGAAGTAAAAGTAACAAACCAAAAATTAATTCAATTGGAAAACCTTGTAATAGGTATCTTCAAGTTTTTGAATATAGTGATCAATATCAAAGGACGTATGACATGAAAATTTGTACATAGTGAATAGTTGTTTCTGAGAAAACAGATTTTCTATATAGTTATATTCTTTTTCTCCCTTCTTCCACTTAGGCCTTACACCTGTTCCTTTTCATATTACGCAGCTCGGATCTAAATTGCCACTCCATCTTGACGTATAAGGCGACCAATTCGTCTTCTTCCTTCAGTTGATTTCTCTCGCTATTTTTACTACTCTATTATGTCTGATTCTCTCGAAATATGTGTTACATTTTCATCTCTCCTTTTCTAGTAGACGTTTCGATGGTTTCGGGTCGTTTCCTAGTAGGAAGTTTCAATAACTGCCAGGCCAAAAGGATTCAGAGTGCAATAAAAAGTAATAAAATAAAAATATGCAAATGCCGAAAGAAAGAAAGCATACCAAATAGTTAAGTCACTGGAGGTTTTTAAGTGATATAACACCTAACAACCGTTATAATTGAAATGTCCTTAAATTTGCTCTTTTCAGCCTTAGAAGTATCCGGCATCATTTCTTGACTTTTTTCGGGTGTTTGTTGCGACAGATTATTAACTTGTTGCGTACAACTTCCTTTTTGACATCCCTATAACTTGTAATTCTGTATAGTTATATTGAAAGATATAATTATGATACCTAGTGACTTGAAATTCTAATAAAATATTTCACAAGTATTTTTCATGTAAGTTCTGAGCTTACTCTAAGGCATTATATACTTGTCCAGCAACGAAAATTCTTAATTAAATCACGAAAGAAAACTGCATTCTTCGTTGCTGCGAACTGTAACTGTCTTTAGCCGGAAACCATGGGCGTAGGCAGATTGGGGGAGAGGTCTTAGGCCATGTCTAGAGTAAACGCGATATGCGCAGTGCGGGCGGTGCTATACGTAAATGTGACAATTAAAAACTGAAACTGCAAGCGAAAGCAAACCAATTGAGCGATTTGAGAACATAAAATCGCACGAATATATTTTCTAGTAAGGACAAAATGAATATTTTTAATGTGCTTGATAGTTTGCAGCTACCTCATAGACATATCGCACATCTCGCACCGCGCAAATCGCGTTTTGGGCGGCGCTTTGCGTCAATGTGAGAGCCGCAAAGGATCAGACACAAAAATAGTTTATTTTGTCTTTACAGGGGTATAAATTCCTACGATTCGAGCAATTTTATGTTGTCGCATAAGGTTGTATCTCACGTAAACGAAAATTGCAACTAAAGGCTAAAACAAACCAAATAAACGATGAGGCAACAAAAAATTGCTACAATCACACGAATTTTTTTTTCAGTAAGGACAAAATGAATTATTTTTATGTATAATACTTATTGCCCGCACCGCGCAAATCGCGTTTACGTTGGACATAGCCTTAAGACCGGGTCCCACGTAAACGCGATTTGCGCGTTATAGGCGGTGCGTTGCGTCAAAGTGATAACTGCAAACTATCAAACAAATAAAAAGAATTCATTTTGTCGTTAATTCGTGCAATTGTAGCGATTTTGTGTTGTCGCTTCGTTCAGTTGGTTTGTTTTTTAAGTAAATTAGTCTTAATTTCCAAGCACATTTAAGTCAATATTATTCTGAAAATTTTAATTTTGTTGCTGGAACGTCGTCTTCTGTCATAAATATTTTTTTGGTGTATTCAATTTTATATATTACGTAATTAGATAATGTTTGTCCTTACCGAACTACTACTGCTGCTGGTGAGAATTTTTATAAACTTGTTATATTATAAGTGACTTTTGTCATTTGTAGCTTTTAAAGAGTTTTTAAGTGTTACCGACTATCTGCAGTAATATATTTTTCAATTATGTAACTTTATTTAAAAAAATCGTGTGTTTAATTGTTGAAGGAATATTGAGACTTTGCCAATTGTTTAAAATAATTATCCGAAATATAGGTTTATATATTTTTTCAGTGGCAACTTTCATTTTAGTAATATGCATTAAATTAAACTTATTTAAAAAAAGCAAAAAGTTCCTTCGAGCCGGATTTGAACCAGCGACCTATGGATGTCTACTACAAATGTTCCACTACAGTCCACCGCTCTACCAACTGAGCTATCGAAGGTTGAATGTTATGTTTTCTAGTGCATGTAATAAACATGAAGTTTCAGCTGAATCTTTTATAAAAATATTAATAATAATAATAAGCTTTATTAAATAGAAATTTTCCTAATATACAAACAAATTTCTTACAATAAGAAAAGAAAGAAATATATACCTATATTAAGTTGTGTTTAAACCTAAACTAAATATCAATACAAATAAGAAATTCGTGGCAGTTATGTGTTTTTTAGATATATTTAATTTAACTTAGATGAAAATGTTCTTTAGATCTTGTTTCATACATGTATATGAATTTCCCTGTTCGTTACTATATTTTTATCCATAACTTCAGGCACAATATTTTTTTAATTTAAAACTAATGGGACACTAATGATTTGTTTTTACTTAATATAGGGTACGTATATTTAAATAACAACTGAAAAAGGGTACCTCAGTACAACAGCATCATTAAAAGTTCCAAACAACATCATTTGTAAAAGTGATTAGTCTGTGTTTGCAAAAAATGTACCTAAGTTTATTGTTAGCAACTGTCTTTTGGAAGAATTAAAGGAACAGTAAGTAATTTTAACAAATGGTCGTAATCCCCGTTCAAACTTTTAAGTCTCATTGTCTACCTTTTTGCACATATTATTTTTGTTATTCAAATGATTGAATGCAAAACATTTGTAATTAGTAATTAGTAGTAGTAATAAGTCTAAGTAGTGAATAGTAATATTAGTAATGTTCTGAAAGTAAGATCAATAAATGGCTCCAGACATTGAGATATTGTCAACGTATTATTTCTTACATTGAGTTGTAAATACGTATCTCCTTTATTTAGACGCCCCCATTCAAAATTTTTTGTTCTTTAACCGACTAAACATGAATTATTACTGTTTAATTCATTAGACTATTTTAAAAATTAAAAAGTCTATTTTCGAAAGAATATACGTTTAGGTATTATAATGTTGAGTTGTTAAGAACTACCTTTGTTTCCCAGGTCACGTGTGTTTAGCAGTGACTTTTTGTTAATGTATTTTTTCTTTTTAAATTGAGTCAAAATTCCTTGAGAGCTGAATGGGTTGCCTTGTTAAATGTATGTGTTTTATATTAATTGTTGTATCGTAAATACTTCATCAGTTTCAGTTCCCATTCTGAAAATATAAATAATTTTAGTACTATTGAAATCCTGGGGAACTCTACTTCCTTCCAAGATTTGATCCAAATATGTGATAGTCTAAGAATTTTCACATTTCTGCTTTTTTGCTATGTCAAACCGGGTGTTTTCCTGTTTTCTATACCTAGCTTCAAGAGCTGTCGTCAATTCGTTTGAATCAATTTCAATGGACATGAAAAATCCTTAAAAAATCCAAATCGAAATATGTGATTTTTATAAATAATTTTCTTCTTTGTTTTATCCAATATTCCTTCACGAGGTTTGTTAGTAGGAAAATCTAGACTATGTAAGACTTTAAAACTCCAAATTTACGATATTAGTTATACATTCAACATTTTTTCTTACATAGAAAACTACTCCATCAGCACTATTAATAGAACCATTATTATAATAAAGTTTATAGTTATCAATTGCATAATGACTGGGAATGTCAACTTTACAAGTTTCAGAATAAATAACAATTTGTTGTTATACAATAAGATTATTCATATATCCTATAAGTGAAATAAACTAATATTTACGTAAATTTTTAATATTTGCATTTGATTTATTTAATGTTATGCTGTTCTGATTCACTTATTTGATTATCAAACACGTGCAGTAAAAATTTCCTTATGTTCCTTATTAAATCGCTAATAAATATAGACATAAATATAAATGTTACTGTAGATTAGGGAAAAACAATATTAAAAAAAATATATTTATATAAAAGAAAAATGGAAATTAAAGGAAAATAATGAATGATATAATTTACGGTTCCTATTTTGAGTAGATTCTCTGAAATAGATTGTTATCTTGAGAATATATTGGAATATATTGGATTAAACGCGGTCTCAGTTTTTTTGTATTCGTATCTGTACTTTGTACTTTGTATTTTATCTTACTTTAAATAATTTTTCAAGTTGCTTTTATTTATTTATTTATTAGGTTCCTATCTCCAAAATTTTTTAAAATTATATCACGGGAGGGTCTATGTTTCAAAATTCATGTCAGTACAGTTAAATTTAACACTTTCTTTGACAATATCATAGACTTCTTGGGTATCACTATGATGCTTACGTTATATTGTTACGAGAATTTATCCGATAGCTGGTTCAGTCGGCCTCCATCCGATATTTCTTGGAACTCGAAATGTTGGCCTAGCTATAACAGAAATTCATGAAATTTACTAGTTCTTCGAGAATACATGAAAGAAATTTCCCGATGGCTCGTTGACCTACTAGAGAATTCAGAGAGAAATATATAAATACGGACAGCTGGCAATGGGATTCATTCAGTATTCGACTGCCGTATAGTTTAGATAAATTGTAAATAGTTCAATAAAATTGTGTTAAAGTAGTGGAAATAAATTAGAGTAAGTGTGTGTATTTCAAACGTTCCAAACTTTACCGGCTCTATGTCAACACAATAAAATTATACAAACCAATTTAAATTCAAAATTGAGATGTTTGTCAAGTTTGAAATGATGACTTTGAAAGTTTGAAACTTTTAAAATATACAGACTTTTCTCTAAATATGGTAATTCTTCCCAATATATCATAAATATAAAGACAGAACACATTCATAATAAATGACATATTTTATGTTGACTTTCCTTTAAGCAATGTTATTTTCTTGGAGTTCCTTGTTGAGATAATTGAAAATACTGTTCTTTGAGCAAGTTCAAAATTTACTCGTCTTAAATTATCATCTTCACTTCTAGTTGTTTTGCTCAGTAGTTACAATAAATTTATCATCTGTACCTGCATCTGATCAGCTTAATATGTTGATGAGCTTGAATCAGTATGAAATAAGTAAAAGTATATAGTAAAATGTATTCATAAATATTCAGTACCATGGTGATATTCACATATTCCTATAATTAACGTATTAGCAACATAAATGGTATTTTTTAAATAATTATGTCTTCTTTTCTAACATATATTATCAAAAATTACAGAAACAACTGTATAATTTTTTTTCGTAGGTGATACGTTTCGGGAAGCAAATTTTCGCCAATCCCATTGTTGATACTATAACCTACTCACACAAATATAGACGTTTTGAAGTAGGTCTTATTTTTTGACATCAAAATGAAAAATATCAAAGCATGGTGAACAGTTTTAACATTTTAATTGTGGAATTACCATTTGAAATCAATGTTTGTTAATTTCGAATTTTTATACCGATAATATCCATAACTTCATGTTTGAATGAAAATTCTAGTGTTTATTAAAGATTTGATGTAATACAGGTACCAACGAAATGGTATATAATAGATTTTAGCTTTCTTGATATTAACCATTTTACATTAGTTCATGGCGGGGTATTACATGGGATTACAGGGGATCATCTTAGGTGGGAACTTGGATGATTTTGAAGACCCTCAAAAATAGATTATATCTTATGTCTTCCTCTACTTTGCCCCTGTCACATGGTTTTAGATCAGAATACAACAGAGCGAACTTTTTTGGGAAAATACCTTTGTGAAGTTATCAAACGCAAATACCTATGTACTCAAATACTCAAATGCAAATATTGAATTATTTAGTGTGAAAGTAATAAAAATTCAAATAGTGTTGGGACTATATTCTGAATGTGCTTTTAATTTCTATCACATACATAAAAATGACATCACATTTTATTATTTCTATTCTTATTCAACATCTCGGACGTCTAAATCTAAAAACAAATAAATCTTTACCTATTACACTTATCATTAACTGTCAAAGAGTTTATCATTGATAAACCTTGAGACGGTTTATTTTCATTATGGTCACCTTCGCAACAAATTTGTCCATAAATGAAAACGCTCCTACGATATTTTCTATGACATCATCCAATCTGTGTAGCGATTTTACCATTTATGATTATTATTTATTTATAAACGGCGCAAAATGTGCTCGTTTAGCAATTTTAACTTGACTTAATAACATTAAATCAAATTTAACAACAAAAATGGCATAAGATTACAAACAACTCACTTCTATTAAGGAAGAAAGTGGCAGAAGCACTAATTTGAGGGGGGGCGGTTGCAAAACAAGATTTTTTTGTGTCAATAAAGCCATTCTTGCAGTGTTAGATACTAATCTGAAATATTTATCCTGACTCTCCATATATACCATATGTTTGTATATAATTGCAGTGTATCATTCATAATATTCGTAATTAGGACCAGAAAATACTGAAACTAGTCAAATTTTGAGTACGATTTGACATTTTCCAATGAAAAAAATTCACGCCCCACATTGAACCCCCTTCAAGTAAGTGTTCCCACCCCAATTTTTTAATGGTAAATAGGGGATTCTAGTATCTCAAAAGACTGCCAAATCGAATTTTGTGCTAAGTGATTTCCAGATTAGAATTTTACGCGACTCTTTCAAAGAATTGGAGATTTTACAAGCGGTAAAATAATTTAATTTTTATAATCAAATGAGGAAATTATAACGAGTAAGTAAGTTTCCACCTTCGTTGCTTTTTATCTGAGATATAATTGTTCGTAAGTTTTGATAAAGTTTTAATTTATTGGAATTTGTCAAACATTTTGTTTCATAAGTCTATTCAAGATCATTGATTCACAACATGATAAATCCCAATTTTGTCCTTCACATAAGCCTATTTCCAAATTTACTCATGTTATTTGTATTTATAACTATTCAGGATTGTTTTATTATTGCATGAGTATTAATTTTGGTTATTTGTGTAATTTTAACCAATTCTTCTGAATCTTATCTACAGCGACATTCTTTGTAATCTAGACTGTGGCATAGAACTGGTTTATAATTTGGTTCTACCCAACTTAAGAAGCAATTTCTCTAGTTAATATCTGAACAATAACCGGTACTTTCACAAATTCAGTTCTTCAGGAATTGTGAAGCTTCTGGGAAATCCATAGTTTCAAACTGCTTAGCCCTACTTACAATATTTACTTGAAACAATATATCATATCAAGCCATCAACTATGATCCATGATCTGGATGCTATCAGTCATTTGTTTCTATATGAAAATCCAGAAGAGCATTGCGATAGGAGAGAGATAATACAATGTGAGAAGAAACTGCAATAAGACTAGATGTTTTTAGTTCTACATGTTTTTGAACCAGAGGAAACAAACACAGAACAAGGATTTAACTGGTTCTACATGTCAAATCATGCACCACAGTACCATAAGCAACTTAAACCGCATCTAAAATATTAAAAAAGAGGTCCATGAATTCAGCACCACAGAGGAACTTAAGCATAGAAACCTTACGTAATTGGGCTTCATTTTATATGTGTCAAGTGTGTCAACAAAACGCAATTTTAAATATACACTTGACGTTCAACGTCATTGACATCATGTGTGCATACACTATGATGCAGAAGTATTTAGATGAGTTTACGATAGTCATAATTTCTATAAGTACGAATTTCACCTTAAAAAAGCCGACTAACTCGTTTTGAAGATGATTGCTAAATTAATGGAATATAGTGTTTTTTAACATTTTTATGCACACTATTTAACTATAACTCTACACACCTTCTATTTCAACTTCCTTGTATACGCAACTATTTACCAACCACCCAGTATAACATTTTATTAGTATAAATCCATCAATTTCTAATATATATCACCAAAACTGCAACTGCTTATGAAACACATATAGAGTGTTCAAAATCACCTTGTATATTTAACTCTGCTTCAACTTGTGTTACAACCATCCTGTATATGCTGCTACTTATTGGTCACCCAAAATAACATTTTTGAAATACTTAACAAGAACTCCACCTTATATTTCAACTATCCTATCTGTTCAACTAATTATGAGCTACGCTATTACAAAATTTTTCCGCATATTTTTTTTAACAGCAGTATAAAGTATAATTTCTCTCTACACTTCATTTAAACCATCCTTCATATTCAATTTTCTCTTATCGTATTTGAATCACACTGTGTAAATTTCCTCCACTTCGCTCCATATTTCACGTACTGCATATATGCAACTGGTCATGTTCTACCCTATATAACAATATTTTTTATACAATTTTTTAGCCGC
The DNA here is from genome assembly GCA_034190945.1 of Octodonta nipae. Lineage (NCBI taxonomy): Eukaryota > Metazoa > Arthropoda > Insecta > Coleoptera > Chrysomelidae > Octodonta > Octodonta nipae. Next base: position 95,492,924 of record CM067220.1, read on the forward strand.
ACTGTATATAATTCTACCCCACTCTATATTTCAACAACCTTGTATATGCAACTACTTATAGGCCACCTAATATAATATTTTTGTACTACCTGTATACCTATAATTCTACTTCACCCTATATTTCAACCATCCTATATATGGAACTACTTGTGCACAACTGCTTCTAACATTGTTTCATCCCATTTCATAGCTATAATAACTCAAGAACATAATTCAAATATCCTAACAGCTTACATAGCACATTTTTTCTAAGATTTTTTTGTCCACCCTGTATAAATATAATTCTATAGTACCCTCATTTCAACAACATTGTAGGTATATGAGTCAAACAATATAACATTTTTTATTCACCTTGTATAAAGATAATTTCAATACACCCGTTTTTCATCATCTGGTGTATGCAATTATTCATAGAGTAATTGTGCGTTACCCAACATTGTTGAAGTTTTTCGCTATATCTACTGTTTCTGTCAACGTAGGGAGATAAAATCTATACCAGATTTTATTTTAGTAGTAGTTCTTACTTGATGCCCGAACAAACAAACAATTTGATAATAGTGTAGATACTAATGCCTCTATTAAATCTTTAGCCGTATCTATAAAATAGATTTGTTCATTTTTGTTTACTATGGTTATAATTTGTAGTTTTACTATTGAAAGCGTTTTCTACAACGTGTTGCATTGAGCCTATATACCATAAGTAATATTCCTCAGGATCGTGACTTGGGGAGAAGAAAGATTTTGGGATTACAGTAGGAACTATCCAATGAACTTACATATTCACTCCACTTTAATATATTTGCAAAGCATGAAACCTCAATGGCTGTCAATACAAAGCTTGTTTTACTAAGCATGGTACTTAGTAAAACAATATCGTTCCAAACCAAAAATTTATATGTTTTACTTTTAACTAACTCTTTATTATGACTCGGCGATTAGGTCTCGGTGGATTGACCTAGAAAAATAGTGAATTAATCGCAGTATATTGGTGGATTAGAAGCCTTAGGATTTGTTTCCAATCCTCTTTATGTGTGGCACCTCAATCCTGAACACCGATGTAACCAATTTTAAAAGCCAAAAGAGAAATTCTATTTTGAATATTTGCATTGGTTTTCTTTAGAATAAATCTAATAACTCGAGGCATTCATTTTTCAGTAGCAATTATGGAATTGTATAATAGTAAATAAGTTTGTCGAATTACATGTAATTGCTGACTGAAATCCTGGATCCGCCACTGTCGCTGATACCAAATGTCATTGAAAAAGGATCACAATTTAGCTGGTTCCGGATTTTGCAGTAACAATTTCGTCCCATAGAAGTATATAACCCTTAGCGTTTAAATGTTCTCTAAAAATGAATGGACTGGTTATGTGTCGTCTAATTATAGCCGCCCATATATTCAGTTTTTAATGATATTGAGTGTGACTCTCCTCCATCCAGTGAGGGTTCTCATTAGCCCAGTAGCGACAGCTAAACCGATTAACAAATCCATTTAGGTAGACTGTCGCTTCCATCAGAGAATACAATGTTATTAACAAAATTACCATTATTATTACCCATCATTTCCTAAAAATACTGCAAGTTTCTGTCAGGAGTACCCTAATATAATTTTTGTACTGACTGAACTTTATGTGAATGAAACTTATATCTGGACAATGTATTTTTACCGATCTGTCGCTAATAGGACATAAGACCATTTTAACACTACCCGTTTCATTAAACTTTTCCAGATTTTGAAATAGTTCTACCAGGGAATGCTGCATTTAAAGTATTGCAAACATCGTAGAGATATCTCTGCCTGTCTCCAGAACCAATCATCACGAACAACGTTAATCTACAGTTTCTGTAACCATAATTGAACATCTAATGAAATATTTAACAGGGAATCTGTCTATCATTATTAACAACTGCTACTAATTATTTCGTTTAAATGATCAAAGTTTGCAAAAACCGTGGCAACAAAAACACTATTACCAGAAAAGAAGACTTTTATTTCATTATTTGAACCAGTACTGAGTATATCAACTAGAAATTATATCATTGGATGCATTGTAATTGTTGAAAGAAATTTAAAAACTTATAGGGCGATTCAATTAAAAAATCTCAATACATGTGATAGTTGTTCGAAGTCAGTGTACCACAGACTAGAATAAAAATGCCACAAAAATATAGGGTTATTTTTCAATAGACTTTGTACTTTAACCGGAATTAAGTTTTACAAGGAAAAAATGGGAACTGCCTTAAGACAAATCCGAAGAAGGTGAATCTTTTGTTATCCTAACAAATAATCAATTGTTTTGTGATAAGAATCGTAAACGTTCTGCCATGTTTGACATGTTATTATGTTATAGTTTTAGAGTGGTGGTTAGGGTGAAATAGACTTAATTCAGAAAATTCAAGTTTATATCTTGTCTGTTAACATAGACAAAACTGAAATAAACATTAATTTGCCGACAAACTTGTACTTTACACGCTATGAATTTAAAACAGATGATTTGTCACATTTATGTAAATAAAATATTTATTACAAAGGAATGGTTACGGAAATTTGAACCTATTTGAGACGCAACTTCTAAATATAAACTGTTTGTTAAAATTGTTTGTTCCTGTCAGAATCATATTATACGATACTTTTGAATATCCTTGTAGTAATTCACACTCATTTATTTTCTATGGTCAGTAGGCACATCTTTACTATTTCAAAGGTAATTCTTTGAGCGAGTTATTGAATTAATTTTGTTTTGTTTCTTGAAGTAATAATATACAATATATCATTTAAAAGTGAATTAACCTTTAAAATGGCATAAAATAATCTATCAATTGTAATTGTTTTGTTGTCAAGAGTATTAAGAGAATTTGCGAGGCTTGTTATGTTGATCCAAAAAAGGATGTGTTGTCATAATTTTTTTTCTGTTATGCAAGATGAACCACATGTTCGCCATTATAAATTTAACATAAAATAATCCACCTTCGAAATCTAGGCGATGAATCACTGAAGCTAAGTTAGGATTGAAATATGTAGGAAACCATGACTAGAAACAATATTTGTTCATAACTTATACTTGAATTTGTTTTATTTATTGTCTCGCACAATATACTTTAAAACCATCTGCTTAAAGATTGACCCTAAAAATGTGGAAAATTTGAATAAATATAAGAATATTTTGAATTTTATTTGTACTGAACCAATTATAATAATAAAAATATATAGATATCAGTTTGGCCAAAAATTAAAACTGTTTTAACAGAATAAAATATTTGGCAATATATTGTCACAGTTATGACCCAATTTTCTTTAGTGTTTCTGACGATTAGTTTTCAGGTTTTAATTGGTCCACAACTTTTTGAGTCATATAGACCCTCAGACGATGATAGAGTGTCATATGTTTTTCGTGAGTGAATGGTATGCCTTTGACGATGGTTACTACTAAAAGTAATTCAAAAATCTCTTTTTGTCATTGATTTGCCTGTTGCTAGTTGTCGTAGTAAAAGGCCTAACCCTGCAGTCCTTCTTAAGGTAGGCTGTACGTCCGGAACTCAAACATTCTACTCTGGTTTCAGTGTCGTCTATTCTAGCATCTTCTTCAGTACTGGGGCTAGCTAAATATACCTCTTAACTAGGCGCTTGCTTCTTGGTCCCTATGGTGTAGTGAAAATGGAGAAGAGGTTTCATTGTACTTTTCTATGCCTTTGAGTCTCAAACTTTTTGCGTTTAGGTGTCGATTTCTCACATACATCTTGGTGCCTAGATGTATCAAATGTCGTGAACTGAGTTAAACTTAATAAACTTGACCTGAAAGATCGATTTCCATGGCTTCTATTGAAGACTGAAATTAATTTAGCAAAATCTTCCTGTTGTTCTACTGGAATGCTTAAGAATAATTCTGAAGCAAGTGCTTCAAACTATCTTTTATACATATATTGGGAAGGACTGCCAAAAAGTATGTGGTTTCACATAAGGATCTTTCATAATTTTACCATTTTGAAAACTTAATTTGTTATGTTTGTACATGGTGTTTTTGTCTTTCTCTTGCCATCCATGTCTCTCTTTCGTAGCTGTTGTTCTCTTGAAAAAAGGTGCTAGATACCTTTTCTAGGATAATTGTTAACACTTTTGGTTATTGTTCAACATATTCTGGAGAACTTTTTTATTTTTAGTTCCACGTATCGATGTAATGTAATGATATGCTACATCTGAGTTATGTGAATTTGTGTGGGTTTTTGAGCTTAACTGATGAAGGTTCATAACTAGGAACGATATATCATTCAAAAAAAGTCTGTAAAGCCTGGAAAGGCTAGTAATCTATTTTAATTATTTTATTTTTCGCTTTTTGTCATTTCTGCCAATTGGCTGTCTGGTAGTGTTGGGGGTTCAAACACCCAACCCCTAAATTTTGGAATTTTTGGTTTCAATATCCAGTTTTAAGCAATTAATCAGGCTTTTCATAAGAATTAATTTTATATTTATACATTTTTATGTATCCTGGAAATACATTAACAATAATATTTTGCAGTCCTAATCAGCCCATCACCAATCAAAAAAATTCAGGTTTTAATTTGCAATAGTGAATGAATTAACCACATTCGAGTTGTTGCACCATGGTGTATTTAGCGCGGACTAAAGGACTAAAGTGATGTGTAAGATACATTAAGTTTCTTGCGTTATTAAATGGTGATTGTTTCAGTCTTTACCTGAAGAACATTCTTTAGTATTATTAAAATACACATTCTTGCGATTGATGTTAATGTTCTGCAGGTAATTCTTTCTGTCACCCTTAACCACGTAACTTTTGTTAGTGGAGATGCTTTTGTTGTAAATCATGAGAAGAGTGTATTTTGGGATGATGTCTGTATTTATGCAATGTTAGAGGAATCATAATATGTGCATTAGTGCAACATTTTAGTTAGAAATTACTGGGAGTTGGGAGCTCTTTTAGTTGAAAAAATTCATTTTTTGACTTCCGTACTTTCGATGAACGGAAAGTCTGTCCGTGTGTCACAGCTTATTTTCTCCGGAACTACTAGAAAGAAAGTTTGTAATTTGGTTCAAAGTTGTTTGGTGAGTAAATCAGGAGTACATAGCGTAAATGAAAGAATCCTGACTTTGGGGATTTTACAAAAATCAACCCTTTTACCACAGAAAGTACTTAAATTAGCATAAAATTTAGAAAAAACTTTACAGGAAAGGAAAGCGATTGTTTTCATGTCCATTACGAATTATATAAATTGAAACGGCTGGTCATAAAAAATAGTAGTATTTTTAATACATTTTAAAAATATTAATGAAAACATTTAAAATTTGACTTATTCCCTCTTTATCTCTGGAAATAAATAATATAGAGCCTCACTCAAAGTTTACTGGCAAGATAATGCAAAGAAACTAAGCCTAATATTAGAGGAGCAAAAGAAAGTGAATATCCCCAAAATGTGTTTGTTTTTATAAAATTTGTAATAATAGGTACCTTCATTTAATTTGTTTCTTCTTTGTAATCTAGCGACCGTTGTTGCTTTAGTTAATTAGTTATTACTTAGCATTCGCATTACAGCAGAGACTAACAGTATTTCGTTTTTTTTTTCTAGATATAAAACGAGGCCATGTCGGCCGACGCTACCAGGGATGTGGCTTTAATACAGGACGAAGATATCCTTCGTAAAATGGTAACTATATTTAGGTACGTTCACTAATTGTAAAATTTACTGATTTTATTGTTTTCAGTGGCAAGATACAGAAGATTTTGGTCGGAAAAAAGAAATTCGATCGCACATGTATAAACTAAGGGAACAACGATTAAGAGAGTTTTATAACAACGGAGAAAACATGTCCACTGAAATTCATACAAAAACAACAGGTAAATCAGGTGATACCATCACACATGCAGATTCCTTAGCTGATCACAGTTTCTTAAGTTTAAAAAGTAAGGAAATCAGGGATTCCGAGTCACCAACAAAAGATGGTTACAAAATATCAGGTAATTATTACTTACTCCAGCATAATGTGACTCACTAATTTTTTAGTAAATATATTTGCATATTATCTGTCTATTCACCCTCTGAATTAGGTGAATTGCAAGCAGTCATTTATTTTCATGTATTCATCTATTTATATAGAGTCGTGATAAATAGCACTATAAAAGTTAAAAAAACAGATTATTAATATACACAAGTGTTTTATACAAGATTAGTTGACAGAGCACATAGTAATTCGTTGTCGAACTAGAATCACACGCGGTGTCTGCAACAGGAAAAAAAAATTAGGATGAAACCCATTGGAAAAGGGTAAAAAAAACAGTTAATCTAGATTTCCGGCAAAACTACAAGTCCTATGGAAAAAAGTTAAATAGCAAAGTTGTACGTAATAAAAATATCTACAACTTGTATTTAATTTTTTTACATCACCTCAAATTTTATTTGACAAATTCAAAAAACCAAGATTTTAATTTTTTATTTTTATATATATATAAAAATATTTCGCGAAATTCGGTGAAAACTTATCTTTTTATTTCCCAAACACACTGTAATTTTTTTGATTTAAAATATTTATTTTTTCACTTTATTTCGAAAAAGAACCCTAATTTTCAACCGAAAATTCTCACGTCAATATATCTGCTTTTTTAATAAAGTCGGTGGGCTTGTTGTTCGCTGAAATCTTTACTTTTTATTGGTGTAAAAAATATATATACTTTAATATGGTAAATGTTCTCACAAAATTAAGTTAATAAAGTTAATATTTAGTAAGACATCTACATTATTTTGAGTAAGTTATTCTTTAAATTATATGCCTAGATGTCTATTTATTGCTATTTTAAAATTATACTTACATACCTAAGTGACGTACGGAAAATTTTAGCCCATTAAAAGGGAACAGTGGAAGGGGCTAGAAGGGTCTGGGCCTTACTATTAATTTTCGGATTCCAGTTTCTTTCGTTTTTTTGCATTTTCTGAGAACATTTACCATAGTAATGTATATATTTTTTCACACCGTCAGAAAGTAGAGTTTTCAACGAAAAAAAATTCATTTGCCCTTTTAAAAAAGCATATTTTTTTCGAATGGAATTTAGGGTGGTCTTTTGATATTAAGTCAAAATAAGGTGAAAAAATAAATATTTTAAATTAAAAAAATTACACTGTGTTTTGGACATAAAAAGTTAAGTTTTCACTAAATTTCGTGAAAAAAACATTTTTTTGGAAAAATTAAAAATAAAAAACCAAAAACTTTTTTCTGGATTTTTTCACATAAATTTTAAAGTTATGGGGAAAAATGCAAACACAAAATTAGAAGGTAATTTTTTTACCTACAACTTTGCCATTTAACTTTTTTCCATAGGACTTTTAATTTTGCCGGAAATCAATATAAATCGTTTTTTACCCTTAAAACCCCACCCTTCCCCCTTACCAACCTTAGATCGCCCTTAAATAATTTTTTATTTTATAGTTGTTGTATTCCCTTCCTTTTCCAATGGGTTTTATCCGACTATAATTTTTTTTTGGTTTCAAACATTATCCACCCTGGTCTATTTAGATTATCCGCAAACATTAAGTATGTGTGGAAAACCATAAAGATGACCATTAAATTATTTTATCAAAGCTTGTAGGCTTCCAAGACCGGTGCAAATAGCTTAAATGTAGTTGTCTGGGCTGTTTTGCTGTGGTCAAATAAAATTTCTTCAGAACCAAGGAGTAGTTACGGGAGGGGCAGAGGGGCAACTCCTGCGCAAAATTGTATTTTGCTTTCCCATCCCACCCCCCCTCATGAACATGCTATTCATTTTGCACTTCCCCGCTTCCCAATCAAAATGCTGTAGAAACGCCCATGCTTCCGAATAATTTATCTCCAACTGCTGCAAACATACTCAATTTGAATAGGACTACCAGCTTCAATACTTCGCTTTTGATACCGGGAATTTTTGAAATTGATACTTTTCTTGCGGTATTTGGAGACCCGCTTGAGTAGGTGTTTTTGATTCTATACCAATACCGTTAGATTTTAGTAATTTCGATACTCTGCCATTCACTCCAAGCTTCTCCCGCTAAATTCATATTTTATCGGATATTTAACTTCCCCCTCCGCTAAATTCATACCAACACTTTCTTTCGATACCAGTATCGATACCTTTGTTTCTATACTACTACCAACTGGATATTTAACTCTATTAAAAATATATTTGGGGCTGGTGAAATCCTAAAAGATTATTATTTTTTATAATTATTTTATGTAAATTTTCACAAGAAATACCAATTAATTTTGTAATAAACGCAGAAAAAATTATCCACATCAAAACCGCTCTGAAATTCGTCGTGACGTAGAAACCGTAATTTGCATACTCTATTCTGTAAAATATGTTCTGTGGAAAGAAAAATGACCTAATGGAAGTTCTATGTGTGGGTCTGTGGTCATGTGTCGATTCTCTTGTCTTCGAGTGATAAACAATTTATGGGGATTTAAATTAGTTAGGTAGATATCTATAAACAGAGTTTATAGCGGCGAATTACAACCATTTTTATCTAATCTTCTCATTTCTTCCAATATATATAACCAATTTTTCACAAGTTTTTGCAGAATTATTTATGCACAGTGGCACAAAACACCATTATTCCGTAAAATAAGTTTTTAATATTTATAAATCCGTTATTGAGTATTATTCAATAATATTTGATTTTTGCAGAAAATATTGAAAATGATAGAGAAAGAAACATTGTGCGAGCTTATTAGGGGCATTCATTAATTACGAGAGGGTCTCGGAGGGTAGGGGGTTAAGGAAATCTCTACATGCCCTTACGTAAAGGGACGGGGGTCAAACCTTTCTTACGTAAGATCTTGTAAATCCAAATTTAACATTAGAAATATCTTTAAAATTTTTATGACATTAATATTTAAAAATCTTTAATTTGTTCATTTTTATTCAGTTTAAATGATATAAATAATAATTATAGTACATTCTTGCCGCGAATTAATCTTATTTAAATACAAAAAAGAAAGCAAGAGTTTTACTGTATAACTGATTCCTTTTTAACAACGAGATAGAATCTTACGTAAGAAGGGGTGTTCGAGGAATCTTGCGTATCCTTACATTGGGGTTAGAAGGTGTCAAACATTGCCAAAATCATCCTTGCGTAATTAATGACTGGCACCTTACAACGTCACTGATAATTTATGATGGTATTCAAAAAATAGTCAAATACCCAATACCGGTATGGATACTTTTGCCTCGATACCCCTTGCGATACCAGTATCCATACTTTATTTGTGCAGCAGCGTCCCTAAAAACGACCATCCAAACATAGAACACTGGTGTTTACTGTGTGTTTAAACATGGTGAGTCTTTATTGGCCAATGGCAATCGAGGGAGCATAGACTGATCTTATACTTTAGTAATTGTTTGGTTTAGCGATTCGGAGTCCGAGATAACAAATAATAAATTCTATTGAGTTTTGAATCCTAAGCACTTCTGTTGAGATTTCTATGGCTTTCAGACGGACACACGGATGGTACAGATAATTGCTTGAAATTATATATGTGTGTTGGAAATCTATAACATAATCTGCCGAATGTAATGCTTTGTCTACGACAGCCGATTTTGCGGGTTACAGCAATCCCCCAATATGCCTGTGTTCAGAAACTCGAATGTTGATATTAAGTTAGGTATTACAAGGTATCTTGTGAACTTCCGTTGTTGATAGCGGGTCATTCGGATATATAGGAGATCCAGGTGTGTTCCAGGTGTGTGAGGAAGTTATTGGGTGGCCTTTAGCCTAGTGCTTTCTGAGGAACTTTCCAATTCGATTCATTGTATTTTTAAAATTCGGCCAGTAAACTATCTCGATTTTCAAGTGATTGTTGATCTTTCGTCTGACTGGATTTTCGGTTTGGTTTAAAGCACACAATATTCGCCTAGCACAAAAGTCTTAGAAGCAGTAATCATTCCTTAAGGAAAAGTAACAGTCCAGATAGATAGAGGCCAACAACCTTTTCTCCAGATCGTCAACTCAGAAACAAAACTCCTAATAGATCGGTTGACAAGTTCTCCAGTTCAGAAACGATAACTTATAAAACTAAACGACCAAGTCCAGAAAAACGTCTTCCTGCTAAATCACCTTCACCTTCTAGACCGTCAATAAACAATATTACAAATAACAGGAAAACAGAAAACATTACAAGAACCACAAAGGAAACAATAACCAAAAATCAAACACATTTGGACGCACCTGCAGTATTTTTAGCAAATCATGCTATTCAGTACCGACACACCAAACCCATCAGTGAGAAGTCCCCGAACCTCGACCCTCGATTGTCATTCGATGTTCCAACAGACATGAATACCAGTGGTCTATGGCTCACTGTCCTATTCAACTGAAGCATTCTACGAAGTATGACTTACCCCGCTGAAGTTGTGTTCATCATTTTATGCATGACAAAGTTCAGTTAAGTAAAGATCACAGATAGGTGTCTGTTAATGCGGCTCTGAAACCAAATGATGGAAACTAACCAAAACCAAAAGGACACAAATAAAAAATAATTCTTCTCAAAAAGAAATCTGCCAACCAAATATTCCTTTTTGCAATATTTAAAATCTGAAATCAAATAGAGAACCAAATTAGGAAAAAGTGTATTAATTACTTTTAATGTGTATTGTACTTTAGTAAAAACATTATTTGCTGTGCTTTAAAGAAAACAACTCTTAGGATTAACTTTCTGTTCTAAATCTATTTTCTCTGCAGGTCTCCTGAAAGGATGTTTAGAAATGCAGATAAATCTTTAAGTATTTTCTGAGTTCTTTGAAATCACATCAACTTGAAAGTCTGTATATTTCAAAAAGTCCAGACGTTTCAAGGTCTAAATCAGACCTCCTTTTCAAAGGTATTAACACAAATGAACAAGAAATTTTAAAAAATAAAAGGATTCGTAATGACAAAATTCCTAAATCTCAATTTGAGATATTGTCAAATATTTTAATTTTATATCTTAGAATTGTGCCTTTTTTATCATAAAATCTTAACCATTGACAACGGGGTCTGACCTAGACCCCGAAACGTTTGGAATATACAGCAATTTTCGTAACTGTGGTGTTATTTCCCAAGAAGTACTTAAACATTGAGATTAATGTTTGACAAATTTTTTAAATTTTTTAATTTATTGTTCATTTGTGTTAATACTATTGAAAATGAGGCCTGATTTAGACCTTAAAACGTTTGGACAGATTGTCAAGTTTATGTGGTGTTATTCCCAAAGAACTCAGAAAAAATAAAAACCAGAGATGTCACAATTATCGTTCAGAAAACAAATCTTTAAATATTTATTCTACATCAAGATATGTCCTTTCTCGAATAGCATAATTTTGTTCACTACTATTACACATCTTAACTTTTGATATACATATATCGTCTTAGGACATTCTTAGAAATCATATTCAAAAGTCATTATAATTTTATTCTTTATCTTTTACATTATAATTTTTTATTGTTAAAACAACACGCTCTAAATAACCAAACTTTTTCAGAGAGGCATAACAACCAAGGTTGGACTGTTACCTCATCCGACGAAAGAAGTGCTGATGGCAAAAGGTACACATCCACTAAACAAGCTACGAAGTCTGGTACTGAAAAAATAGATGGCGGTAAAATTGACTTTGCAGCAAAAAACGAGCACATTGCCACCGTATTTACTGACGGAGACGACAAAAATTTTACTAGGTCTGTTGGGGCCCAATCAAGTTCAGTAGTCAAACAAGAGGGTGTTTTGGGTGACGACAACAGTAACATTAAAACGAGTTCGATGACAACATCTTCTTCCTCTCGAGTAGTTACCGAAAAAAACCGGTCATCGTATGATTCTGGAAACAATTTTGATATTGTTCCAGTTACTACGGAACAAACATCTAGGGTAACTTCTAGAAAAGTCTATACAACTGATGCTCCTATAGAACTTAAGAGTCATCCAGCATATGTTGAAGGAAAAACACAAGTAATTCGCGAAACTAAAACTTTACCTGATGGAACTGTGGTTACAACTACAAGATATGAAACTAAGGGTACAAATACTTCAAAATCTGAGTCCAAGTTTACCTCTAACATGATCAGCAGTAATAAACAGAAAAAGACGAGTTCTTCAAAAGTTCAGACTAGTAGTAGCACTATAAATGATGGCACTTTACGAGATAATATAGCGGTTGAATGCGTCTATAAGGTAAATAACGCCCCAGTAGAAACCCCAGTAGAAATAGTAAGGAATGTAACTGAAAAAACCATTATTAACGAAACACACCATGGAGATAATGTTAATAATCAAAACATGCAAAGAACATCTCATCAGAAAATTGTATCTTCTCACCATGTCGATAATAAAACAATAAATAACCAGACAGTTGAACACACTGAAAATATAAAGAAAAATTTAATCGATGATAACTTTGATACTGTATCGGTAAGAAGTGTTGATAGTACCCAAGATAGCAGAAATAAGAATATTTCTGTAACTGAGAAAAACTTTCGGATTGAAACTACACGTAACGATGATCGAAATAATATCCAAGATACAAGAAATGTCTATGTAGAGAATACGCGCGACACTCGAACTATTAGCAACCAAGTAAAAAATGTCCCAGAGAGCGGACAAACAACTTATACAATTACGAAGACCAAAGTGGTACAAAACGAACCTACTGAGTACACTACCACAAAGTCAACTTATATTGATAATGGGTCAGTTAAAGATCAAAAGGAAGTTATCAGCAATGACTTTATTAATACAGAAAGACAGCATGAACATGATACCAGACAAATAAAGAAATCTCCTGAAGATCTTGCATACACCGACAAACCATCAACTAATGTTGATTCTCCGCGTCGTCCATCAAAAGAGCCTTCTCCTTACCATCAACCTGAGAAACGCCAACCAATAAAACCACCCAATTCAGAAATGGATCAACCCAACAAACCAACTGATGGACAATATGATACAACTTATAGAACAGACTATGTTAATAGAAGAATCAGTACTGATGTTAGTGCTACTCATGAAGCGTTTGCACGTTCCCTCAGATCAATATCTCCAGAGCGAATTCCCAATAAGTCTTCTTCGCCTAGCACAAAAAGTCTTAGAAGCAGTAATCATTCCTTAAGGAAAAGTAACAGTCCAGATAGACAGAGGCCAAGAACCTTTTCCCCAGATCGTCAACTTAGAAACAAAACTCCTAATAGATCGGTTGACAAGTTCTCGAGTTCAGAAACGATAACTTATAAAACTAAACGACCAAGTCCAGAAAAACGTCCTTCAGCTAAATCACCTTCACCTTCTAGACCGTCAATAAACAATATTACAAATAACAGGAAAACAGAAAACATTACAACAACCACAAAAGAAACAATAACCAAAAAATCAAATACACTTGGAAGCATTGACATGAGTACCATCCCCAGAGGAAAAGCCGGCCCAAGATCAAGATCACCTTCACCTATATCGACCATTGCCAGCGAAATAGAATATATTAGAAATGCAGCTGATGTCGTTACTGATCTTGATGAGGAAAGCAATATTACCACAAAGCGAAATATTGTTAACACAACTAAGGTTACTAAAACTGACAGTAGGCCTAGTTCTTTAGAAATAACTGTTAAAAAAACTAAAAAAGTAACTGAACGTTCTCCAACATCACCGTTAACACCCAATAAAGATTTAGTTCGTAAGGGAAGTTTCAAATCTCCAAGAGATACTACTTCTAGAGACGAGCTAGGAAAGTACCCTCCAGAAGAAAGAACCCTTAAAAGAACAGATACTTATGAAGAAAGATGTCGTCAGATTTTGGGTTTAACTGAAACAAATCAAAAACGCCGAAGTAGTCTAGAAACTACTCTTGTAAGGAAAAGCTCTTTCAAGAAAGATATCAGTTCACCAACAACGGAATCACCTAAAAGAATTTCGCCCGATAAGTCACACCAAAAGTCTTCATATAAGACAAGTCCAACACGTGATGCCGTCAAACCACTTGAAAAATCTCCCCAACAAAGGAAGTCGCCTTCAAAAACAGGCCAAGAATTAAAACCAGAACGGCAAACTCCTAACAAAGAAACATCTAAATTTTCAGAGTTTCCATCACAAGTCAGAAAATCTCCAGGAAAAGAACCATTAGAACCTTATCCTCAGAAAAAAATGCCAACAAAAGAGAAACCACAAGTAACAGAATTCCCCTCACAAATTAGAAAATCTGTTGAAAAAGAACCTTTGGAACCTTATCCTGGAAAGAAAAAAACTTATCCTAAAGAAGGACCAGAAATAAAAGAGTTTCCATCACAAACGAGAAAAACTCCCAGCAAGGAACCTCTTGAGCCATATCCAGAGAAGAAGACAACACCAAAACAAAGTCCAACCATTAACGAGTTTCCATCTCATGTACGAAAATCTCCTGTCAAAGAACCTTCGGAACTTAATCCAAAAATAAAAAGTTCCCCTAAAGACATTTCACAAATTGAAGAGTTCCCGTCTCAAGCGAGAAAAACTGCAAGTAAAGTACATTCTGAAGCTTACTCAACTAAGGTAGTTCCTACTAAGGAGTCTCCATCATTAGCTGAATTCCCATCTCAAGTAAGAAGATTGCCTGCCAAAGAACCTCTTGAGCCATATCCAGAAAAGAGGCCTGAGACAAAGGAAGGACCCAAAATAGAAGAATTTCCATCTCAGATAAGAAAGTCTCCTCCTAAACAACTACTTGAGCCGTATCCAGAAAAGAAGCGTCCACAAAAAGAACCGCAACAATTAAGTGAATTCCCATCTCAAAAGAAACATCTCCTTAGTGAAACCACCGGGAATGACGAAATTCCCAATCAAGTGAAAAAGACACCGGAATACCCACATAAAAAAATTCCATCTAAGGAATCTTCACCAAGAGACATATCCAATATTGAAGAGTTTCCTTCTCAAATAAGAAAAACTCCGAGCAGAGAAACCATTGAGCCATATCCACAGAAAAGAATACCAACAAAAGAATCCCTTCCGGAAAAGACGAATCTGCGCAATGATGTTCCTGTTACTTCTGAAATTCCATCTCAATTGAGGAAAACACCTGATCAAGATTCTTCAGAAACTTCTATTATTACGACAACAGGCAAGATTAGTGGTAAGATTACTGATCAAGTTAAATCTAAGAGAATTGTGGAAAGTGAACCGGTCGAAGCTACATCAAGCAGTTCTTCTGAAGACGAAGAAGCGGTTGAAAAAGTATTTACTGAAACAAAAACAACATATGTGGAAAATAAAATTCCAATAAACGAACCAGCAATTACGAAGAAATTTATAAGAACATTATGTCATGAAGATGAGGTTGACAGAACAGATATTACAAAAAAAATTAGTAAAAAGCTTTTGGAAGAAGAAATTGAGAATCAGATAATCACATCAGATAAATTGCCAAAAATTAAAACTCCCAAAGAACCTAAATTGCCTTCTGATAAGTTTACTGAGAATGAAAAAGACACTTTGATAAAAGAAAGTCAACCAAAAAAAGTTCCTATAAAGAAGAGTCCTGCTGATAATATTCAGAAAATACAAACAGTTAGTACAAAAACAACAGTTTCAACAAAGACTCTTCCAAAGTCAAACAAGAAACTGGAAGAGGATAAAAAATCATCTCCGGTTAAAACCAAAGGAAAAATATCATTAATGGATATTGAAAAGGAGAATTTGGTAACTGAGGACAGTACGGTTCATATAAGAACACACAGGATTGACGACAGGATTCCCAAGAAATCTCCTGCAAAGCCGTTATTAAACGGAGATTTAAAACCCCAAAAATCAAAAGACGACCTGAAAAAATCAATACCAAGACAAAAATCCAAACCAACAATAATAACACCAGAATCAAAACCAAAAAAACCTGTAGATTCAGTCCATATAGAACTAAAGATCAAGAAACCGGTGGAACCTGTACAAACAGAACTAAAAGGCAAAAAACCCACTGAACCTAAACTTAGTACAGTTCCTTATGGAAAATCTCCTATTCCAACCAAACAAGTAATTACTACCAAAACAACGTTAATTACAAAAAATTCAAAACCAAAATATCCAATTGTTGAACCTGCAAGCAAAACAAGAAATCCTGAAGTGAAAAACAAAGTTCCTGTTTCAAACGGCATTTTACCAAAACCTACTAGAAACGACGACGACAAACCTAAAAGAAAATTAGTAAATACAACTATTACGGTGACATCTCAAAAGAAACCCATTACAATTGCAAAACAAAAAACTGATGAAAAAATAAATAGAACTACCAAAAAAACAAAAATAACTAATGGTAAACATCCTGACACTGATGACGAAGAATCAATTGTGGATAGTTTGGACGAATCCGATACAGATATAACTGAGGATGTTTCCTTTAAACAAACAAAAGTCATTAATAAAACCTATAAAAAGCAGCAAAAACAAAACGAAGTTCATTCAATGGACAAAAAACCTAAAATTGATTCCACCAAAAGAGATCGCCAAACGGAGCAAAAATGCATTACAACTAAAACAATCATAATCAATAATAATCAAACTGAAGAAGAAAGAGATATCATTGTAGATCTGCAAAGATCAAAATCGTCCAGAGAACCAACTCCAGATCGTTTGTGTCCGGTACCCTTATCATCTGATGAAGAATCTTTTAATGCTCCAAGATATCCAGATCAAATTGTGGAACCTGACGATGGCACTACTTCTAGAAAACCAAAACGATTATCCGATATTCCAATTTTTGAAACAGAAGTGACAAACGAGTACAGCAAAATAACTGAAATACCTGAGACAAATGAAAAAAGGACTTATATAGATATTCAGAAGACTACAGAAAAAAATACATCCACCCGAAAAATTCCATCTTACCAAGTAAATCAAACAGTAGTAACTGAACATGGGGAGAATGTTGATGATGTTAGTGTTTTAAGTGTATCAGACAAAGTTAGTAAATTTATAACCACTGCGGAGCAACTTATATTACCTCAGAAACCTTCAGAAAGTTCAAAGAGAACACCTACAGAAGACATAAAGAGCAAAGTTTCAGATAAGATTAAGCATTTTGCTACACCACAAATACCAGTTCAGAAATTAGGACCAGCACCAAAAATGCCAAGACCAGAACTCAATGACGTTGATGAGACCATCAGAGAAGATGAGTGTTTACTTAGTGTTTCCGATAAAGTATCTAAATTCATTTCAACGGCTGAAAAGCTGACTACTAGTGATGTAAAAAAACCTGTTAGCCTTGCCAAAATAACTACTGAGGCAAAAGATGTAAAGCCTATAGGACGGGTAACTCCGGAAAAGCAACATCCAAGAGAGACTTCTGAAAAGACGTATCCGACAAGCAAACAACCAGAAAGAACATCACCGGATAAAACTATTTTACGTGGTAAATCGCCAGAGGCGAAATTTCCGTCCACTCATTATAGAAAACCTACAAATATTGATGAAATTACTCCTGAAAGACGACCATCTAATACATACAGTTCTATAAATGCAGAGACACACGAAACCCGCTATTCTAAAACGGACAAAAGAGCAGAATCTCCTGATGCTACTCCTAAATCTGGAAGACGCCCTTCTCAAGAAAACACAAAAACATTTTTGGGAACAGTTGGACGACTGAGGAGTACAGAAAGTATCAAAAAAGCAAAAGAGCTGTTTGAAAATATTAACAAGGAACAAGAAGTTCTTAAGCAAAGAGACATTTTAAGCAGACCATCAGTTTTTGATGCTAAACGAAAGTTGAATTACACAGATGATGATTCCAAAAGAGATACAACTAAAACAACGATATCTACACGAAAAACCGTTATTTCAGATATTAATACAGCGAAATCGAGTCCAAACTATCCCAGGGCTCCGTCTCCTGATAAGATATCATACAAATCACCAAGTTCACTGAATGAACGAAAACAACCTCAGTCTATTAGCGGCAGTGTTCCACATTACATGTTACCATTAGACAAAAGACCGCATAGTCCATCTCCAGAAAGAAGCACTAGGAGAACTCCTGAAAGAACAACTGAATATAGATCTCATGTAGATGATGATACCGTTCCTCATTATATGTTACCATTGGACAGGCAACCACATAGTCATTCCCCTGACAAACAAATGAAAGTGACTACCGAAAAATATACCGAAGAGGAACATCGGGAACTTGCAACAGACTCTAGTAAAGTTCCTCATTACATGACGCCGTTAGACAGAAATGTTCATAGCCCATCTCCAGATAGGCAAAACAGAACTTCTCCTGAGAAAGCTCTAGAACCACATAAAAACAGGGAACCTTCTTATTACAGCGGTGATATTCCTCATTACATGACACCTTTAGATAGAAATCAAAGACCTTATAGCCCAACATATGACAAAGAACGTCATCGAACACCTGATGATCTTAGATCTAGATCTCCCACACCCGACCAAGACGGTATTCCTCATTATATGATGCCATTAGATAGAAGATTAAGGGATAAAAGCCCACATCTGGATAATTTACAGCAACAAACTCAAACACCAATAACACATCAGCCTACTGATACAACGGATGTAAAAACAACTAAGTTTGGAGTAACCTTAAGAAGAACAGATTCAGGTAAAGCAGTAACCACAACTACGCAAACAACTATTACAGATAAGAAAAAATATAGCACTTCAATTGAAAAGCGACTTACTGAAGAAGAGGTTGAAGAAATATTTGATTTGGAAATTTTGGAGGAATTGGTAAGTCAAATTGTTTAGTATTTTCTTTAAAAAAATTATTATATATTATATATTTTCTCTCTATCTAATAAAAACTCAAAGATTAATTTGGTCATTCAATGGATTATTTAGTAAATTGCGCAGGTATTTAAAGATTTAGACACTCTTTGATATTGTGAATATCATACTAGGAATTACCACAATTCAAATAATCGTGTTTTGTAATGTAAAATATTTGATTCAAGTTCAAAATAAAGTGATTATAATGCTCAAAGAACTAGTGAACATGAACTGCATTAAAGAATAAAAAAGATTATATAACTTAAACTATCATTTATCAGATAGATATAGAAAATGTTCTATGTATCATATTTTTGTTGGAATATGTTTTTTTGATTTAATAGCAAAGGTTTTTTTTGAGGAATTATAGTACTTGAAATTTTTTTACATAGTAAAAGGTGTAACTAAGAATGACGAACAAAAGCTTTGCTTTGTAGGATCAAAAACTTTTTTGATCTCTCTCTTATTCGCAATAATACATATATAATTTGAAGATTTAAAGAAAATTTACTTTTCTAGTGATTCACAAATCAAGTATAGCCAACTAAATATTAAACTTGCGGCATTTGACAACATGATATATTAAAAAATTCAATTCATCTTCAAATAACCGATATAACTCTCCGGAACGCGAATTGCATAATTGCCAAAGGCGA
Source organism: Octodonta nipae (assembly GCA_034190945.1). NCBI lineage: Eukaryota > Metazoa > Arthropoda > Insecta > Coleoptera > Chrysomelidae > Octodonta > Octodonta nipae. The sequence continues at coordinate 95,512,334 of CM067220.1, forward strand.
ATAATTATTATTCTGAACTTCCAAGAAATAGAAAATTGTATAGATATGTAATTTATTTTTATGAAAAAGATTGTTAATTGGTTAAAATTTTTGAAACCTAAAATTCCAAATATAGGGAGGGTGGATGAACCTCACAGACCCCCCTGCTGGCTACTGCCTTGGTTTGTATATATTGAGACTAATTATTTGTAGTATACAATAGAAAACCAACTATTTGTTCCTATAAACACCCAATTTTTTTCCAGTTAATAAGAGTTACCGGATATGAACTACGTAGGAAAATTCGAGAGCAAATTCGTCTAATAAAAAAATTAATTTCCGAAAACACGTTGGAGACCTATATTTTATCAAGAAAAACGTCTGCTCAGAACAAAGAACAGGAGATACAGCACAAAACAACTGAAACAAGAAAGTTAGAGAGAAGAACTCCTGATAAATCCAAAGATGATAAAGTTAGAAGTCACCCAAGTAGACCAGATTCAAAACATGACACTAAAAATGTGACAGAATATCACTCAACTTATACCAGAAAGACTCCAGAGCGAGCGCCACCAACTAAAATTCAACATCAAACTGAACGTACTGAAAGAAGAGAATCGACATACTCTTATACTGAAAGGAAGACATCTACAGATTACTCTACAGTAACAAGAAGAAGTCAAACCCCTGAAAAGCGCATTCAAACAACCTCTTCCGAAAAAGACAAGTCACCAAAGACAGCTCCAACAACAAAATCTACTAAAATAGAAACTAAAGAAACATTCACCAAATTGAAAAAGAGTATACCAATTTCCAATAAACCGTCTGTTGATGATGATAAACCAGAATGGGTTAAACAAAGAAACTTAAGAAAAACATCTGAAACCGCTGCACCTGTTGGCAAGAAAACAACCACAACTAAGACAACAACCAACACAAGAACACAAACAGTAAGGGCAAGTCCTGCTAAAGAAATTAAACCTACGGATATCATAACCTCAAGTTACGGAGTGGGACCTACAGATGAGAATGGAACGCCTCTTTTTGGACTTAAAGCTTTGAGAGCACAGAACAAAGTCACTAAAGGTAAGAGCAATACCATTTTTGCAATTCATAATCTAGCAAAAAACTAATCAAATCTTTATGAGTTTTATTATTTTTTGTGTATTTATGTGAGACAATAACTCAAAGTTGAAATTTAGATTTTTATATGCTACATTGTTTATTGCTATTGTTATTAGTTCAAGGGACTGTGGTGACAAGTGAGTACCATTCAGAAAATGGTCAGGAGCCGGTTGGTCAAATCAGCGTAACGAAATATTCGAGCGATCCGAAGGATTTCGGAAGAAACAACGATTCTACTAAAAAAGGAATAACCAGCATAACAACAACTCAGAAATTTGGTTACAAAGATACGCCATCACTAAAATCATTAACTTCTAATCAGAAAGTAAGTATTTGGTATCAGTCCTCTACAGCTTCAATAACAAAGCACATTTTTAGAAAATCACTGAAGATGAAGCTTCATCTAACAAAACAACTAAGATTACAAGAAAGAATTCTGTTAAGGCTATTTCCCAGAAGTTTATCGACAATGCTGGTGTGTACATTTGGTTTGTCATTATTTGTTTTTCCTCCTTGAATAATTATTAAATATAAAAGGTACGCATAATATTTTAATAATTTCAGTGGAAACTTTGAAGAATGAAAAGCAAACGTCCTACCCAAGGGCAGGATTAATCTTGCGCACCTCCAGCTTCAAAGCAAACGGACACCAATCCCCAGACGAGACTTCTCCAGGTATTTATAGAAGTTATTTATACGAATACTAGTTCCATAGAGATGTAGAATATTTCGCAGGACTGATAAGAGCTAGTAACGAAAAACATACGAGGTCGATTATCTGACTAGAACATGGGAAAAAAGTATATGAAATTTGGAAAACCGAATAGATTAGTGCTGAAGCCTTTGAAATTGGTAAAAAGTGAAGAAAAATAATACTAGAATACCCATTGGAAAAGAAAGAGAATTAAAAAAAATAAAGGAGAAATAATTTACGGGTAAAAACGGTTTATCTCGATTTCCGGCAAAACTACAAGTTCTATGGAAAAATGTTAAATGGCAATATAATATAATATAAATGACAATAAATATAAATTGTGGGGAATAAAAATATCTACAACTTTTGTGTTTAAATTTTTTTCACATAACCTCAAAATATATGTGACAAAATAAAACAATTTTTGGTCTTCACGAAATTTGGTGAAAATTTACCTTTTTATGTCCCAAACAAACTGTATTTTTTTTATTTAAAATATTTCTTTTTTCGCCTTATTTTGACTTAATATCGAAATCATATTTTCGAAAACTCTCAAGTCTTTTTTAAAGAAGTCGTTGAAATCTCTACTTTATGATGGTGTAAAAAAATGTATACATTACTATGGTAAATGTTCTCAGAAAATTAAGTTAATAAAGTTAATATTTAATAAGACATCTACAATATTTTGAGAAAGTTATAGATTCTTCTTTAAATTATATGCATAGATGCCTTTTTATTGCAATTTGAAGATTATTCTTATATTTATATATATATTTTCTGAGAACATTTACCATAGTAAAGTGTATATTCTTTACACCATCAGAAAGTAGAGATTTCAAGTGTCCAAACCTTTAACAAAACTGCTTCAAAAGGACACTAAATTCTTCTTTGATTCCGATTATATGCCAACATTCAATGATTTAAAGAAAGCTCTCATGTCAGACCCCATCCTTATCTACCCGAATTTTGAAGAACCTTTTCTTCTCACCACAGACGCCAGATATTTTGACGTGAGAATTTTCGATTGAAAATTAGAGTGCTTTTTAGATATTAAGTCAAAATATGGTAAAAAATAAATATTTTAAATCAAAAAAATTACTGTATGTTTGGGACATAAAAAGGTAAGCTTTCACCAGAGTTCGTGACTTTTTTTTTTGTAAAAGATAAAAATAAGAACCAAAAACTTGTTTCTTTTTTTAATTTTTCATATAAATTTTGAGGTTATGTGAAAAAATGTAAACACAAATGTTGTAGATATTTTTATTACCTTTGCCATTTAACTTTTATCCGTAGGGCTTGTAGTTTTGCCGGAAATCGAAATAAACTGTTTTTTACCCTTAAGAATCGCCCGTAAATTATTTTTCCTTTTATAGTTGTTGAATTTCCTTCTTTTTCCAATGGGTTGCATCCTACTATTTTTTTTTTGGTTTCAAAAATTATCGACCCTGGTCTAGTATGGAAATGGCCATGTTTAAATTTATATGCAGTCTTCGGACTATAACTATCAAGTAATACTTGGTTGCATTTTCCTGCATCTGACATTTCTATGCTGACATAAATATTTTGTTTCATGTATAAAAAAGAAGAAAAATACACTCTGCTTAATAAATGGATTATTAGACCCCAAAAAGATTTAATAAAACAATAATTTAAATAATAAAGGGGATTAGAAACGCGACAACACCTTCTATAGAAAAGAAAATATACTTTACTTAACTTCACCGACATGAATCCCTCCAGAATGTAAAGCTCGTACTCCACACTATGGTAAACTACCACATTTCTATGTGTTACCTAAAATTCATGAACTCAACATCCTTTTAAGACCAATTGTCAGCTCTATAAATTCTCCATGTAGTTAACTCTTAATATTATTTTTTAAAAAAATTTCAACAGTTACCGGTAATTCTCTCATCTTAAAAACACCGCACATTTCTTAGAAAAAAATATTGCATATACAATACAAAAATACTTTCACAATAGTCAGTTTTAACATTGTAAATCTATAAAACATATTTTTAAGTAATTTTATTATTTAGTATGTTGGACTTTTTATAATATGTTCCTGTCCTTTCTTTTCAGCCGAAAGAGAATGCGAAAGTGTAACTGTTAAATCAACTTCATCATCAAGGACGGTTTCTGGTAGTGACACATTTCTGACTAACAAATCCCGTGTATCGGGAGTAAGGGATGTCATCAGTAGAATGAAGACTGAAGAACACAGAGAAGGCGACAGTAAAGATGATATCGAGGCTCGTGATTTATTAAACAAATTCATTGGATCTCAAGTCATCCTTTCAGGAATAGAATCCAAAGCGAGTTCCACTACAACAACAACGAAAGAAAATGTTGTGGCTTCACCATCAGCTACTGTCAGACGAACAACAAAGATTACAACCACGGTTACGGTAAGTTTTTAAATAAATTTCAATTTTAAGTATTCAATTTTAGACATACCTAGTAGTTTTTGTAATGAATGTAATCATTCATTACAAAAACCATTTCACCATCACTAATTTTTACAGACCGTATGACTATTTTTTTTTTCAAATTTAAACTATTTAAAGTCTAAATTATTACTATTAAATTAATACATTTTAAAGTTTCCTACAACCGAAGAACGGAATCTCTTGTTGAATCACTCTTGTGTCTATCCATCAGAGTGTATTTTCTCAAAAACTACTGGACTGAAAATGTTTAAACGACAATGTCGGAATCTTTATGTAAATTGGTTTTCGGTTAAATGGTTTGAAACCAGGTGGTTGTGGTTTTTGTAGCTTTTGAGTAGTAGATTGAAATTGTCAATGTGCGTCAAGCCCTAAAAATCCATGTTCAAAGTTATAGCTCGCTGCAATGCTTTAGATTTCACTACCTGCATAGAATAGTAAAAAACTACATTTTTACTCAATGCTCAATAACGTAACAACCCAATAAACTATCACAGACAGATCGACATCTCTGACTGATTTATCACAGTCATTGTCGTACAATAAAAATCATAGCGATAATCCTATGCATTGTCGTGACCCGATATCAATCAGGGGAGATTTCTAGATCGGACTTAGCACAACATGTAAAACTAAAAAAGGCTGATTTCCAGAGTTGAAAGATACTGTCTAGCGGAATTCAGCATGGATTCATCGGAGCCTAAAAACCACGAAATACAGGCGATATTACATCAGGGCACGAGATTAAGATATACAATAATATTGCAATATACTTCGTGGGTTCAATTTTAAAAATTATAAAACTAATATTCACTGTCACTTTTCTAGAACTTTATTTACATTCCCATATAAGCTAGTCGTCGCGGTATCACTGCCTGGCGATCGTGGCGTTCTTCTTTTATATCACCAGCGTAGAATTCTCCAGTAGAAATCATCATCGCTCCTTCCGCTGTCGAGTCTTTTCGAGAATCGTATTTTTTTATCTTAAAGCGCTTGTTGTCGTGCTGAAATGACACAGGGTCGGCTTTGGGTAAATTTCGTAACACTGCCCCCCCCTTTAATTCTGATCGTCCCGATCAGAAACATCCCCTCCATGGTAGGGAGCAAGTCGATCTAAATGAACCACCTTCAATTTAGCCTTGGGGTTTCGACGGATTCGGTAGACGACGTCATTAAGCCTCTTGACCACCTCGTATGGAGCATCCCAGGCGGGTGTAAGCTTTGGGGATTTACCCTTGCTCCGTTGGGGGTTGTACAACCAGACTTTGTCCCTCTCCTGGAACCCGACTGAATTGGCCTTGAGGTCGTATCGCGTCTTCATCTGGTCACTGGTGGCCAACATCTGCGTTCGGGCTAATTCGTGTATTGCCAGCATGTTATGTCGGAGTTGGTCGGCATAATCGTCGATGTCTTGGGGAGGTTCTTCGGGGGAGCCAAATGCCAAGTGGCATGGTAATCGCAGCTCCTTTCCGAATAAGACCCTGGCTGGGGTCAGGCCTGTACTATTATGTACAGCAGAGCGATATGACAACAGGAATAGGGGAATATGCTCATCCCAATCAAGCTGGTTATTGCTGACGACCTTGGATAGGTGTTGTTCCAAGGTCCTGTTGAATCTTTCCACCATTCCGTCTGACTGTGGGTGTAATGGTGTTGTTCTCGTTTTCCTGATCCCCAACATCGTGCAGACCTTCTGGAATACATTCGATTCGAAGTTACGCCCCTGGTCTGAATGTAATTCCATCGGGACGCCAAACCTGCTGAATAGTTGTTCTACTAGCACCGTCGCTACCGTGGTTGCCTCTTGGTTGGGTATCGCATATGCCTCAGGCCATTTGCTGAAGTAATCCATTGCGACCAGAATGTATTTGTTCCCCCTCTCAGACTCGGGAAACGGACCGGCGACATCGTTGGCGATTCTCTCAAATGGGACGCCCACATTGTACTGCTGCATTCTGCCCTTGGTTCGGGTCTTCGGGCCCTTACTGGCGGCACATGTGGCACATTTGCGGCACCAAGCTCTGACATCTTCGAAGTAATTCACCCAGTAGTACCGCTGGCGAACTTTGTCTAGGGTTTTATTCATGCCCAGGTGGCCTCCGGTAATTCCATCATGTACTTCGGTCAGGATGGCTGGTACCTTTTTCTTCGGAACTACCAGTTGGGACTTGGTTTCTCGTCCATCAGCGCTTTCCCAAACTCGCTTGAGCATTCCATTGTCTACTCTTAGAGAGTCCCACTGTGCCCATAACGATTTCAGCACGCCGGAGTATCTAGCTACCTCGTCCCATCGTGGCCTGGGTGCCCCTCTCATTTTGAGTGACAAGATTGGTTCGATGTCTGGATCAGCCATTTGGTCCTGGGTGCACTGTTCCGTTGTCCAGTCTTCATTGGCCTGCACTCGAATCTGCCTGATGGAGATACCCTCTCGCTGTTCCGTCTTCAGACAATGCTTGCATTCCGCTCTACAGGGTCTTCTGGATAGGGCATCGGCATTATTGTGCAACCGGCCGGCACGGTGTTCCACCTGGAAGTCGTATTGCTGTAATTTCTCCATCCATCTGGCCAGTTGTCCTTCCGGTGTCTTCATGTCCAGCAGCCATTTGAGTGCGGCATGATCTGTTCGGATTAAGAAATGGCGACCATACAGGTATTGGTGGAAATGGTCTACAACCCTTATTTTTGCAAGAAGTTCTTTTCTGGTGACGCAATAATTTCTTTCTGGCTTCGAGAATCCACGGCTGTAGTACTTGATCACCCTCCCTTCACCATCTTGCACCTGGGATAGGACGGCCCCCAAACCTGTGTTGCTGGCGTCGGTGTCTAAGATGAACTTGCCGGACTGTGTAGGAAAGGCTAGGATTGGGCTGGAACATAGTGCTGCCTTCAGTCGCCTGAATGATGTTTCGCAATCTTGATTCCAATGGAAGGTCTCTTTATCAGTGGTCTGCCGATGTAGAGGGGCGGCGATAGTGGCAAATCCCTCAACAAAACGCCGGTAGTATGAACAGAGGCCCAAGAAGCTTCGGAGTTCATGTTTGTCTCTTGGAACTGGCCAATCGCGGATGGCTTCTATCTTGTCTTCGTTGGTGCGGATTCCTGACTCGGACACTACGTAGCCCAAAAACTCTACTTCTTTTTGAAACAAGGAACACTTCTTCGGATTGAGTCTCAGGTTGGCGTTATTAATTCTGGAGAATACTTCGCCCAGGTTCTTCAGATGGTCGTCGAATGTCTGGCCCATGACTAGAATTATTTTGTCTATTCATGGGTTTTCTCTCCTCCAAATTTTTTTCTGTAACAGATAAGTATTTAAAAAATTGTATATGTAGAACAAAGTGTAGTAAGGTAATTTCGTAAAATTGCCCGGATTACTGGCTGTCTGTACAGAGATTCTTCCTCACAGTTTTTCTGAGAGAAAGAGATGTCTATAAAATGATCAACCAGTATTCCTGTATATAAGTAATGTATTGTATATTGTGTAATACTTATCTGTGTATGGAGACGTTTCAACTCCGAGTCTGGAGTCGTTGTCAATCGTTTAGTGTTGTTTTCGAGGTTTTTTTCCAAAAAATTTTCGCTTTGATTTTGAATTTATTGTTTGTCAAAAAATTTGACACTGACAATTTGTCGTTTGGCGATCACTTGACTCTGAGGTTACCGTTTTTTTGTTCTGTTAGCAGTAAATTCTTCCAGTCCAAATGAAGGTCGGCTGAAGGTGCTCCGATTTCAGTGTTGTTTATCATCATACAGCTGGCTTCTTTAAGTTTTCTCTTTTTTAAATTTTCTTCTTTCAACAAGATCTTTGTTTTATCCCAGTCTATCCTATGGCTGCCGGTGCTCGTTAATACATGATTGGCCAAATTTGATTTGTCCACATGTCTTCTGGAAATGTTATATTGATGTTCTTTTTTCCTTACCTCTAAAGGTCTTGAAGTTTCACCGGTATAAGAATGGCCACAGTCACACAAAACACTGTACACACAATTTTTAGAACTCTGGGTTGCGTTAAACGGTTTGGTATGTGTGAGGATAGAGCGCAAGGTATTATTTGTTTTAAAAACAGTTTTAACGCTGTATTTATTTCCTAACCGCTTAATTTTTTCCGATACACCTGGGATATATGGAATTATGTTCATAATTTGGTTGTCTGTTTGTGTTTGGTTGGTATTAGTATGATGGTTATTTGTGCTGGTTTGTTGTTGCGATTTTCTTTCTAACTGATTTATAGTTTTATTTATAAAGTCTTGGGGATATTCATTTTGAAGTAGATGTTCTTTGATAATATTGACTTCTTTGTTAAAGATTTGGGTGAATGAAGATATGTTTTTTGCTCTATCATATAAGCACTTTACAACACCTTTCTTTACATTTAAAGGATGGTTGGAGTGAAAATTCAAATATCTATTAGTATTTGTAGGTTTTCGATAAGTACTTGTACTTTTTGTGTTGTTTGTTCTATCTATAAGTACATCAAGATAAGCAAGTTTATGCAAATTTTCCATCTCCATTGTAAATTTTATTGTGGGTTCTTGACTATTGATGTAATCTAGGAATGAGTGCAGTTCTTCAGCACCATACTCCCAAACCACAAAAATGTCATCAACGTATCTCCACCACACTTTTGGTTTATTTTTATATTTGCCTATGAATCTTTCTTCAAAATATGTCATGAATATATTACTGATTATAGGAGATAAAGAAGAACCCATGGCCATACCAAATTCTTGTTTATAGAAATCTCCTTCAAATTGAAAATATGTAGTGTTTAAGCAAAGTTCGGTTAGTTCCATAATTGTGTCAATGTTTAGTTTTGTTTTGTTGTGTAAGGTAATATCTTGTTGTAATTTATTTTTTATAATTTGTAATGATTTATCAACAGGTACATTTGTAAAAAGACTAACTATGTCGAAACTTACTAGAATGTCGTCGAGGTATACTAAGCACGTCCTCCATGTTAACCCGCTCAGTACATACTCCATTAGCCTCTCAAATGTAGCGGGTGCATTACATAACCCAAAGGGCATGACCGTGAACTGAAACAGCCCTTTACTGGTGGAGAACGCTGTCTTCTCTCTGTCGTTTGCGTGCAGACCAACCTGCCAATATCCACTTTTTAGGTCTAGTGTGGAGAACCAACGGGAGCCTGCTAGTGTAGTCAAAGTGTCATCGATTCGGGGTAGTGGATAGCTGTCTTTCTTCGTGACATCATTCAGCTTTCTGTAATCCACGCAAAATCGGGTGGTTCCATCTTTCTTTTTAACTAGCACGACGGGAGCAGACCATGGACTGATGGATGGCTCAATAACTCCATTTTGTAACATGGACTCGATGTTTTCCTCGACTGCCTGTTGTTGCCCCAATGGTAGTCGTCTAGGTGGTATTCTGATGGGTTGAGCCTTTCCGGTATCTATTCGATGCTGGATGATGTTGGTGCGACCGGTGGTTCCATTTTTACTGTTAAAAATTTGCCAGTGTTTTGTGATAAATTGCTTGGCTTTCTTCTGGTTCTCTGGTGTCAAGTGTGTCAAATGTGCTTATAGGAACTCTTTATCGGGCCCTGGCTCCTTCACCGACGTCTGGTACTCTTCTTCGCAATTGATGATGGTCTCTACTGGCTCGAAACAAGCTATCTCTTGACCATTGGTAATTCGGATGTCGTCGTTGGACAGATTCAGGACTCTGATTGGTATATCTCGTCCGGTTTTAACTATAGCCCGTCCAACCAAGTAGTCATGAGCTGAGTGTACGGGCTCCACCATTTCAACGCAGCTCCCAGGATTGCTGTCTAGCTGCCCATGAATAATCTGTTCCGTTCGACCGGGAATTCTAGCTGAAGACTTTGCCACAATTTTTATGGGCGTGACTGATGTGTTGACGGGCCGTGTCAATACAAAGATGTGTTGACGGGCCGTGTCAATACAAATTCCTCATTCAGGAACCGAAGAACATCATATCTCGGGTCGAACATAAATCCATGCTGGCTAATTAGGTCCATTCCCAGTATAAAATCGTCCTCAATATTCGCTACCAGAACCCTATGCCGGATCATGTTGTCCCCTATCTGTAGCACGACATCTGCCTCACCCTGTATTGACATGGACTCGCCGGTGACTGTTCTGAGCTGGATGTTATTGGTAACTGGCCGAATTTCTGATGCTCTCAAAACCCTGGACTTGGCAATGGACACAGCGGCGCCGGTATCGATGGTGATGGTAACTGCTCGCCCGTTGATGGTGCCTCTGATGACTAGGCTGTCGCTATCTCGGCAAAATCCTCGGATGGATAACGTTTTGGGGGCTGGTGGAGGGAGAGTCAGCATTCGCCCCCCCTATGCTGACTGACTGACGGTCCCTGGACATGTGGCTGTTCTGTTGGTTACCCCTGGTCGGTGATCGTTCAGGTGGCCTCACTCGACAATTACGTTGGAAGTGCCCTGTCCGTCCGCAGCCGTAACATGCCCCTCTGGTGCCAGTTCTTGGTGACCGGTCTAATATTTTGTTCAGACCAGCCAGCAGCGCTTGAAATGGTGACTCTGACTCTTCCTGGTTGAAGGAAACTGCTCGGACCTTCGGCTTGGACATGTTCATGACGGCCTCTACTTCCAAAGCCCGAAGTAGAGCTTCATTACTCTTCTTGACGCCACTCAGTCTTAAATTTCTTTGTACTTCCACATCTCTGATGCCGTTTATGAAACTCTGTGTGGCCAACTGGTCTTTCGTTTCCTCTGGCAGGTCTGGATAGGACAAGTGAACTAACCGTCTAATCTCTGCTTCGAATTCTTGAAGACTTTCACCGGATTTTTACGTTGTTCCACTCAGTTGGACTTGGTATACCTGGCCCAAGGATTGATTGTCGTATCGTTTGTCTAGGATGGCGATGATCTTGTCGAAATTGCCTTGTTCATCGACTGGAATGCTTTGGAGGAGTTCTAGGGCCGGACCTCTTAACGAAATTACCAGAGAAGTAGACTTTTCTTGAATATCCCATCCATTAGCTGTAGCCACGGCCTCAAATTGTCGTTTATATATGGGCCAAGATGAACTGCCGTCGAATGTGGGTGGTTTACTAAAGTAACCTTTGGTACTCACGGTGTGCTGGTATTTTCCTCGCTGTAAGTCCTGTTGCATTTTTTTGATTTCTGTTTCTACCTTGTTTTGGATGGCACTGATTTTATCTTGTACTTCACTTACTTCACTTTGTGTGTGTTTTTAATGGAACTGATTTCAAATTTCACCTCGCTCTGGATGGAATCGATGTCATCTACTTTGATTTCAAGAGTCTCCACATTACTTTTTAGGATCTTTATGTCGTCGTTTATTTTTTTTATGTCTGATTCAACTATTTGCATTCTTTCATTAACTGTTTCATTAACTTGCGATACTACTTGCATTAATTGTTCAAACTGCATTTGTCTTTTTTCTTCAGTTATTTTAAATTCATTTTGTCGCTTATATTCAACTTGTTCTTGTTTCTCTTCAAATACATTAAAATCATTTTGTCGTTTTAATTCAAGTTGATCTTGTTTTTCTACAAATTTCGAGAATAATCCTTCAATTAAATTATGTTGTTCACTTTTCATCGTGGATACTAGATTTTGTTGTTTTTCTTCCATCGTGGAAACAAGATTTTATTGTTCGCTTTTCATCGTAGTGACAAGATTTTCTAATTCTGTTTTACGTTTTTCATCAAAAGATTTCACTAACCTTTGTTGAATTTCTTCTTGATGTTGTTTCTCCTCCTTGTCACGTTTTTCTAGAATCTGTGCTATTTTTTCGTCTAGTCCCTCTGTAACCTGTTTGATAATTTTTCTGGTAGTTTCGTCGGTTTTTTCCATACTTCGAGTTTCCATAACTGCACTAATCCTTTACTTCTGACACCAAATTGCAATATACTTCGTGGGTTCAATTTTAAAAATTATAAAACTAATATTCACTGTCAGTTTTCTAGAACTTTATTTACATTCAAACAACTGATTCAAAAATACAATAACAATCCCATATATGCTAGTCGTCGCGGTATCACTGCCTGGCGATCGTGGCGTTCTTCTTTTATATCACCAGCGTAGAATTCTCCAGTAGAAATCATCATCGCTTCTTCCGCTGTCGAGTCTTTTCGAGAATCGTATTTTTTTATCTTAAAGCGTTTGTTGTCGTGCTGAAATGACACAGGGTCGGCTTTGGGTAAATTTCGTAACAATATCATATTATGTCATCTGCACCGTCAACATCGTTAATTTCGTCTCCAGTGTAAGCTATAAATATAGGTGCTTGTCAGCTGCAAAACCTGGAGTAACTCCTAACTCTTATGAAGCTCCGTACATTTACATGATCATCTTGTTGAAATTCTTTACCATTTTCCCTCACAATTTTATAGTGTATACAAAATGAAGAAAGGTTAACTTGATAAATACCGATGGTTATTTCTTGAAAATCACTCATCTTTTTGTTGTACAATAATTGTGAAAAATCCATTGTACTCATCGTGATCTAAAAGATCATCTCAATATCGTTTGAACTCTGTCAGTCACAGATTTCAGTATGTCGGCGATAGCTGATTGGGTTATTGGGCATTGAGCAAAAATGTAGTATTTTTTAAGTGTATTATTCTGGTTGTGAAATCTAAAGCATTTTAACTTCAGCGATAAGTTTGAAGCACGAACTTTTAGGGCTTGACGCCCATTGATAATTTTAATCTACTTCTCAAAAACTCCAAAGTTATCTGGTTTCAATCCATTTATCCGAAAATTTACCATTTACAATTTACAATTCTGTTTTTGAAAGAGGTACTTTTGCGAAAATTTTTGAAAAAATCTACAAACTATGAAACTTAAAATTTTGAAAAAATAGGGAAATTGGGGTGTTCAGTATAATAGATTGAAAATTCTACGGTTAATTTTTAGGGCCACATATATAAAATACGTTAAATAAAAATTAAAATTATTTTTAAGCATATCATAAAATATAACAAACAAAAGAGCTTGAAATGAGAAATAGAATTATTTTTTTGTATCTGTATAATTATTATTTTTTAAATATTTTAAGGAAAATGTATAAAAATCGAACAATTAAAGCACTTTATCTACGAAACCACTGATCCTGAATAATAAAAAAAGAAAATATGGATCCTCTCCAAAGTTACATGAAAATAAAACGAAAATGGTAATGTTAATTTTGGGAGACAAATTATGAAATTAAATGAAAAATAAAATTGTTTCAAATGCATCATATAATATACCTGAAGGGGCTCGTCATAACAAATATAAATATATATGTTTGTGTTTTTAAGAAAACATACAACATTCGACACATTCCCCTCCATTATTTCCGAAACTACTGAGCCTAAGATTTCATACAAACAGAGTATATAGGGGTCTCAGTTTATAGGAAAAATAAACGTCATAACGGTTATTTGGGGGGGGGGTCAATTAAAAAATTAAATAGCAAATAAAAAATATATAATAAATAAGAATATTTTTTTGTTATTTTAGAATCATGTCGTTAAAAGATTACAGCAGAAATGGGGCAAATTAGGAAATTAATTAAATGTTAAAAAAACAAACGCCTTATGCACCACATCAAAGAACGCTCTTTATAAGAAATGAAAGAGTTATTTGACTTATAAAACGCACAGTTTGAAAGATGTGTGAGATGAAAATATGTTGGCAGGGAAAATATGGCTAACATTCTTTATTAAACCTCATTCAATTTAGCTTTAATACAGCCAATGTAGGTGCGGTTTATAAAACTATAGAAATGTTTTAGGCAATAATGACATTGGCTGGGGAGGGAACTTCATTGATACTGACTTTGGCTGAGAGTGGCCTAGGTAATGACATACGAGGTTTGTCCGTAGATAACAGTTGCCAATAATTCCAACGATTTTGAAAATTTCTCCTTAAGTCGGTGATCTGGACAGCTGACTGTGTCAACACTCAACTTGCGAAAAAAATTTCAAACCATTGGAATTATTGGCAACTGGTCTCTACGAAAAATTGACTTCCTATGTCCTTAATTCCACGTAAAGGGTTTTAACAATATGCTTAAATCTGATTCAATGTTATGCATTAATTGTTTTCTTAAACCATTGTTGTTTTCATAGGCGTACCGTGGGCCTTAAAAGCTGCCCATACATTTACTGAGTTGCCCCTCCAGGCCAAGAAATTTTCTGATTTGTCTCTTTCTCTAGGACATTTTTTTCTGATCTGCCCCTCTCTATAACAATTTTGTTTTTTATTTGCCCCTACCTAAACCAAATACTTTTACAAATAATTGTTTCATCTAAATAACAACTATATGACATTATGGGTTTTCATTGAAAGCTGTTTCGTGTTCTCACTCTCTCTCTCTCTCTCCCTCTCTCTCTATTATTCCTTCTAATAACAATATTTTTAAAATGGAAAATTGTATTTTTATAAAATTTTGACGAAAAGGAAAATAATTATAAATGAGCACATCTTATTAATAATAAGAAATATCAGGAGATATACAGTCTTATACTAAAGAACAAAGCATATAGATGCTGCATTGAATATTAAGAAATTTAAGATGAGTGGCTAGCCGAGGAACTAATCGCCTTCCAAGAAGCTAGCGAAGCCTATTGGGTTGGCCTCTTCAGTTATACCAATGTGTGTACTATCCACTACAACAGATCATATTCAAAGAAATACAATTGGCAAGACATATTCATCTGGACTCGATTAAAACATATTTTTTTATCGCCTAATTATGACTAATTGTTCATTATTTAAACCGGAAACCCCATACAAGGTACGTCTTTGTCTCTTCAAAGCATAAACAACATCCATAGCTGTGGCAGCTCTCCTCTTGACATGTAACAGTGTAACAGCATCTCTCTATTGTCCTAGTATATCAATCTTGATATACTTGTCCAACCAACATGTCTTGCCAACCGTCTTATGGCTAGTTTTTATAGCTTAAGATTTTAGCATATAGCACTTTACGATGACCTTTTGTACCTTCTTTTCCTAAATCTTTCACAACCTTACCTCTTTCATTTTGAAATATGGAAATAAAATAATCTTAATATACAGTGAGGTTGGAACAAATTGAATTAAAATTCAGGTGTTGTTTTTTTTTTGGAAAAGCGTTCGGACACGTCGGTTTTTTTTTGGACTGCGGTTTTTGTGATGATAAACTCATTTATACAGGGTGGGCCAGAAATAAATTGCGACCATCAATTTTATTTTTTCAAATAGAAACATTTGTTTTTTATTTTATTTTTGAATTCTGCATTGGATTCTAAGTATTTTTCATGTACAAAGTTCTATAGCGAAAATTAACACTTATTAAAAAAAATTACATTTTTTTCTAAAGTTAAGAAAACAACGGTAAAAATAAGGTGTTTGTTGGTTTGAACCTACTTATTTACGTCTGGTTTTAATTCTTGTTGGCGGTATTTTAGTCGCATGAATGGAAACCCTTTTTTAAATGCTAGAATTTATTTCCATAGAAACTGAACTATAATTTTACATAAAGTAATAATAATAAGAATTAAGAAGTTGATTTGAAGTAATACCTGATTCGTCATTTTGTCAAAATGGAAATATCTAATCGTGGAAATGGGGGTTACTAATGTTTTAGAATGAATTCAATATATCCGAAATAGAAAGTAATACTGATGTGAATTTAAAATAAATAGAAGCAGGTGTTATCAATTTGCAAATATTCAGTTATCCGATCGGGGGCTGAATGGAAAGGATGGGTGTCATTAATTTTTAGGGAACAATAAAGGTGCAGACATGAAAATTATACTTGATCCTCTCCTGAAATGACTAGAACTGAATTTGATCACTTAGCGATCATCACATAACCTATAAATGTTATGTAGAGTATTTATTCATTGCATGAGAATTGATTGATTGTTCTTTAAATGACAGTGTTCGTCATTTTGCCAGTACTAACGGGGTGGGGTCTTCAAAATGTTCACTATCCGATTTATCAAAAATCTCAAAAGTGACAATTAAGATTAATAAATTAAAAATAAATTCCAAAAACCTTGAAACGTTAAGAATATTAAATACACCAAAAAAAACAAAGCAATTTGTCAAAATTGTCAAGTGTATTTTGCGAAAAACCTAAAACGAGAAAAATCTAAAAAAATTAAACAGTACAAAATCCCAAAACTAACAGAAATAACTAAAAATCCCAGTATCTCCCTAAGTGTAAAGGAAAGTAAAAAATGCAAATATGCGACAAAAATATCAATGATGTCAGAAGTCCCAGAAATGTCAAAAATGTTATAAATTGTCGAAAATATCAAATATGTAAAAAACGTCATAAAATTCAAAACCGTAAGAAATGTCAAAAACACCAAAAACGTCAAAAATAGGAATGACATGTTAAAAAACCTCAACATGTCAAATATGTCTAGCTCTTCATAATAAACCCAAACATAATGTATGTTGAGAAGCTGTTGTTGACATATAATTTTCGCTATTAAATGATGATATTAATATAATTTTCACAAAACGTCTAAAAATGTATGGTATGTGAAAATTACCAAATTAAAAAAATTTTCAAGATAAATATTTACTATAAGCCGATTTCTCTAGCCAGTACGAAGCCGGTACGGGTAAGCTAGCCAAAGATTTTAATGGGGTCAGGCATTTTTTCACATTATTTTGAGTATTATTGATTGAAATTTTGTAATGCTATTATTTTAAGAGATTTATAAATTTGACTTGTATAATTCGGTGGTCATGATCCCTATGACCCCCTCCGACCGCCAATGAGTCTGTTCCTTTAATTATTAACTCATTACGAGTTAGAAATGTCTCTCTTCAATAGGGATTTTAAGTATTATAACCAAGTTACTTTCTTTGTTACATCCTCTTATCTAAATTTTACATTTACATCAAATTTTTATGCCTTCTTTCAATTTACAACAGTATTATCAGCAAAAACATGTAACGGTATAAAGTGGAATATGTGTCAATTACGTTTGTTTTTGTAATATCTATGCGTTTATTATTTCTTTGTTGCGTGCAATGTGTATAGAAAATGAGTGAAATTAGACCAAACAATTAATCATGGAAACAACATGAAAGCAGGTCAGTAAGTGTCAGTTTGGTATTTCTAAAGAAGTCGTTTGTTTCTTCTAAAATAATGAGTCACAAAGGTAAACGGAAACAAAGAGAACAAAAGTTATATGACCAAAAGCAGGAACGCAAATTTTGGCGAATACACACGTTGAAAATTCACCTGTCATTTTCCTGATGCCAGGTTATTTTCAGATCATCCTTATTGTTATGTTATTTTTGACTAAAAAAGATCGGTAACGTTTTTGCGTGGCATCTCGTCGTGTTTGGTCTAAAAACCGACGACGACTTTCCACATATAAACGCAAGGTTGCCACTCGAACCGAAATGTAAACGAAAGACGCCTAATTTTGGACGCTGTGACGTCAAATGAAGACGCCGACAAAGATCGACTACGCTAGTGGCTGTGTTCTCTAAAATTTTGTGAAGTGAACACCGCAATTTCTAACACACTGTGCGCCGTCTCAAACAACTCCATTTTTGGATTAACATATTGGTGATTTTTCCGGTTATCAATAAAGGTAAAGAGTTTTCTGTAGTTTACAAATATTTTTTGTTATTGCAATTTCCGCTCCAAATTTTTACAATGGCACCATTTTGATATTTTAATTTTATTGTTTTACTTAGAATGAAACGTGTGCAGAAATAAATTGCGTCATTTTCAACAAAACTACGTTTTAGTGAATTCTTATATACACATGTAGAGATTGCTTGCCAATTAATTTTTCCACATGTTTCCTTTATAATTTTGCATTTAATAATATGTTTAATCGAGGACAGTTTTCAATCTAAATTTCTATTTACAAAAAATTGTATAAAATAAAACAAATCATTCTTAAAAATATTATACGCTTACAAAATAAGAAAATTTGTGAATAAACATTATAATTTATGCCATATATAAGTAAACTATCAGACTTCAAAGGATTATTTTTGGGATATACAAGTTTTGTTGTTTCACTAAAATAATATGTTCATATTTGCTTATATTGCAAGACTTAAGATTGATTTTTTGAAATTTATTAGTACTCATACATTTTTTGACAATAACTGGACTTTACTCCTAGCAACTATTACTATCGGTGCTACTATTATAATTGCTAATCCGATCATTTTCTGAATGATTTTTTACAGCTTTACTCTTTTGTGTTACTAATTGGCTGCGCCAGTTCTTTTTACGCTTGCATTTATTTTATTATTTTTGTAGAATTCTGTTTTCACTGCAATAATTCTGAAAAGATTCTTCCCAACCTTCGTTCTACCCTTCAGTAAAATTTGTAAACATATAAAATATGTAAACTATACCGTCAAATACAATTTGATCATTCAACTATATTACACAAATGCGAATACAACAGGCAACTAAAAATAAAAGAGACTGTCTACTTCTATAGAATTCAGTCGTTCTGGATATTGGACACTAAGGACTAAGTAGAAAAGGATCGTTCAGTCTATGTCAAGATAATTCATTTAGGCTTAAGATTTTAATGGGATCAGTGATGTTTGATCAAATTTATGGTACATGCCAATTATAACAAAATCGTACCGAATTACAGAAAATTATGAAGACTATTCTTCCAACTTAAAAACATCAGTGGAAAATTTCTAGTGCTAGCCTGTATTTTGATTATAAAGTACCTTGATTCCTTAATCTAGCCTGTAAAATGTTTCTGACGTTTAAAATACACGTTTTACCCATAAGTGTGGTGATGATAGCCAAATTAAAAGAGGCTGGAATTAAATTTGTGAGAAAAGTTACTAAGTTCATCTATTATTTGTAAATTTAACCAAAGCCTATGCTTCTGCCCTAATAAGAAAACTGAGGCAGGTATTAGAGATATTACCAATCAATAGCAGGTCAATAACTGCAATTAAACAATTATATAAACAGCCATACTCCAGAGTAAAATTAGGAAACACTACCTCACCAACCTTTAGCGTAACAAAATTTCTTTGATAAGGAGTAACAGACCAACGGTTTCCTGGACAAAGGGTATTCAGAGAGTCTGTGATTAATCTAAGACTGGAAGGATACAAAAGATTGGAAGCTGGAATCGGAAGGCGTAGGACGCTATAAACCCGGCAATATATATATATATATATATATATATATATATATATATATATATATATCCACAATTTTTATGCAGAATACAATATATTATTGAAAATTTGATGATACCCTTATATAGGTTCAGTTTCAATTAATTGTTATTTGCAAAAAGATTTCTACTACATAATCGTAGTATGCTATTGAAGAAAATGCTCTTCAATATTAAGAATGTAAACTTTCTTGGACAATTAACAGTAGTTATACGTACTGTTATTTGAACATGAATTTTGTCGTATTTAATGTACACTAAGCACTTATTTTTAATAGTTGTACACATTATTTGCCAGAAAATTTTTTAGTATGGAGCAACAGCTGCTAGAAAATAACTTAGTGATTATTGATTGCGCTAAAATAATATATAATGTAACCATATTTTCATGTGAAAAATTATAGTAAAAAAGTATCCAATAATTAACATTTCTAAAAATTTTTAATTATTATTATATAATTTTATTCATTCCAGCCAAATTGACTCAAGAAAATCAAATTAAAAAATGGCCAGTACAAATCCCCTAAAATGTCCTAAATTTCCTGTTATGCACATCTTTGGATGTAGTTCTTAGATCTTAATATATATAGGAAGATGCATATTTAGACATTTCCCAATTAGTTCAAATCTTGACAATTGTCAACGATACAAAATGGTGTCGATTAATTTCCTCGTGCATAGTTTGTTGACATTCAAGCTTAGTATTGAGAGGTTTGAGAGAGAAAAGGATGCAATCTATGAAATAATGGTTAGAAAGTAAATGACTCCCCTAGATTTCCTGCTAGGCAACTAAATTTAAGGGAAAATCCCTCAATCCCTAACAATGGTTATACGTACTTTCTACCAAATTTTTTAAAAAATATTGTATTCTATTAATGCATGCATGAGCTTATCTGTACTAAAGTAATCATAACAATTTGAGAAACTGATTGTCTTCTTGTTTGTGGCATATTCTTGATTACTTTTATGTTTTTTTTGGGCAATAACACCACAATAGAAATAAAACGACGTATATTGCAGGAATACCAAACGTTTCAAAGTCTATTCTGACTTCGTTGTCAATGGCGTTATATTTATTGATGTAGATTGCAAAATGAAAATTTGATTTATGTCATTTATTTTTTTTATTTATGTCATTTTGAGAAACTGATCATCACCGAAATTCCCTTTATTATCCTTGAACTGACTGGCATGACATTAATTTCGGCATTTCCTAGAGATTTGCGTATCCAAATTTGCAGCTAATAATTTTTTCAAAACGCAATATCAGCCATCGGATGAGTGAAATGCTATAAATAAAAAGTGTGCTTTTGCGTAGATTTGTTCTCAGCAGGACGCTTTAAAGTCCAACAGACTTCCTCATTTCATGATTGAATGCTTATAAACATTTCGCATAATTACACCGATCAAATCAGGACTTTTATATTACCTGGCCCATATCTACGAATAAATTTCGAAATTAATTTAGTTTGGGCAGCACAGCTTTCATTAGCAGGATAAACATAATTTTCGTTTTTCTAATGTGAAGGTTGAAATTCTGCCAGAAACGAATAATAATTACTGAAATTCTTTGTGAAATTTACTGCGTGTTAATATTTGAAACAATGCCACTTAAAATTAATTTTACGCCTTTTGATATATTTTGCTTTTCTCGTTTCTATTGAATTTAAAAATATCTATCGCAATTTTAAATATACCTGTTTGCATATTTAATTCAATTAAAGTCAAACTTCAAACAGTATACGATTGAAGTTTTTTGCTCCTACCAGCTGTCAATTAACAGCAGGACCTGAAGACTACACCTGAAAAGCTAATGAGAATTAAAAAATATTCTGGGTAAACTTGCGAGGGCGCACTTATAAAATAGTTCTATTCTTGACGTGTTTAGACTTTTATTTAATAAATTTGCCACCTTTATGAAGTAAACTGAAACTAAATCTACTTACAATGCTCACTAATTTATAACACTACCGATAAACTAATGGGGAGAACTATTATCCGGAATTTTAACATAGATTACATATGTTTATAAATCAACAATTTTGAAATTATACTGTCTTCCAAAAATTCCCAAACTGGAAAAAACGGTATGTCCAATAGAGTGATTGACATCCATAAGTATAAATTGTCCACTGCAAAACTTTGGTTGTAAATACCATTTAGTTTTTATTCAGTTTATTTCCTAGTTTATCCACTCAACAAAGTTTGAACTTCCTTATGTGAATATTCTTTTTGTGAGATGGAAATGAATGATTTTATTTCCCTCGCAAACTTGTACATGAGCCAAAATTGGTTTCACTTTGGAAGATGCTTTATGAGGATGTCTCGATTCCTTGCTAATTTGGTCATGGCAGTTCAGACAAAAAATGTCTCCCAATATTAATTATTTTCACGAATCTTAACACTAAATTCCCTTCTATATTTATTTATGGATTAAATCATAAAAGTAGTCTCCCGTTTTTGAATATGTTTATTTAAGAAAGTTATATTAGTAATTTAATACATACAGGATGGATAATAGCACATTTATTATTTATTAAATTTCCTTGTTTGTTGACATTCTCTGTTATCAAAAAGAAGTTCGCCAGAGAAAATAACACAAATAACAAAATAGCAATAGTTATCCAACAAAAAGTGTAGACAGCTTGTTAGAAATAAATAACTTGTTGCTATCCTATACAAGTTGGACTAATATCTTCAAGAAAATTAAATTTTGGAATTCTCGTATGATTAGTAGTGTATAGAAAAACAGAAACTTTGGTTGTGATTTAAAATATTACGGACATTCTTGTCGAACTATTAGAACCCAGTATCAAATACAGAAAATCTCATACATCTAGTTTTGCGCATCCTCTTTATATAATAATCACCCTATTAATTCAGATTGATTACAATTAGTGAGGCAAGTGTATAATTATAATAATAAATTCCAACAAAGGTCCAACTCCAAACAAGTTCATTGTATATTTACTTTAAAAATTCGTAGAACCTTATATAGAAATTTAGTTTAATACCTAACCCCGAAACGATTGGAATATACAGCAAATTTAGTGACTTGTGGTATTATTTCCCAAAAATTACTTAAACATCTAAATTCAATTGCATTTCAGGAAAAAGCAAGTAGTTGAAAATTTTTATAGTTGCATAAGTGCATAACAGTTCCCCGCCTTAGTTTACTGGTAGAGTAATAAGCAAATGTTGTTAGTAGATTTAGTTTTGAATTAAAGATGACAGCTTGGCTGTTGAAAAAGCGCTGAGCGTTACAAATAAAAATCTTGGTCTAAGATTGTGTTTATACGTCTGTGACCCACCGAGGGTTCCACAACATTTCCATTGAACGAAGAACTGTGTTCAACTTATTTTGCAACCTGCAAAGTAAATACCGAAGACTCGTCAGTGTCTTACGAATAGTGTGGAAAGCAATTATTCAAAATAATACAATGTCCATTTGAGTTTGATCAACTACAAGAATAAAATGATTTCCCTGATAATCATAAGGAATATTTTGAATGTTACCAAAGTATATACTACTCTAATACCCATCGTCATAGACATAGCAACTTACCGAAAGCAATAATGAACGCAAGAAGTAAACTAAAAGTAATAAACCATAAAACGGACTATCAAGGAAACTAAAGTCATGATAAGATAACTATAACTAATTTCATAATTTCAGTTTAAAATATACAGCAATTTTCGTAACTGTTGTTTTATTTCCCAAGAAGTACTTAAACATTCAGTTTTAAAACTGTGCAGCACGTTGCCAATTTATACATTACCATCAAAGAGCTGATTAGGTAGAAAACTCGACGTAATTACAAATATCCTCAAAATTGAACAATTCATACAGTAGTGTTACATTGAAAATGTTCAATCGCTTGTAATTTTAACTCAAAATACAATATATGAGTTAGGACAGATAACCTGCTAAGGAAGAAGTACAGGATTGTCTCCGAAAGTTTTCGAAATTGACAGGTTCCAGGCCCCAGTGCCTGTTTACCGTTGACATTCTGCTGATGGTGAAATCCTAGGATGAAGTAATAATTCAAATTATTGGAAATGGAAGACGGAGAACACAATTTAGTAATGAAAAAAGTGGTTTAACAAAATTTATGGTGAACAGGAACATATTTCTGTCATATAATCTAGTTATTAACGTTGTAGAAAATAGTAAAAGTGCACTCTAGAAAATGTGGAGCACACATATAGGATTAACAAGAAAAGGGGATGAAGGGAAGGAATTAGGAGAACGGTTAGCGATAGGAGGCAAAGCTGCAGCTATATTGTGTTATTAATTTTGTCAAATATCCATGTGTTATAACATTATTATAAGCATTACTACTTTCTTTACAGTCAAGTCTGCATCTAGTCGTAATTTTCTAATTTCTTGAATGCTTCGTTAAAGACAATTACTTCTTGTTCTTTTTAAATTTGACTGAAAAGTTTATGCGCTGAAACGTTAGTATATTTGTCATTATTTTGGTCTTGATATTTGATCAAACTATACTATAATTTTGGGTCAATCTCGAGCTTATAAATTGTCCATTTACAGCTTTAATGTTGTCCAATTTCTGTAGATCTTGATTGTCAGCACATTTCATTATTTTTGCAGTCTGACCTTATTAATTGCCTGTTTCTCTACTGGATGCATTTCGTAAAAGTCAATAGTACTCAAGATCCTAATTAGAGGCATGGCTCTACTAAATTCATCTAATTGTTTAGTTTAGGAACATATTAATTGTAACTGATTTACAGTCATGCCGAACTATCATAATCAATAATTAGTGAACATTTTCTTTCTGGAACTATCATTTAAGTCTTAAATAAGATCAATAATTATAATCACTGACTACACCCATCCCATTTCAGATGTATGTGTAGAAACCATTTTAAAAAGTTCCACGATCTTTGAATCGAATCATGACAAACTCCAAACAAACCGGCACTTCACACAGCTTCCATGCAACAATTTTTGAATTAAAGCTACAATATATTTTTTTAAATCGTACTTGAAGCAAAGTTGTTCCTTTTTACATTTTGGTCAATTTAAATTGTCAGTACTTTGAAAAGAACTGAAACCGAGTGTTTTTCATTCACACTCTTAGACAGGCAACAGACTTTTTACTAAAGATTTCCATTGCGGTGTTTTTATTATGAAGTTATGGACCACGTAGGTTGTAATAAATTCGCTTACTTTGTTAAAAAAATTCAAGGGCTATTATCAAGATGTAGTGAAATTCAATACCTCCAATATCTCCTGTCAAAACAATGCTCGATGGACTGATGGTGTGTATGTAAGTCACAAACTCAGATGTATATTAATGGATGTTGATCTTCCATGGCGAATTCACTTTCACCTTTTGGATAACGCTGTGATTGATGCTGATTCTGTCCATTGACAGTTCAAATACGTCAACCTAGATGTGACAAACCTTGCAAAAATTCGTTCAATAGATTATTAGCAATTGAAAACCCTAGAAAAATGCTTGTACTACAGGAGATGTAATAGAGTTCATTTTCATCCGTCAAGAAATCCATGACCCTGCTTCAACAAGGTAACTCTTAGCCTGAGATTACTCGTCTTGCCTTGAAGTGATTCCGACAAGCTAAGACTCTATTATTGTTTGAACTTCTACAGTGGAAATATATAGGACATCATAAGATGATCAAATACCAGTGCAAATGTATGCAATTGACCCAAGCATTATTAAATGAATTGTTTTATATCTATCTCTCAGTGTTCGGAATTCAATAGTTATTCATTAATTTTTTACGTTTGATTTTTTTTTTTGGTACTTTATCTCAAAGAGATATCCCTGTACATGTTTTTTGCCTGGATATGAACTCACACAACGTATGAAATTACACTAAAGTTACAGCTCAAAACTCATTCAGTCAGTCTGTCAGTATTCATCTTTTTATTATTACTAGTGGTCGCCCAGTGGTCGAAATTCGACCCTATTTCATGAAATTGTAAATCGTATATTTTTATAAGAAACAGAGTTGTGGAGAAATCGGAGAAGTAAGTGTAATGACCAAAATTGTTCACTCTTATTGACAAATCTATTGAAATAAAAAAATAGAAATGTAATCGGTATTCGAAATATTTTTGACAAATGAATGACTGGAACCGCTCCTGGCAAAATATTCAATATAATAATTGGAAGATTGTTCTTTGCAACCTAACAGTTTTCGTCATTTGCCGTTTCAATCAAGTTCAGGAATATTAAAAAAAAGAGAGGATCAACAACCCTAGGAGAACTTAATTATTTAATACAATCTCTATTGTGAGCTGTCTGACAATTTTTTACGCAACACCTTCGGGAATGTTGTGAAAATAATATATTAATCAAATAATTAAATTCACATTAAAAACAGAATATTTAATATGAAAGTGACCGGAAGGCGTCCGAAAAATCAATACTGATCTACTATATTGACTATTTTACCACTAAACACTAATAACGCTTGTAGGGCACTTCCAGAAGTACATGCTCTAAGTATAACGATCGCTCAATGTTTGGAGTTTTGATGGTCTGGCGACGCCGGCACTGTCAGTTGTTTGGCGTTGACAATATGGATATTTAATGAATGAACTAATATTATAAATTAATATTAGCATTCTGCACTGAAGGAAGTCTGTCGCTACTAAACAAAACAAAAATAAAGCAAATCGGTTGAGTGACAGAGGACAAAATGGTACCTAACCGTATTGTCTTTGTCTATTTATAGATAGATATGTTTGACATTGTATGAACATAAATAATGTATGTTTTATTTCATTTAATTTCTATATGAACTTTTAGTTCATTATACCAGACATTTTGTCTATAAATTTTAATTTTATATATTTTTTTCATTGTTAACTATTGTATGTACCTTTGCCTTGGACAAGAAAACCTGTGATTCCATAACTCAAAATAAAACTGCCTTTCACGTCATTTTTGTTTTGGTGTTTGGGTCGGTTGAATTTTTTACCAAAAGGTAAAGAATTACGTTAAACATATTCATTCTCCCCTTCAAGTAATTGAGTTTTTATATTTCATTAGGAGTTCTTGACGCATTAGGAATTTTAAAAAGTATTCATAGCTGAAGGTACAAAAAACTTTTCTAGCTTTCAATTTTACAGTAACTTTTCACGTTTTTTCTTTTAATATTTCTTGTTACACGAGAATTAGAAAACGTTGTAACTCCGGATCATTGTAAAGTTTTACTTTTCCAAGTCTTTCCACAAGTATAACTACTTAAAACGAATATTTGTTCTTATCAAATCCCATGTCATCTAAAATTGTCAACGATTGAATGTTCCGTTAATGAGTTTCGGATTTCTTTTAACCTCAATAAACTCAAAAATCTTTGTGCATCTGTCCGATGGGAATGTCAACTTAAATCCGGTGTAAATTTGTTGGATATAAAAACCGTTTTTTATTTTCTGTTTTGTTTCGCCGTCACTCAACGCGAAGGACAAGGCCGAGATGAGGGGCATCTCTAGGCGTCGTGACGCGCATGTCTTACTAGAAAAGCGCACCTCATTTCAGTCGCCTATTTTGGTGAGAGTAGGCAGCGTCGTCGTCGTCGGTTTCCTTCCAGCCAGAAACGATTCTGTCGAAATGCGGAAAGCGAATTGCTGCTAGCCACAATGTTTGGCAAGCGAAAGCAATTCATACGAAATGCATCGAATTGTATCAATTAGATATATGGGTTGGTGCATCTTTATTTTAGAGTTAGGCTTTGAAGAATATACTATTTTACTATCAAGTAAAAATTTGGAAGTTGTTAATATGGTAGCTGATAGGTTAGATTAGGTGATTTAACCCCAAGATTCTCATTAATACTGAGTTGAAAAACAAATCAATTGAGAGAAATTAAAAAAAAAACTGTAGACATTTGTGCTTCGAATTACTTATAATCCATTTTCAAGTCAATAAAATTATAAAAAAATAACAAACGACACAAAAAACCTCTAATAAGATCAAATTAAAACTTTTAAAAATCTTTTACCCAATTTTACGTTTGGAATTGCATACTCCTATTTGCGTACCTGATCCACTGGAGCAGGTAGACTATTTAAGTTTCACCTCTAGTACGGGTCCACTCACGCACACATATTGGATCTAATTGTGAATATAAACCATCCAGGGATCTACTGAAACACACGCAAAAAACTTCATCAAAATTGGTCCAGTCGTTTAGGAACAGTTAAAAAAATTATTAATAAGACCGTTTTGTCAAGTGAGCTGGTGATCTTCAACTGGTTGATAAAATCTTCATAAATTATAGCTAAGATCTATCACATTCACGTCAGTTTTCAAACACCACGTCCCAAATCGATCCTTTCGTTTAAAACCACAATGCCACGGATAGACACACAGTTACACAAGATAAACACCTTAAACTTATAACACCCTACTTTTTGCCTCGGGGGTTATAAAAAAACACTCATATTCCGAATTTGTTACGTTTGGAATTTCATACCTGAGACTAGTACTCAATATTTGAAGCAGGTCCTATATTTAGTTTTCAACTCTACCACAAACCCACTCAAACATATACAAAAATTTCATCAAAATCAGTCCAGCTGTTGCTGTACCGCTTATCTGCTCCAACTCTGAATCTAATCATCCATAGACCTATTCAAATACATTCAAAAAATTTTTAAAATCGGTCCACTCGTTTAGGAACAGTTCAAAAAATTTGTTGGTAAAATCCTTTTGTCAAGTATGATATGAGCTGATATTCTTCAAATGCCTGAACAAATCTTCATAAATTATTGCTAAGAACCATCTCGATCACGTCAGCTTTCAAAAACCGCATCAAAATCGGTTCATGCGTTAGGACCTACGATGCCACGCACAGATGGACACACAGATCCACAGATACGCACAAACCTGGCTAGAGGTCGCAAATCTTGTTTTGTGAGTATATCTCTGAAACCGTGAATGCTACTGGAAGAACGACCGAGAAAAAGGCTGTAGATCGTGAAATTCGCTACAAAAAAGATGTGCATACTTTTTTCCCTACGAAGCACGATTTTAAACCTAGAATCGTGTAATCCGTTGAGAAAATAAATATTGATTTTTTTTACTCATGCACTCAAATATATAGAAAATATAGGATTCTGAGTGAGTCAACCCCCGTCCAGTTGCCAATATTATTGTTAAACAACCGCCATAGAACAATTTAGTATCATCATGAAAACATTCGTTGTTCGAGAAAATGTGAATTTATTAATAATATTGACTGCACGAACTCCAAGTACCCGGGAAAGCTCAATTCAAATAAAAATATATTCTTCACAAAATTTAACTGCATATCCAAAATGTGGAGCTGATACTTTAGTCCTAAATCGCTGATTCAATATTACCAATTTTCAAAAAGTGCAAAACTGCAGTATTTAAATTGATTGAAAATCGTAATGATTTGACTGAAAACCAAGAGGTATTTACAAACATTAACACTTCAGCAGAGGTCATCCTGAGCCATCCGTTGGTCAGGATTGCTTTATATGGAGCTGCGAACAAATTGAATCGATAGGCAAAAATAGATTTTTGAATTTCGTGGAAAATACAAGGAACAATAAAAGAGCGCTGAGTGCAGAGAAACTGCTAAATACAATTTGTTGAATTTGCAAGAAAGACTTTATCAATCAATTATGGAAAAAGTTGGATTGTGTTGTTAACCAGCCTGTACCAATTGTCAATGCCACTCTTGCATAACTGATGAAGTTTCTTTCGAAATTGATGAGGATCTCACTGATATATCTCTCTTCGTAGAAGAGTCAACATAAGTTGAGCACGAATAAAAAGAAGAAAAATGAGTGCTTATGTAGAATTTAATAATGAATGTTGTAATTCTCGTTCTATTAATAAATTAGTGTATTAATAAAATTTCCTCGATCGGAAAATATGGGGAAACCACAATAACCCGAAAACGGTGTTACGCAAGGAAAAAAGTATTGATACCATTTTATAGAGCATTTCACGATCTATAAAACTTTCTCACAATCATTTATCCAGTAGATCTAAACCTTTGACGAAAAAACTCTGACCTAAGGTAAAAAAGGACGCACAATCGGGATCGATAGGGACGTATTTAAGACATATGCCAAAATACACCTTGTGAATTAATGCAAACTGGAATGTCTATTTTGTCTGGATTAATATGAAAACAAAGCTTTTTCAAAGCCTATGAAATATAATTTTAACTTCTTGTTTTAATATTTACCTATACGATTTGTCACAACGATGGATCGGTAGAAGATTCGCTATAAATTTGGTATCCGGTGTTTGAGATAGCCCTAATGAAATTAATGTCAACCTAAAGCGTCCTCTGGATATGCTGTACCATGCATATTATTTTAGTTTTGGATTGACCATGAAAAATAGATGGGAGTTTCATATATTTAACTTTAACCGTTTTCGAAATATTGATGAGTTTCTGATTTAATTGCGTGTAATGGTGATTGTTTCACACATCCCTATCACATGATCCAGCTGAGAAAAATTGATGAAAATTTGAAATATGATGAAAAACATGCACAAATCGAAGAATTGAGGATTGATACAGATACTATTAAATTTCACAACTCACTTAGAAGTTATAAAGTAACTTTAATCTGTATTATTTCGAATTGGACACCATGTATGTTTTAAGTTCAATCCATATTGGGCGTTCCGATAGCTTTATCAGTTTTTGTTGACGAAAATTACTGCTTGGCTAAATATTAACGGTGAATGCCGCAAAATAAGCAAACGTTGACTAAACAAGAATACACTAACGGTCGTCAATCAATAACTTTTTGAACCCTGAAAATTTTGAACCAAAAATTATAAGATAAACACCAAAAGTTAACGATGAGGATATCGAAATTCATGGCTTTAGGAATTTTCAACTTTACTACGGGTAACAGAAGTGAGGCAGCATTTCAAAACAATCCGCAGAATTTCAATGAAAGATATATGGAAACCTTTTCATTGCATTATGGTTTCTTATTTGAAGCCTCATGATCTGCCATCACTAGAACATTTTTTGAGTGATCTTTATCCAAAACTCAGAGATCACAATTTTTCTATATAAATTTTTCGGTGTGATGAAGCCAAGTTTAGCAAGATTGACTGATAATCTGGCATATAACATTTTATCCTTTGCAAGATTTGGAAACTTAGAGATGCCACAACAAATGCACTATTAAAAAGGGTTCACAAATGCTTAAAACTCGAGTTAGGACAATTCAAACATTTATTAAAAAAAGGGGGTATAATATTCAATTATAGAATTTTTTTTACAATAAACATCTTGAAAACTAACATTATGACTCCATGACTTTGCTTAGTATCCCGTTACTTCAATCGGGTTAAACTGTAATTTGCTCAAAAACTGTTTTTAGGAACATCTTATATGGGTTGAAATGTCTGATTGGGTTCTATCAGAATAAGTTAAAATACATGGGGTATCTTATGTGAAATAAGCCACTTTTAAGCTCCTAACTTGTATTTGTACAATTTGATAAAACCTGTATAAATTCCTAATTCGAGTTTAATTTTGTTCCAGTCCCATATGTTTTGTTTATCATGTATCACATTTTGGCCATTTCTATTAACTAAAACGTCTGGTAGGGGCGTTTAAAAAATTAACTTTACACGCAAATGAATCAGAATCTGGTAAATATTTCAAAATTTGTAAGAATTAGACATAAGACTTCTTTAGAACACTCCTTTTTATTTTTTACATTGAATCCAAAAATGCAATCATATACTATGTCTTGTATTTACAAAACGATATTTCTTGCACATTCAGATGGCGCTCAAAGTTGACACTAATTTCATTGGAGAGAGAGAGCATCCTCAAAAACCCTTGGACACAAAGTTTCAGACAAATATATAGCTTGGTTAGCCCAAAACCTCTAATTGTCCATTAGTCGTAACACATCCAGTATAACTTGAGATATACAATAACTCAAGTATTTACAATTTTTTAAATATTTATAGTAGCTATACTAAATCAAATAACGCATGTTCCAAATGAAGGCTGCTTGTGCTAAATAATGCAGACAATATAAAAATTGGTCATTAATTTAAGAAAAACAACAACAACCCTTTATTAGCTTCTCAGCCTACAAGAAATTTTGAAAATGACTACCTTCAGCCTGGATGCAAAAAAATCAGCATTGTTTCAATGTTTCAATGGAATAGTATAAATTAATAAGTTCAGATGACTCAACAGAAAATAATCTCGAGGCAAAAAGTGCCGGTACTGACCTTAAAAGAAAAATAGAACAAGAATGAATGTTCAATGGTTGATATTAAATTCTACTACTGAGAAAACGGAAGATCAGACATATCTTATCAGAAAATCGTTAACTTTCATACTGCCTTGGTAATTTTTCCTTACTTCTAAGCTCTCCAGGTATCAAGTAATGTTAAAGAACATCTTTAACTGAATGTTATTGGAAATTTTCTGGTGTGAAGTTGAACAGCTTTATCAGCACAATTTAATGTAAGAAAGCTTATACAATTCTTCAGTTCTGAGCACTTTATTTAATTGTATTTCTTAAATGACGGTTGATGTACGATCGTAAAAATCGAACTACTGATACGACGTATACCTACTTTGATATAGAACTGAGAAAATATTCAGTGATCTGACTTATCGGACAAATCTGTCGATCCTAGTCTACAATTGGTTTGTGTTCTGACATCATTTAAACAACCAATATTTGATTAACGCTATCTATAGTATATGTATAAAATCTTAGGACCAATATCATTTTTCTTTGATATACTATGGCTTATTTACTAATAATTATATATATATATATATATATATATATATATATATATAATAGTTAATTTTAATAAATTCCTGGTTTTTTAATTTTATTTTATTTGTACATTTCACAAATATGTGTCCTTTTTCAACAAATATTGTCAAAAACTAAAAGGTCTAATTTTAAAATTTCGAAAACATATAATTTAACATTAACTCATCAACTAGACATGCATGTGTATATCACAAACTATTGTTACTAAAATTGTCACATTTATGGTATGTCACATAGTTATATTACAACATTTTAAAATAGAATGATATCTCACACGCATCTGTACAAAATTTTGTCTTCATTCCGTTTAGAGGGCAGCGGCGTACATTTTGCACGTGTAATTAACGTCGTTTCTATCATTTATTTTTCTGAATATGTAATATTTCATATAGTTCTCTCTTTCTGGTGTTTGTTTCAGTTCTTATTCTGATTGTATTTGTCGTATTGATAAGACTTTATACGGTTCTCAAGGTATTGGGATGTTTGACCAATGTACACACCATTACAATCTCTACAGGGTATTTTTGATAAACAACATTTGGGGTCTCTGTTTTTAGTTTACTGATTTTTTTTTATAACAAATTATATCCTTTATGACTTACAGTAATCTCGTGATTTTTTTAAATTAATTATATTAATGGAGATGGAATTTAAAGACTTGGTATTGGGA
Source organism: Octodonta nipae (assembly GCA_034190945.1). Taxonomy (NCBI): domain Eukaryota; kingdom Metazoa; phylum Arthropoda; class Insecta; order Coleoptera; family Chrysomelidae; genus Octodonta; species Octodonta nipae. The sequence continues at coordinate 95,545,231 of CM067220.1, forward strand.
TCCAACACACAAATTTCAATAATAAAAAAAAATAGATGAAATATATTCTACTTGGAATAGAATAGCAGATAACATTTTTTAAGATATACCTAAAGACAAAATTGCCAAAACGATAAATCAAACGTTCAGGAAACTTCGGCCTCTCAATATTGATTATATCCTTTGCTCAAACACAACACCAAACAGTTAGGTGAATGTAATGGCCGTTCATAAATGACAAGGAGATATTGCGTACCCTAAATTCGACTGGCCTTCTTATTCAAGAATACACTTAAGGATAGCATGTAGGCTTTCATGTCCGGTGTCAGTGCATTCACTGTAGTTTTCCAGGCTTTTTTGTAGTGATCTGTAGCGATGGTAATTTATACCTTTTAATATGCTCGAAGGGATGGGGAATGGGTCTGTCAAGTGGTGAGGCCTTGTATTTATGACTATGCCTACCGATGGGAGCGTGGTCTGATTGGTCAGAGGGAAGTGAGTGGGCGGGACTACAGGCGTAGTTGAGGACTTCTATATTGCGCAGCAGATTACAAGATACCAATTATGGTTAACTTTTAAGCCTTCTTCGTTTCTATTGAAGTTAATGCGAATTGCGTTGAATGTAACATGTCTACAACATCGTTTAACTGCATAAAATTTCATGTGTGTATTGAAGTCACCTGAAGAAGTTTTTAGCGTCTTTTTATAATTGATGTAAATCGGAACTCAGTTTCTTTTAGGTTGCAATAGGATTTTATCTTACGAGGAGCAGAACAGTTCAGAAATGCGCCTACCGTTGATGTTACTGTGCATAATGTTTGTTTCATATCCATCTGAAACCTTTATATTGTTGCTCGTCCTTTACAACTTTCCATGTACTGTACACGTGTTGACAATTCTTTTCATTCACTATACGTTCCACAATTCAAACACATTTGCCGCGCGCTTGAGACATTAAAGACCACGAACACGAAATATATAAAAATATAAAGAATATATGCAGTAACAAACGAACACCATCTGGGATACTCTCTTCGAGGTGTCATATTTTGTACGCAAGACAATATATATGATATACATTGTTTCTGGTCGGGAACCTTCATGTCACGATAAAATTTTCAGGTTACTTCACCTTTATCGTGACATTCTAACCTAGGAGTTACGGGAGAACAGCAATTACACGGAACGGCCCCAGTTTCGGAATCTCTGTGTGCTAGTTTCCCCGAAAATCCTAGATGTCGGTTACATCTCGCGTGTAAAAACCATCTGAGATTTCATTGCTTTTCAGGAAAGAGTACAATATCAAATTGGGTGAGAATTGTAAAAGGGTTGGTTCTGACGGCTCACTCAAGCCAACCAAGTTCATTTTGCACCTCTTCTGGAAATGCAAGGAAATCCCTGATGGTGTTCGTTTATTACTGTATATATCATTTATTAATAATCTTTGTATTTTCTCTTGTAGGAATTCCGAATTTATACGACAAAAAGATCTTAACTTATTCAGATAACAAGAGTGAATTTATATTTATAGGGTTTAGATAATTTATACCAAATAAGATGTTTGACACTAGTTACCACAAAATTTCAAAAATGTGTATTTAGTCGGTAACCATAAAAGATGGTCGCGAAAAATATACATCCTTTGTTATCTCTAAAATGGGACAAAGTCAGCTTGGATGGCTAAGGGTTACTAAGTATATGATCGACATCAGTGTCAAATCTCTAACGTCGAAATGATGGCAAAATCAAATCAGTCAATTCAGTATTATTCTCTCTGTATATATTTAGTTTATTAGTGTTTATAAATTTTATAAATAATACAACAGAAAATGATCTATATATTATTTCGGTCAAAATAAATCAGTCCTTCCATATGTTCGGATTGATTTTGCAATCGGGCAATATTTTTATCCTAGTTGATGTAATTCGTTAGCCATTATTCCCGGATGAATCTCATTTAGTACATGAACCTCGATTTAACCTGCGCTATTTTAAGACCTAGTTTCTTTATGCGTTTGCTCTGAAATCCGTTTGAAACATGAAAGTATGGTTTAATATAGGTATACGTTTACAAGGTTATTTATTAATTTCTAGAAGTCAACGTAAATTAAAATTAAAGCTAACATATAAATAGACGGTAAATTCAAATAATTACGGAGACTGCTCGTAAATAAGAAATAACGACTACTTTGGATATTACTTTCATTTCTGAACACGACACACGGCGTTTCATTTTTGTTTTTGCAGGTCAGGAAGAATCAGTCTAATTCTATGTCTCGGGAAAAATTTTCATTTAATTTTATTTAGGTCCTGATTCTCAAAAAATCAAATATTCTATATAATTGATAAATAATTATTAACAATTATAAGCCTTTCAAATATTGAAGTTAACACACCAGAAGTATTTTTGTTTGGATGATTCAACTAGTTCAGACGTTTAAAATGCTGCCAAACAATGCGGAACAACGATAATGGAATTATTTCTCTCTAATTGATCTAAAAATAAAAGAGAAGAAATTTGAACAAGACAAATATTTGATATTTTCTATTAAGTAATAGCTTTTGCTTAATATGTTTCGTAGACATGAAGCCGTTTAAAAATTGGCAAGATTTTTGAGAAATTTCTTAGTAAACCAAAAATATCTTACAACGTCAACTAACTTTTGTACGTAACATTGATCCAAATCATGTGGTTATAGAGCTTTATTTGGCTTGGTACATTGACTACGAATTAAAATTGAGAAATTACGTAGGGGCATTGTATCTTTGTGTGCAGGACTTTCTGATCATTCAACATATTGAGAAATTCTTCTATTAATGTTCAACTTATAACCAAATCACAACTAATCGTCGAATAAAATACCAAACTTCAAAAATTAACTATTATTCAACTAGATAACTCTGTATAATATTTAAATCTATTTATACATGACATTAAGCATATCTAGAACATTTCCTAATCTATGCGGTCAGTGTCGTAGCTAGAGTAATGAAGGCCCCTGGCATTATTTGAATTTTACTGAATATTGCAGCCGGCTGTGTGGCCAGCCCCTAGGTACTATTCTGTTTACGATTTTTCTATTCACCGCTAGAATTTGTCGTTGGAAAAACTGCACGCATTGATTCTGACCCCTTGGAATTGAGCAAGTTGAAATAGATGGACACCCTTACTTTGCCATAAGCTGCCTGGTGCTTTGGCAATTTATTTAGGAAGTCTTCTAGGAGATGATGTCCTAGTAGCGATTATACCTCGAAATGTCCTTTGGAGACATGATTATCGGACTGCTAGACACCTCCGGTCCCCTCACTCTGTTCTGAGGTCGATTTCGCTATAAAACATTTTTTTCTTTCTGGGCTAAATTTGCAGCAGCAGACAGGGTCCGTTCTGGCGCCGAAAAATCAAATGCACACCAAATCACGTCTCTCTCTGAAAAACCTAACAATCAATATGATCTCTTCAAAACGTCAATCTATCGCAAAATGGGAGCTTTGCAAACATTACATAAACCATAAAGCTCTGGCAAAAATTACTTTTGCGGGAAAGTTCTCTAAGTTATAAATTTGAAATCTTGATCAGTAATTCAAGTTAAGAAATTCCAAATTCAATGTCAAGTTTCAAAGCTCTAACCTGCCCTAGTCAATAGCCATAAATGACTCAAAAATCCCCTTTTCCACGTTTAAAACAAACCCACTCCTAACACCAAACTGATTAAACGCCTGTGGAACTTTTTTTGCAATAGAAATTACCAATTTTCCTAGGGCATTCCCCATTTCTCCATTTCATAATAAGGTTTCACATTATTTTCATGTTCTCTTGGGAAATAACATCACAATCGAAATAAAAAGCTGTATATTGAAAGAAAAACCAAACGTTCCAAAGTCGATTCTGACTTCTTTGTCAATGGCTTTAAAATATGTATTGAAAATGTAAATTGCAAATTGAAAGTTTGATTTTTTTACTTTCAATATACAGTTTTTTATTTCGATTGTAGTGTTATTTCCCAAGAAAACATAAAAATAATCAAGAATATGCCACAAATAACATTTAGAGAACAATATTTCACATATTCTAGTATAAAAACTTTACGTACTAATTTTGACTACAGTAGATATAGATTTTGGCCAAATTATGGCGTACGAAAATACACAACTTGAGCGTAATGTTTTCGTTTCCAAAAAAATTGTTAGTGCTGAAAAGCTGCACACTAACCATATATCAAGCCGAAATAACTTAAAAAAAAATTAAGAACCAATAAAGTTCTCTCATTTTGCCCAATGACTCAAGAAAGTATAATAGTCATAAACTGTGCATAAAAAAAACTCAAACATTATAGAAAATTAAAATAATGTCCTTGTTAAAATTTTCAATTTGACTTGAAAGTTATGTAGAACATAACGGTTATCTATGTATTTCTAAAGTTTTAATACTGCATACGTCCTCGTTTATTAGCAATTATATTAAAAATTAGTAATTCGTTTTGACATTGAACAATAGGTTTGGTACGTTAAGTTAGTCGTTAGTTCTCTAAGTTCTAAACTAATACTTTCTAAAAACATTCACCTTATCACGGTTATCGTCGAACCTTTTAAGAAAAAACTTCATGCTCATACGATGTCTAAAACTTTCCATTGTTGCCTTGGCGCAATTAAAATCTCCCCTCCATTTTTCTGTTAGGCCTATTTTCTTATCTCCAATTCGTTAATTAATAATTCGTCTTGGTTATTTTTGTATTTTTTAAATGACAGATTGTATCTGGACGTTGCCGGCAATTCATTAGATTTCGAATGGC